>CM061533.1:200996369-201058659 GCA_030545055.2 Neoaliturus tenellus
TAACATCCGTATGAGAAATATTTTGTTTTTATCCATTCTCTCCTTCTTTCTTCATGTAGGTCGTAGAGTAACAATAAACGCCCGTTAATCCTCAAAGACGGGGGGGAGCTTTTCATGTAAATGATAGTGTGCGAAAACAAACAATATATTAATCAGTGTTCTACTTCATTTACGAACAGACAAATAGACTACAATCAATGTACGAGGAACGTCGATTTCACGGAGGGTAAAGAAGCACGGGGCACGGGAGAAATAATGGGCACAGAAGGGCACGGAAGTACGGGGAGGAACTGTGGGGATTTCAGCACGGGACCATGGGGAGCACAGGAGGTTCGGAGTTATAGGGTGACGAAGGGAACTAAGGGTGTCGGCGGCAATGGAGACAGGGCGGCATGAGGGAACCGATGGAGGCATGGGGAACATAGGGACCCAGGGAGGACACGCGAGCATGAGGGCAAGGGAGCATGGAGGGTGCGGGGGCATAGGGGGCACTCTGGAGAGGCATGGGGATGCACTGGGGCACGTGGCGGTGGAGGGCGCGGGAAACAAGGAGCACTAGGCGCGTAGGTGGCAAAAAGGGTAGATGGGCATGGGGCCTGAGGGGCCACGGTGAGCAACGTCGTGCATGGGGGCACGGAAACATAGGGGGGCCGGGGGTACGTGGTGGTGCGGGGTGGAAAGGCGCAATGGGCACTAGGGGCTTCAGTAGCATGGGGACTTGGTGGCAGATAGGCATGGGGGCACGGGGAGGCTCGGGGGACATAAAGGGCATGGGTACCACGGGGAAGAACGGCAGGCCTGTAGGCACGGGAGTACTTTGGGTGAGGGCCTGGGGGCACGAGGGTTGTAGCGGGGGCATGGGAATGGGGGCACAAAGGGTACTAGAGACGTCTGTGGCAAGGAAGGTGGTTGGGCATGGGGGGTTGGGGAGGAATGAGGAACATAGAGGGCACGGGGGCCACGGGGAAGAACTGCTTGCATGTGGACATGGGAGAAGGGGGGCACAAGATCATGAGGTGGCTAGGGGGTACGGGGCATGGGGAGTACTCAGGCCCCGGGGGCATAGGAACACGCCCCAGGATACACGGAACACGGATAGGTAAGGAAACACGGTAAAGGCTTCACGGTAAAGGAAACACGGGTCAGGATTGGTGAACGGGGGCACTGGAAGGCATGGGGTCATGGCGAGTGTGGGTGAATGGGGACTCAGGGGTCCAGGGTGAAGGAGTGTACGTACAGTATTAATGGGCTTATGTTGTATTAAACTATTTTATTTACTTGAGTTACAAACTCACTATGAGCATGTTATGTTTAAGGTTAAAACTATTTTTACCGCGTTCGGTAGTATAATACTGTAGTGCAATAATTTTTCTTTTTTTCCACAAAATAGAATGCTGTACTTAATTACAGGGGAAATTTATTGATAAATTACTGATTTGATACCACCAAAAATCTTTGTCAAGATTAGGAAATATTTTATTAGAAAACCCAAACGTGTAAATTCACACTACAGTCTGAGAAAAATACAGTAATACTGTAAGGAGGTGATAAATTGAAACTTATATTTCGAGACATCACCATTTAGTCTTTTAGGGGCCTTTGCCCCTACAAGCCACTAGTTTAATTTAATACTATAATTTAATTCAACTTAAATACCTGAAGTTTAAAGTTCAAGGGTAAAACTTAAAATAATGAGGGTTAAACATATTAAGGCCCCATATACAACACCCCCATATACCCCATATCATTTGGTAGATCTTGACGAAACTAAACAATTGACATAAGGAAAATAAAAATGAGGACTGAAACACATACACTGTTTCAGCTGCTATGTGGAGATTAAATTATTTATTTTTATTATAATTGGTACTGAACCCAAACCAAGGAAGAAGCTATGTCGATTTCCCGTCTTATATACAAAATAAAATTGTTTTACTTTGTAAATTCTCTGGTAGGTAAACTCTGAAGAAATTGACCCAACACGTTCCTTATGTAAAGAGTCAATTATGAATATTATTGTATTAAATTCACAGGAATATTTACCAGTCTCAAACGTTTTAATTTTATAATGTAAAAGCGAAATTTTTTACAAGCATAGTCGATTGGGGTGAAAGTATACTGCAGTTATTGTATTTAGGATGGATAGGTTAAAATTTTATACAATTGATAGTAGGCCTATTTAGTTTCTTTTAATTATTATCTATACGTTTGTCATGATAACTATGTCATGATAAAAATTACTAAGCGTTGATAACTCAACTTGTTACAATAAAGTAACAATTCTCTTAGTCTAGTCGTAAAAACATAATTTCCAGGAAGGATTGGAACCTGACATATCTCACGAGTGGATATAAGAGTTGCTATATCACTGCTGAGGTTAAGAGGCTTTGCTGGCTGAAACCTCCGATACTGTCAGATATAACACCACTGGATGGAAGCCTTGAAATTGGAGGGAGGGGTTATACTTTGCCCATTTATAATAGGTGATACAAATAATATGATGGATCCATACTTATGAAAGCGATATTTACACACATTCTATAGGGGTTTTGAAGTAAACCATATGAGTAAAGAAATTCCGGCAGGTATAGCACGCTAGAAGGATGAATTTTGATTCCTCAAAACAAGGTGAAAGAGCAAGATAATAAATATTGCTCACAAATTTGGGGTTTTCATGCCAATTTACTCATTAGCTTTATTTTTAACATTAAAGAATTTGTTCTGAACGGTGTTTAATAAAGATTTTATTGTCGTTATGTATTATGATTAGGCAACAGTAAATTAGGATACTAGGTTTTCCTGTTAAATTTAAAAAGACAATGACATTAAAAAAACCATTAAAATAGGGCAAAAAAAGTTTCACAATTTTTTTATTTGGAATGCGAAGGAATTAAGACATATCAAATTAATTAAAAAAGTTCTAGTAGCTAATAATAATAAGCATACAAATATAATTATAAATATTTTAGGTGATTTTCATTGGTTTTCATCCAGCAATTTCAGCAAAGGTTTCTTATCAGAGAAAGCCAGGACATAAAAAGCTCGCACAGTGTCAGTAACTACACTGAATGTACTACAAAAGGGTTATAGCTTCCGTATATTGGCCATATTTTCTCCTCCAACGCCTCAATTTTCCTTTCACAAGCATGGGTTAAGTGTATGTTAAACCAAATTTAATGGCAATACATGGTAACAAAATACGAAAATATAAAAATCCAATAAGTATCTTAAAGTAGAAAATAAATCTCCATCGTCTATTGTTGTCATTATATCTTAAATACTAATTCATTTTTTGAAACCATTTTTTTCTTTAAAACTATTATTGTTAAAAAATTAATTTTTTTGTCAAAATTATCAAAGAATTGTATTACCATGGTTAAAATGATACAAACATTTTTAAATTATAGTTTTTATAACAAGAAATAAATGCACTGTAAATTAAATGGAAATAGTCTGATGTAAATTTTAAGGGTTGTATTCTCCCTCACCTCCTCTTGCCCCGCAATGTTGTACCGGGGCTTTATAAACGAAAATGAGTGATCTCATATTGAATTGGTACTGAACTCAAACCAAGGAAATAGTTATGTCGGTTTTGCAAGCCGAAGGACTAATAACGGCAACGAAACAAAGCGGTACAAAGTTGGGCGAGGACCAGAAGGGAATTTGTCGAATTTGTTGTTGTTTAGTAATAGTGCTTTAATCAAGTATTTTCTAAAACTTAGATTTAGTTTTAATACCTTGAAACACGCAAATCCCACTAAAGGACTTAAAGAACTTTTTAAGCATCAATAAATATAAATATTCAAAGTTCAAGTTACCACCTTGAGTATGCTTGAGAGCCTTCAAAACGTAATATATGAATATAGGTTCAATTGAATATAAATAAAACTGATTGAAATATGACTTTTTTTTTTAGAAAAAAATTCAGATCACAAAAGGTTGGGAAGAATATTACATGAAGAAGGATGCATTGTGAAAAGGAAAGTAATATCGGTAATGGGGGACAACAAAACCTCTCACCCCAACAAATAACAATGTCCTCCGATACTGGGTGTCAGTATCGTATATGTATTGTCTAGAATATGTATAGTTGCATTGGCATTGTAGTCCAACAATTAAATATAGGTAAAATGAGTAAGGAATGGTTTTTTAATTCAACATTTTCCTGAAGTCTAATCGCATTTCACTTTTTCTGCAGGCAAGTAAGTTGTTGTAAAATTGTATTATCTTTGTCTACATGATGTGCTGAATTTCACGATTTCTGTATTAATGCAGTTTATTGTATCTTAACTTATTGAAGCTCTCTCCATGCAAAATACAGGTTTCTGAATCATCATACATATTTATAGGCAAGAATGTTTCTTTTCCTCCTTGTTTCTCAGCTTATGTGCATTGTAGGAGAAATCCGCGCATACCGTTAGAAAGGTAGTGTCCTGCAGATGAGCAGAAGCCCATCATAATTCCAATCGGCCCCACAAGGCTACGCCCTACAGGCTCATTAAAGGTGTCTTTAAATAGCTGTTGTAGTAAAAAATGCAACGTATGTTTCACTTATAAAGTATTTTTTTAACTAATTGGGTCTAGATTAATTAATCTTTTGGTTGAAATTCAACCAGTGAGCAATCGCTAGTATTATTATCATTCAGAACACGACTCACCATTGATCACTAAGATTAAAAAATTCGCTTACTGATTATAAATATTATAGTGTCATAGATTATTGAAGCACAAGAGGATATTTGTCTAAATAAAATAAGAATGAAATAAAATTACCTACAACCTCTTCTTAACCCTTTTGAACAAATATGAACCGGAAGCAAGCTGCAATCAAAATTATTTTTAACTCTTTCAATAGAAGCTCCATCTAAATAATAAGAAGTAAAATAATAAACCTAAAATAGGTAAAATTTTCACTATAAAGTTCAACCTGAACCAAATTATTAACTTAACAAAATTTAATAAATTTTAAAACCTACGCTTTAATTTACTTTAAATTAAGGAGATCTTGGCGATTAAGACAAACACATTATTAAATGAACTGTTCGGTGTAGGATGTTGGCGTGCCGGCGGGTCGTAGGAGGCAGCCAGTAAAGTACATCTCGAGTGACGTAGTGGGCTCGCAGAGGTGCCGGTAAATGACCATCATGGTCCCAGGGGCTCTGTGTATACCTGTACAACACGAAACTAGCTGGGGCTGATAAATACCTAACATTTCTGGAGTGAAGTGACATCTAAGGGAGGTAGATTTGACGAGACAAAACTGTTATAAAACAATAACAAATAGGGAGATATAACTTATACATATAGGATACATTATAACTTTTAACTTTTAATGGAGCAGTCATAAGTACTATATTAAATGTAAGCTATATGTGGGAATGCTAAGACTGTGTTTTGTTCCGCTTGATCTGAAATTAAACATTTTTATACTAAAGTAAGAACAATGAACTGATATAGAATACAGTAAACACCCATATCAAATTATTTGAGCCAGTAAAAATATAAGTTTTACTTTAAAATGTAAACATCCCGCAAAAAAATGTCCACTCCATTTTTTCAGAACTGCAAAAAAGTGATTTCCTCCATCGTCCTATACCAACGGTTCCGCGTCATTTGCAACTTGGGCAGTTTGTATCCAACGATCACGAACTTTTCTACTTTATACTTGTTTTTCAGGAGTTTCCCAAAAGAAAAGTTTATAGTTAAATAATAATGACATTCCATTTCATAACATTATCCTGGACATATTTTTTTAACAATGTTTGTTACTGCTACCATTTAAAGATTTCTATTTGCATGTTTATATAAATTTCATTATCAGAACGGGTCTATAATATTATTTCATTGCTCGAAACCTTTTCTATAATAATCGTTAAGAATGTATTAAACTTAAATATATTAAAGAACTATTTGCACAATATCACTTTTATGCATACCCAGTAACTACTTAACCTGGTTAAATGTAATGAACAAGGTTTCAATATTGGATGCATGTAATTTTACAAGTTAAGGTTAATTATTTCAAAACCCATGCAATATAATTTCAATAATCCAGCAGTTTGAAATGTTTAAATTTACTACCCAAACTACACAACAGATTATTTAAAATTTTCAAATAACATCACTAGATGCATAGACTAATGGGCGTGAAATTCCCAAACTATACCCGGTAAAGCTTACAAAGCTGTGTAACACAAAATTCCACTTAAAAAGTCACAGGATAATCTCGTTCTTTTCCAGTTCAGTAATATTTTCAACCTCAATTAAGAACTTCGGCACTTCATCCAAGACATGGGCCATTAACTTTAATATTCTTCTGATTAAAAATATATCATATCGACTAACCTAGATAAAAAGACGCTCAACAATTTGTTTTTAACGTACACGATTAATTTTTTTTAGATAAAGTGTGTAAGGTAAATGCTCAAAACGATTAATAATCTGATTTTTCTTATGTGGCATAATAATGCACAATATCCTAAGTGCTATAAAACCTTTAGAGAGACTTTTCCGTAAATTATAGAAAAAATAGTGGGTTAATACTTGATTGCAAATAGTTAATTTGTGTCTTATTAAGATTATTTAAAGTTTTCATTCTAGTTTATTTCTTATATTTTTTATAATATAGTTGATTTTAATGACAAGTAGGTCTAATAAACGCTTTAGTAAAGGGTTAACATTATTTTAATTTAAGATTTAGAGTGTCTGAATCATAAAATAGTTAGAACTGTGGATTAAGTTCTTTGCAATGGATTTTTTGTTGTCATTATTTATAAAATATAAATCTTAATCTGGAACACGGCTAGGTTTAATTTAACTCATAAACAAACCAAATTGATAACATAAACATATTCTGTAAACGAAATAAAAATAAAAACGAAAACGTACACTCTCTCCGGTCCTGCGCTTCTCGTACAAGGTCAACTTTCCATGACCGAGTCCTCGATAGCATCTTTTTGTTAAAAATCGAAGCCTATGTTATGAATTTCCGCTTAATTTTGTACCTACAAGTACATAAAAAAGTTTCTTTTTTATTATTTACCTTAGAAACTTTTCTCCCAAATAGACATACATGCTATTATTGGTATGAAACAAACAGTTGTTAATTGTCTATTAGTTTGTGTTACTTTTTAGACCAGATTAACTAATAATGTATAGAGCCGTTAGACGGTATGACCTATATCGATTAGGAAAATTACCGATTACAACCAAGCAATGAATTACAATCGATAATAATAATCAATTACCACTTTTGATATATTTTATACTCTAAAACAAGCTCCGTTTGTACGGGCAAAGTTTTTTTTCGCTCCAAGGATTTTTGATTTTTTTATTGAAAATGGGGGTTTTGGACACCAGAAATCGATTGGAGCTGGTCCCATAGCTGGGAAAAATCCAGTTTTTGCGCTAGAGCCCTTCAAAGTTTCCATGTTATTCTTATAGAGATTTTATTAATTGAACAAAAATCAGCTGATAACTGTATATATAAACCAATGTTTTACATCTTTAACCTGTGGTTTTAGGAAAATCATACCAATGTGCAGCAAACCTTCCGCCTGGCGAGTGAGCGGAGCGAACGAGCTTTGTGTGAAAAACGAAAGTAATAATTTCACCGAGCTTAAGCTCGGTCCCCTGGTACTTAATAATAAATGTGGTAGATGTTCAAACATTAGAACTTTTACTACATCGTAAAATATAACGAAAAGAATAATGAAAATATCTAGAACTTGAAATGTCATATTGCTTGAAAATAAATTTAAGTAGCATGACCTTGATCCTAACCTGAATTGACTTTCCCTTTAGTCGAAATTAAAAATTATGAGTTAAAAATGGTAATAAATTATCGATAGATTTATTTACAGATAAGAAAGTTTCCTAAGACATATTTATCACAGGCTGGGTATATTGACCTCAAATTGAATTCATGACTTCAAGTGGGAGAGTTGTGGTCCTCAAATAGCTGCGGTGACTCAGTCATACAACATAATAACATTCAACACAGTCATTTAAAAGGAAAATAATATCACAACTAAACTAACTTCAAACACATAACTGTTCCATGCGAACTAAATATGTAATATTATGAATCATTTTATGAGCAAAATATGCCAATTAATAATTTTTTAATGGTCTATAATATAACAATCATATTTAACTTATTAAACTTCAATTCTATAGAAATACTATTTAATGTAATGCCATTATGAATAATAATTTAATAAAGTGTTAAAATAGTTTTAACATTTTATTAAACTATTCTTCATTAAAATACTGACAATAACTAATGGAGAGACACACTACGGTATATTATTAAAAGTGTATGTTTATACACAAAAATAAATACAAAAGAGAACGAGGAATCGTTCCCTTATGTTAAGGAATTAGGCGACTAATTAGCTAAATGTCGATATCGTTTAAGGAAATAGATTGGTTTTTATTTTAAAATGACTGTACAAAATGGTTTAAACTATTAGGACTAAACTAAAACTAAACCATCATCACCAAATATAGTATTTAGGTAACCAGTAGGTCGCATCTGGCTCCAGTAGGAGTGCGCCCTCTTGTAACTTGTAATGTTGTTGTCGGGCGGACCGCGCTGACTGAAACTTTTCCCATCCCGAGTCCCCTCGTCCGTCAACAAACTTTATTGTTACGAATCGTTTTGCGTTAGAATGTTGGAGTCGGCTAAACCATTTGAGTTTTCTGGTTATTTATCATTATTTTTCTTATTACTGATGTGTATAGATTATCATAGTATTTTTTTACAAATACATCCCATGTATATATAAATATTTAAAATGTCCTAGATTTTAATTTGATATTACTATTTTGGAAAGATGAATTTCTTATTCATCGGCCTTAGAGGTGGATAGTGTAAAAGCATGGCAGTTAAGGAACAAGGTTAAATTTGCAAAAAGTAATTTAGTTTCTAATTTTTTTTAAAGAGGTAGCTCATTACTCATAGTGAGATCCGGTTTTATATCCGCCGTCAGATCTTGTACGCCCAGAGACCGACGCCATGCGTGTCGTGACCTCAGGCAATGTTATCCGCATTGCATAACACACTCAGGTTAAGTAATTAGCGAGGGCCGTCCGTCTCACAGGGCCATCCCGCCCTCAGGACCAATAGACGACACGACGCTTACATCACTTTTCAAATTTAGAGTGTTTCGCTGACTTTATGGTCCATTTCTGTTACAAATGAAGACTTTCTTAGGGCAAACTTATATGATTATATTAAATTTTAGTAAAATGCAGATGAGACAGTTAGAAAAAATAACACCGGTGTACTATTGTGTTTGCTTTTCCTGAGTTCGAGGTTTGACTTTCAAGCGTGTGACTTGTGGTTTCGGAGTAAAAAGTTTTAGAGAGAGTTACACTGAAAATGGTCTCAACCTACTTACTAGTGTAGTGGTAGATTTTGTTGTCAGTTTTGAAAGGAGGTAAAATTATATTACGGTTACTTTAGGTTGCTCTATTAGACATTTAAACTTTAAAATGTACTCATTGTAAACCCGTGCCTTCAAAGGTTAAACGAAACAATTTTGAATTAATTTTACTTGCTTCTGTCACTCATGCATTCATTGTCGCATAATAACTTCTCTCTATCATACTTTTCGATTCCATTAAGCTATACGTTAGCTTTAATAGTATAGGCTATAATTTTAAAATAGAAAATTTAAAGCTGATTTATCTTCTTAAAAATATAAGTTTACAAAGTTCAGGTTGGTATTCTGTAGAATGATATTTTTTGTTCGGAAAAATCATTATATACTAAATTTTACCCTACAAACATATTTTTAGGTTAAGATTAGAGTATGTGTAGAAGAGATTATGTTAGTCAGTGAAGACTTCACTTTAAATATACTTTGTAGGTGACATGGCGGACAGAAATAAATACTTTGAAATAGCAAATTCAACTTTGAAATAAACCTATTTATTATGTGTCAGTCAACTGATTAAAATACACTGTTGAACTTTAATTAACTTTTTGTGGTAAATTTTATTTCAGTGAATAAAAGGAAAAGAAATTTTATAAGACAATGAAAGTGAAGAATCATTTATGTACGCATACAGCGGAACGTCTCAAATATTGATCTTTAAACATTGTAGGGCTCCCATTCGCCGAGTAACTTCGTTACCGGTTCAGTGAGCGCGGTTTGTTTTACTTTCAACCACCAGAATGTAAACGAGTACCTGCCAACACACTGAGCCCCTGAGTTATATCGTGAAAGTTCTAGTTAGCCAGTGTGCATGTTTCGGTTCAAGCACCAGCTTGTTTGTATTATTCTGTTGATTGTCATTTATTCATTAATAACAGACTGCTGGCACAGTATGTTGACTGTGAAAGGCTCTAAATTTACATATTCATCATAATTAGATACTTACACCTTTACATATATTATGATTTTCACTTAAAATATTTATTTTGAATAAAACTAATGAACCTATTTTAGAAATCATTAACAGATAATGTTTCGTCAAGTGCATATGTTTAAGTAATTTAAATACCTTTCGAACATATTTAATTTGAAACTGTGTCGAAGTACCTTTTACATCCATTAGTTAATTAATCTGTGTAATATTTCGAGAGTGTTGTTATGGGCCGTGATAATTTGACACCACTTAAAATTATGCCATAATGGTATTAACATTAATATCTTTTTAAAATATCTTTTTTAATATTTTCGAAATGTATTTAGTAATAGGTTTAATCTATCAAGTCTCTGTACTTAACTCGTTCTAATAAGATAACTGGTTAAATTATTTTATTAGCTGCTGACGTTTGGAAGCCTAGATTTTAATGTCATGAAGCTGTTTAGTCGTAACTGTACTTTATACTATTTTACTACCTAAAGTATTAAGAGGACATATGATACAAGTTTATTTAAACATAATTAATCGTGAATATGCAATGTGAAAAGTATACTATTTTTTGTGTTACCAAGCAGGTGACATTATCTATGGTTTTGGTAGCTTAAGTAAAATAAAACTGTTGTTAAATATTAATATTGATTAGTATTTCAGTGAAAAATTGAAACTGATTCCACTAACCTAAGTGATGAAAACTACCCTTTTGGAGTTTGCTTGTGAATAAGAGGAAATTTAAAGCACCTTTCAAGCCTTCATTAAATAATCTATACTTATTTAATACGCTAAGGGTTTTTTCTTCTTGAGAACTCCTCCTACGATTCTCAACCGATTTTCAAGTTTTCGGTGTCGTTGGTAAGTCTGAAGTTGTTTCCGCCAAAAATTGATGAGAATCGGACTTAAAATAAGGACGCTATCCACAAATTAAATTTGAAATTTTCCCATTAGAATAACATTGAGATCAGTTTGAGTATTTTAAACATCTCTGTTAACGTACAGCTGTAGTTTTTGGTGATCACTAATGTTCACAATATTGGATTGGTCGGATTTCATTGATCTAGAACTAAATGTAACTTTTGTATTGTATGAAAATAAATTGCTCGATGTCGAGCAACACGTGCACTAGTTTAGATAAAATGAAACACTTCTTAAATGCTAAATAAAATAAAAATACAGATAGAGGATTTTAACTAAATACATAGTAAAGAGGGTATCTAATAAATGGTATTTCAGAAAACATAAATGTAACAGTAAAAATCTGTCTTATACATACGAAACATTAAAATTTTTAAGGATTATGGAATGTATATTTGAGTAAATTAGTTTTTATCTAACATCACATTCGTATAATATATTGGACTCACTCATTAGACAACTTCACCTCTCACCTTAAGTAATCTCGACTTCAACACGCAGGCTCCTCAACAACAATAGTAATCCAATTCAAAGATTTTATCCTCAAACAATCTTGTTGTGTTGTATTGCAGCCAGTTGCAGTTTATTTTTTGTATTATAGTACAAAAAGTAAACATAATTTTTTTTAATTTAATTTAAAATTATGTAATTAAATAATGAAAAATTTACAGCGTGCTTGAAAATAAAAAGGTGAATTTCATTTTAATATTATGGACAAACAGAAACAAAAATTTATTATATTAATAAATATTCATAAAGGAGTAAATTTAAATTTAATTTTTCATTGTAATTATGCATTTGCGTTGCAACCATGTGAAGTAAGGAGCACAATAATTCCTCCATTCGCTTGTCATATTTAACATTGCAAAGCTGTGTTACAGGAAGTTAGAGATCTCTTTTTCCGAGTTTGCTAGCTCACAATGTCTGATTTTCAAGCATGCTATTGCATTTAATTTTTAAAAAATGTTTGCATTCCACTATACCTGATACAATAACATCAACATAGTTTTGCATCACGGGACCAGTGCAATAATTTACCCATAGTAATAAAGGTGTTTCAAGCAATCGAATATCGAGTACTGACATTTAAGAACAATCATTCTTTACTAATATTTCCCTTCGTTCACTAGTAAAACTTAGTTCACTTGTAATTGTTATATGATGCTGGTCAGAAAAATGTAAAAATGATTTCATATTTCTGATAGCCTTGCACGATTCATAGTTGTAGTATACACAATGATTTTCTGCTAATAATTATTTATCCCTGACAGATACAATGAAATTACAAATACAATATTTGAAAGTCAGTTTTGTATTTTAGTCATTATTAATTAATAATGACTTAATTAATTAATTAATTAATTAATTATTAATTAATAATTAATTGATTGTATTTTAGAATTGTATTTTAGAAATACAATTTTGAATGTAAGGTTATAGAGTATATTATATTTGTGGTTTAAATATCACTTAAAACCTCTATAAATGGTAAAAAACACGATAAACATATTTGTCATGGTGCAAGAAATTTGCAAAAATCACATGCACATATCTAACTTTTTATCTATGTTTTTAAAATGTATACATCGGGTTAAGTTAAACGAAATGTAATTTAAAATGTATGAAAAATCATAGGAGGTGATACCATCTCCAATGAAGAGTCGCACATACTTTACACAAAGCCTACCAGAGCATGATTTTATTTGTCGCTATAGCTACTACACACAACCTTCCCTATTTTTATGTCACACTTAATTAAATGAACATACCATTGTTTTTATTAATTTCTGCCGGCTATTTCTATTGGAATATTAATATTTATATATTTGTAATCGATGGACTCGAAAGCTACTGGACCGTTTGCCACGAAACTTATAGGCCTATATATGAAAAAATCATGGAATAGGTTTGTATGCCATTAGTTTTTATAGCCCTCAGGACTCAGCCCCAGGACTATTATAAAAGTACCCGTGTCAAGGCTTTTGGGAGTTTTTATCTGATGTGTTTATGAATGTAACCGATGGCGGTACATTTGTTTAGGGAAAAAATTAATAAGTAGAGTTTGAAAAATGCAGCTTCCAGTTAACGGCTGTTAAGCAAGAAAATGTATAGATACAATAGAAAACCATGAATTTATTATATTAGATACGTGCATGAATTTCATTATATCATTGGTATAAACAAACTACATCCTACAAAGAACGCTTGAACAGCCATTAAGGGGATCCGCCTCCTCCAAAAGTCAATTTTGTGAATTTTTGGTGATTTTTTGTTTTTGGTTCCAATAAATTGTACATATTCTCAGTAGTGTGTCTGCAAAATATCAAGCCATTCCGAGCATTATTTCTAACATTTTTTGATGTTTTTATAGAACCGCGCGCATCGCAAAAGTTGGTACAGTATTTTGCGAAGCTAAACAGATAAATTATAAATTTATCTGTTCCATCTTGGCTCTTATAAATTTCATTTTCCATATTTGTTTTGGCCATATTTATTAATAAAATAAGTGTATTTTATAAAAAGGTATATTTTATAAAAATTATTTTATAAAAAATATTTTATTTTATAATATAGTTTTTAATTATAAAATATTTTTTAATAACAAATATTTAATATTTTTAATATATTTAATAAAATATAATTTAATAAAATATAAAAAATAATAAATATATATTATATATAATTATATATAATTTTTTAATTTATATAAAATTATTATATTTTATTTCATATATGACTAATTAAATATAAATTTTTAATATATTAAAAAATATTTAATAAAATAATATTTTTTAATAAAATATTTTTTAATATTTTATTTTATAAAAGTATATTTTATAAAAAAAGTAAGTGTATTTTATAAAAAGTGTATAAATAGGTAAAATAAGTGTATTTTTGTAAATACAAACTTTAAACGCAAATTTCCGAAAACAAATTTTTCCATCTTTTACTACATACAAGTTTGAATAACTTTTGAACCAGAGTTATTTTTACCACTTCATCTTGATAATATTTACAAACTTTTCACGCATGAAAACCCCCTTACAAGCAAAAATAATTTTTTTATTAATTTTAGATTTTTTTGGAAACTTTTAAAAAACAATTTTTTTTCTATAAATGAAAATACAATTTTTTATTCATTAGCCAATATTTTTAATAATTTTTTTTTCTCACTGTGGGTAATTTTTGTATATGGGCTAGAATAGTTTCCATGCGTCAAAAGTTGCTTTATTTCATGCAGAATAAAACAAAAAAAAAAAAAAACTATTTGTATTAGTTTGAAAATAAAAAAGTTATTCAAAATCTAATATATCGCGAAAATCACGCGATAAAAACAAAAAAATTGCCTTTTTTTGGCAAATTTTTTTCTAGTTTATAGTGTAGAAAGGTAAAAAAATATGATTGTAATATTATAAAAAAAGTTAAAAAAAGGGCTGTAGGAGGCGGATCCCCTTAAACTATAAAATGCAAAGCCATATGATACATATGATTAAATTTAGGAATATTATTTCTATAAACAGCTATTTTAATTTGAAGCGTCGAGCGAAGAATGGTAATTAAAAGCTAAACAATATTATAGACTTGCTGCGAATGAGAGTAGAAAACATGCTCTTCTGGTTGACATTAAAAAGCATGCTATGTTACAGCTAGTATTGTATAAATTTTTAATTAATTTGCCATAATTTTAATAAATAATTTTATTGAGGAATAAATCAAGTATTGTATATCAATGAAATATTTTTTAAAATATTATATGTTAATTTAAAATTTATATTGTTTTTACTAACTATAACTCTTTGATTGTCACTACATTGTGTCTTTAAACTAGGCAGACAGTTACAATACAACACAGTTACAAATAGAATTGGAAATTTATACTCTTGTTGTAAATACAAATTGAAATTAACTATCTGAAATACACCTTATAGAGCACCAAAATATACGCTTTGGTTAACGCAGAAGTTGAATGTTTACATTTTAGTTGTCGAGGGTCAGGGTAAAGCTCTGCGTTCACAGAACCAGTGAAAAGCAAGACTTTTAAATAAATATCTTAGGTTTCAATGCACGCAAAGATGGCAGTTAAATTAGATGTTTATACTTTACAGAATGAATTTGATGAAATAATAATTCCGAGCATATTCACAAAGAATGCAGAAAACGTTTTTGTGCATTCTACGATTAGTAGAAAATAATTAATTCACATGCAGGATAAAAAAAATATCTGGAAACTATATAATTTCTTTAAAGTATTTCATAAACACGAGTAAAACTAAAACAAATTGATTTAGGGTTTTAAAGTCTATTTCCCTGAAGGGTTATTGACATTAAATCTTCAATACGATCACCAAGGATGAAAATCTTAAATGTAAGATAAGTCAGTATACATCAAATTAAAGATTTACTAACTAGAGAAAGTGGATTTTCAATTCGCATTTAAATTGTTTTATACTTTTGTATGGAAGAGAACTAGCAAAAATAAAAATTATTAGATATTCAAAAACATGCTATTAGAAGTATTAAACATATCTAGTTATACAAAGAATACAAGAAAAGCTCATGCAGGGCTCATTTTGTTGAGCTTAACATATTAACTGGTTTTGGACAATATACTGTATTAATAAACAATATGTCCGTCCAAAACTAAAAAATTTTAATTGGAAGACAGTTCTGAGTTGTACTTAACAAGATAAAAAAAATCAGAGTGCCATAGAAATGAATCAATTATAAAAAATAGCATATTATATATTGGTAAACAATGTCTTAAATTCATTCCTAGTGACATTAGTAATTTCAATAAATTTAAGAAACAACTGAAATTAAATCTATTTTTAAAGTGTTCTATTGTTTCAAATTATTTTTTGAAGATAATTGGAGACTAGATTAAAAAATCTCGTCGTGGTGAGCTATAGTGTTGTATGGAAACTTAAACACATACTTGATGTATTTTGTTGTCTAATAAATAAAAACATAAAATAAAAAAACCCAACATTAAAAGAACAACCATGTCAAAAATGGAAGACAATAAAACTTTACCTTAAAATTATATGCCGCAAACAAAAAATGCAATAAATACTCGATACACTTGCCATTTGAGGTCGTTTATGTGGAAAATTGCTGCATTATGCCCTTTGATTATGTATCACAAGACGAAGGTCAATGCAGTTTCCCTGATTAATTCTATTTAGGACGTCCCCTAGGGGAAGTCTTGGGGAATATTTAGTTGGCCTGTCATACGATACATAATGTTATAGGGCGTTGTATTCTGAGCAATTTGTTACAAACCCAACTTTAAAAATCTGAGTGTATCGGGAGTGATTGTATTATTTGTTTTCGGAAATATGATTTTAATGCAAAATTTGATCGAATGCCCTTTTTGACTCGATGGTGCTATTAAGGTCGGGGCTGCTTTATAGTTTTCTGCCCATAGAGACCTTTAAATTTATATACATAGGCCTATTAACTTTTGATCTATTCTTAAACTAAGAGAATTAAAAAATAATAAAATATAAAAAAATAAATTTAAGAAAAATTTTAGGAAATTCTTTTCTGAATCCTTGTTCTCAAAGACCGTACAGAAAGAAATATGTACAACAATTGCACTTTTTAAAAACCATCAAACTTAAAAGGGATAATGTTTTAGGATTAGTACTTTTTGGAGTTTTGTCACTCAACTGACAGTGTTTGTATAAGTTTTACTTATTTGAATAAAATATATAATGTTACAAACAAGTTTTTAAAGTATAGTTAGTTATTCTAATTGCTTGGTTAACAAAATTAAATAATAATAAAATAACGCCTATTTGTACACCTTATTACTATAAATTCAATATTAAACAGTTTTTAGTAAAGAAATTATCATGGTAAACGTAATTTGTTACATATGTAATTAATTTTTTTTTTAAAGATAAAATGAATTTTTTTACCAATAACGTATTGAGTATAACATTTGAACAGAATAGTAATATAACTTGGAGATAACAAAAATAATAGTGATGCATACATTATACATGTTTGATTATTAAGAACATATTTAATGTAACAAAAATTGGTTGAAACTATTTGATCGTAATGGTTATCCCTCGATATTGCTTGACATCGTCTATTGTTATTATCCTACACTCTAATAAGAATACGGTATATTTGTATGTACGTATACACACAAAAAAGATTTTCCTTAAACTTTGCAAATAACGCAGCTCTACAGGGGTGCTAAAAAGTCTTGAAACGCCTTGATAGTTTCATTAGTTAGCTTGTTTGTGCAGTTTGGGATACTGACACTCCCTTGTATGTGTTTGAGCTGGTGATGTTCCTCAGATCAAACCAGCATCTGATGCAGGATCATCATCGGCAGCATGGATATAATACGAGGAATCAGCAGCTTCTGCAGTATCCGGTTCACAGGAGGTCACTTTTAGTAAAGGACCTTTGAACATGGGGTTAAAAGGTATATAAGGTATACAAGTTTCCAGCCACCTTGAATACTACCAATTGCACAAAATGATTCAAAACAAAGGCGATGTTCGTAAGGCTGTTTTATTGAGACAGGTATACTATTCAGTAACTGAATTTTTCAGATGACAATTCCATGTAAATTATTTTATATAATGTTATTGCCAATTTTATTATCTATGTACCATTGTTAAGTTTGCCTTTTTAAAGTGTTTATTTTGTAAAGTTGTGTCTCTGTGTATTTATTCTGTGAATATTGAATATTATTTTGGTATAATTATGACGTGTCGTGTCATATGTTTACATTGCAATTTAATGTGACAAATAAATCTGATACTGATTCTGATTAATAATTTAGCTTGTGGTTTAAGTCTGAGAACACAAAATATAGCTAAAGTCATATTATTTCACGTTATAGATCAGAGTCCACGTCTGATTGGGGTTGGTCCATGAGAAGTCAGTAGAAAACTTTAAATGTAAGAAAAGGTTTATATGTAAAAAAAATTAAAGGTCTTACTTAGAATAGTACAATGAGGCGAAACCCGACCTCAATTAAATGACCGAGCCCTTAAGGCAGGCAACCAAACTTCTAAATGAAATTATATTTCTGAAATGAAAATTCAACAACTTTGGATATTACTTAGAAAGTAGGGCTAAAGACTTTCAAAATAATTGACTACATTAAATAGGCTGATGAATTTTACTTTAAGACTTAATTCAGGGTCGTCTCCTAGAAAGAGCCCTGAAAAAATATTCATCATCTTAGGTCATATTGTATTTAATTTTAAAGGTCTTTACTTTCTAAGTAATATGCCACAAACTTGGCATCAAAAGGCCAAATATGTCTGAAGTTATAACATTTTAAATTTCAGCAATATGATCTTGTTCTAAGGTTTGATTGCCTGTCATTTAAGGCCCGGTTGTCCATTCGATATTCGATGTCGTATTTGAGTGGGGTGGGGTTGTATTTTACTCTACTAAGTGAGCCCTCTACTATGATGTACGTATCACATATATCACACTTATTTAAGATTGCTTACTTAAGATTTCCTACTGCCTCCTCATGGGCCGATCCCAATCATATTTGGACACTCGGTTATAACTTTAACTAATAGGTATTTAGAATTAAATTATAATCTCGAAATAGTTTAAATATATAGTTTTAGCCTCTAGCTATATATATATATATATATATATATATATATATACATACTGTTTTCAGAATTTCCTCTATGCGAAAATATTATTTCGTTATAATCTTAATCTTGATAAAACAGCAGACTCAACTGTCAAAGCGTCAACTATGTGCTCTAGTATGGAAAATAAAACAACCAAGCAATTTAGTTCAGATTAAAAATTTCCTAACACACTAGGGACCAACGCACATCAGGCCTCTAACAGCGAACGTCTTAAGGTCATTAAAACGAAAGTATGAACTTGCTTTGTTTATGGGCACTTCTGTCGTTTATAACAATTAGAATAAAAGACTACAAGATATCTGAAGAAAAATTATTAAACGCAATAAATGTTTTATTTTTTTTATTATTTTTATACAATTAAAAATGAAAAAAAAGTTCTTATCACATTGACACAGTATTTGTGAAATATACTTTCTGTATACTAATCACAGCTGCACCCATACCTTTAAAATTAAGCCACACTTAACTATTGTCGTTATTGATGGAAGAAGGGGGCCTTTATATTTTCAGCAAGGTAAGTATTGTTTGTTTTATATAAACCGCCAAAAATAATACAGCGTAACCATATGCTTTTCATTTAACACATTACATTTAAAGACCACCACACCAATTTGACTATTTGACTTGGCTAGCGAAACTGTAAAATTTTCTCCCAGATATAAATGAGCAATCGAGTCAGATATTTGTCACAAGCTGGGTTTATAGCTTCCGAGATTGGAATCGTGACTCGAGTCTGAACATTTTTCGATGCCCGATCTGTAAAATAATCATCAAAGATAACGCTAAAATGTGAAAAAGTGGATATTAAACTATTTTCATTGCCAGAAACACTTTATAATTCGTATAAATGGTGTATATCCTAAACTGATTTGATAGCTAAATCCGACAATGTATATCTTCTTATGGAGGACGCCACTTATTTTATTGCAATGCTTTCAGGTATTTATTTAAATTTTTGAAATGTCAATCCATTTTCAAAATACGGGGACCAGCGTAAAAAATTGAAATACAAAACCGCCAATATTTATGACAATTTTGGATTTCTTACACAATTTTTCTGAAAGACACTTTTCACTCAATCTAACGGTTAGGTAGCTAGTGGTCAATACAAGTTCCAACTTTTAGTTCCTTAAGAATACCGTTGGCCAAACTTTAATTGGCTGTACCTCCGAAACCTCTCAGAAAAATAAACTCAATAATGAAAATGTCTTGAATGAAATTTTTTATTTTCTGGATAGTTTCGGAGATACGTCCAATTAAGGTTTGTACAATGTTATTATTCTTATGGGACTAAAAATTAACTTCAGTAGCTTCCAGTTTTCTAGCCGTTAAGTTTAGAGAAAATGTCTTTAAACAAAAAGGCACTAAAATTGTGTAAAGAAAAAAATACATAAAAATTAGGGGTTTGTTTTTAAAATCTTTTAAAGTTGCCCACCATATTGGAATGATGGCGGTAAGTTTTAAAAATTAAAGTAAATACCTGAAAGAAATATAATAAAATCAGGGGGCCCTCTATAAGAAGTATACTGACAGATATACAGGGTTAGGCAAAAGTCTGGACACCCCTAGTTAACTTTAACACGTTGCAGTAGGGAAACCAAATTTGCCACATGTTAAAAACATAAAAAACTGCACTTTTTCATCAACTACACAACTTTGCCCCTGCCCCTTAAAATGGGGTATTTCGGGGCAGCCCCAAATTTTCAAATGTAAACCCCTATTGAGTGACCCCTCATTTTAAACGGCTTATCAAGAGAAATTAGATGGCACAAACCGGAGGTCGATATCTCATCTCTAACCAAAATGGCATTTTAAAATTCGAGAATGGTTAATTGAAATTAGTTAAAATTAAATCGGAAAATAGCTTTTTTACAATGGAGAATTTCTGGAATTATTTTAGAATTGAACCTAGTAGCAGAAATGAACTAGTACGTTCAATTCTAAAATAATTCTAAAAATTTTTATTTCTAAAATAGTTATTTTCCGATTTAATTTTATTGAATGTCAATCACTCCATCGAAAATTTTAAAATAGTTGCCATTCTGGTTTAAGATGAGATATCTACCTCCGGTTTGTGCCATTCAATTTCTCTTGATAAACCGTTTAAAATGAGGGGTCACTCAATAGGGGTTTACATTTGAAAATTTGGGGCTGCCCCAAAAATATCCCATTTTGGGGGCAGGGGCAAAGTTGTACTATAGTTGATGAAAAAGTGCAGTTTTTTATGTTTTTAACATGTGCCAAGTTTGGTTTTCCTACTGCAACGCGTTAAAAAGTTAACTAGGGGTGTCCAGACTTTTGCCTAACCCTGTAGAATAACAAAGTAAGATATTGGACCACTTTAAAACACTCACCTTGTATGTATATATATATATATATATATATTATCAATAATGAGACGTTCTTGTTTATGAGTTGTTATTTGTTGTTCTATTTGTCTTTTTGATGGGTGTCAAAAAAGTCCCGCAATGGGTTGCATTATTTCTTGTTAACTTGCATAACATAAGTTGCGTATTAACATTTTAGGTATAAAAACTAGTTTTGGAGGTTAACATTTGTCATTTAACACTTCAATTCAATTTCCTTTCTTAAACACTGTTGTTGTGTGAATTTACTTGTGTTGTAAATTCATGTAAGGAACAGTATTACAAATATATATTTCACACAAATGACATCATTAACACTGAAATAGATAACAGATTTTAGTAGAATCATCTAGGATATAATTTATTTTAAATTGATATTTAATAGTTTTATTGTGTTATTTTGTATTTTATTAATGAGAAACCCACGTTGTTTTAGGGCTATTCTGTTACTCTATACAGTTTACGAAACTTCTTTTGTTCATTAAAATAACATAAAATGAATATCGTTAGAGGAGGAACGTGAGATATTTAGGATGTTGTGGGTGTTTCATTTGTGTAAGCGGTCGTTTGTTGGGAACCAAAGGACCACCTGAGGCATTGTTGTCGTTATAATAATTTTCATCTTCACAATAGCGTAATGGGAATGCTGTGTCTTATTGAAAAAAAAACTTAATTTAAGTTATTAACAAAGGGAGCTTTTGCCTGTTAAAATTTCCAAATACTAACAGTAGACTAATTATTTAAAAATGTGTAAAGTATTTTACCATTAGGTTTGCATACTGAAAAAGTTAGCAATAAATATTTGGAAATGTGATAAATATAATGGTTTATCCAGAGCACTAAGACTGAAAGTGAGTTTAAGAGAAAAGTGATATTGCAAATAAAAAAGTATACGGTTGAAGAGGGGTAAAAAATTAGATTAGACCTACATAAGTAACGTACTATTGTCTGCCTGAGATAAGAATTAATATTTCTTTATAATAACAATCAAAATAATAACCATCATATTATGTTTGGTGAAATCTATCTATATATATAATTCCGTAAGCGAATCGGTCCCCAAGAAATAGTATCTCGAGTTAGAAGAATGATAGGGTAATGTATGATGGCTCATTTTAAAGCTTGAGGGCCAAGGACGCAAGGAAAAATACCAGAATCGGTAAAATTTACCTGGGCTTCGCCCCATTGGACCTTGAAGTTCTAATGTTAATCTAATGGGAAGAAGATTTTTAGATATACATGTGGGATTAAGCAGATGATCCAGTGAATAATTTTTATCATAAACTCAGCTGGTTATTGAATAGATATTTTGAGTTAAGACGTTATGTAATGATAACTTTTTAAAATTTGCAATGCACTATAAAATAGGAAAATGCCAATAGTGATTGAAAAATTACGGATCCACAGTAGATTTCTCTCTTTAAAATCTATGTCATTATGATTTTGTGTGCTGAATATACCGCTGTAAAAAGTGAGTTTGCCGTGGTATGGTTGATATAATAGTTAATAAAAAACTTTACTCAGTGCATGTCGTTAAGATATTACGTTACTGCTTTATACCGGGTGTTCATAAAGTGTTGCCCTGATAAAGAAATCGAATAGCATGAAAACAAATGATGGTAGAATAATGTTTTATTTACAGTTTTAACAAGTGACTTCTTAAGTTTTATTTACATATTTTCAAACTCAATAAATTTCTATGTGTCGCCTTGGTTTGCCTGTAAATATTCGAGGCGACTTTTTTTCCCCCATACTGTATTTTGGTTAACATTCAATGAGTATCAGACTGCACTGCATTTCTTATTCTCTCTTTTAGTGACTCTTAATCAAGAACTGGGATAGAATACACTACATCTTTGACAAACCCCCACATAAAAAAGTCCAGAGGGGTAAAGTCTGGTGACCGAGGAGGCAATTTAGTCGGGCGATCACGCCCAATCCACCGTGACTTCAGTGATGCGCGGGCGTCAAGTTCGTTTCTTGTCACACACACTGCCCCTGTCACAAAAATATGAATACCACCTCTCGATACTTTTTACATCAGGTGCAGTTGTTCTAAATGTTCATACAAAAAGTCTTTGGACAGTACCGGTAATGGGGGACTGCGTTTCATAGAACCATAGGACACACTGTTACTTCTTCTGGAGGCTAACCATTTCTGATTTGCTTTTGTACAGAATTTAAAGAAAACTGCATTGTTGTCAAACAGCTAAACAAATGTGTTACCAACTTAATAATAAAAAACTACATTAAATTCTCTTCAAAAGAAGCAATGTAAGTTGCGTGTGGCTCTAATGGTTTCTGTGCAGCAAAGCTATCAAATCAGGGCAAGACTTTATGAACACCCGGTATATTGGCTATTTAGTGGTTAGATTTGAATAGTTTTTTTTAGTAATTGTTTATTTTTGACTAAATTATATTATGTAAACTACTAACATTGGATAACCTCCGTATGAGGAATATTTTGTTTTATATATTTTCTGCTTCTTTCCTTACATAGGTCGTACGGAATCAATACATAAATACGGGGAGCTTTTCATGTATACAATGTGCAAAAACGAATAACATGTCAAACAATATTCTACTTCATTGAACGAATAGACAAAATAGACTACAATCATAGTACGAGGAACGTTGTTAGACTCAAGTGACTGGTGGGGGTTAAGGGTGCACGAGGGGTGTCAGTGGCACACTAGTAGGGTGGCATGGGGGCCTCGTTGGAGGCATGCGTGGACATTCTGGACACGGGAAGGAACAGCGGGTAAGGGGGCATGGTGGTATGGGGGCCACGGGAGGCATGGAGCCACAAGGGGCACTAGAGACGTCGGTGGCACAGGGGTTAGTTGCATCAGGAGTGGGAACCCCCTTGACTTCGGTCTCGGTGGATTAATTACGAATATGAAATACGAATATGGACAGGGTGTTGCGGGGGAGGAATGGGGGACCTTGAGAGCACGGGGCCTCGAGGAAGAACGGCGGGAATGTGAGCTTGGGAGAACGGGGGGTACAGAGGCATGGAGGCACCGGGGTACGAAGAATGAGGGTACTCGGGCCACGGGGGCATACTGGGTACAGGAAGCACGGGTCATGAGATGAGGGCATGGGGGAGACTTGGGGGACATAGGGGGCTTGGGAGAGAAATGGGGGACGTAGAGAGCACGGGGGCATCAAGGAAGAACGGCGGCCATGTGAGCACAGGAGAATGGGGGTCACAGAGGTATAAGGGTTATGGGGGCATGGGGGGTATTCGGGCTGAGATGGAATAGGGGGTACAGGGAGCACGGGTCACGAGAGGGGGCACTGAAGGTTTGGGGGACATAGGGGAACGGCATGGGGAGGAACGGCAGGCATCGGGGAACGGGGATATGAAAGGCACTTGGAGGAATGATGGGCATCATAGGAGGTACAAATGGTCACTAGAGGGGGGCATGGGGGAGACTTGGGGGGACATAGGTGGCACGGGGGAAGAATGGGAGACATAGAGAACACGGGGGCATTGAGAAATAATGGCGGACATGTGAGCACAGGAGAATGGGGGGCACAGAGGCATAGGGGGTACGGGCGCATGGGAGGTACTCAGGCCGTGGATTCATAGGGAGTACAGGGAGCACGGGTAACGAGAGGGGAACGGGGGAGGCTTTAGGGGTCATGGGAAGCACGGGGAGGAACGGTGGGTATGGGAGCACGTAGGCATGGGCGGCATGGCGGCATTGACATTGGGCACAATTATCACGAGAGACGTCGGAGGCACTTTGGTTTGTTGGACATGGGACACACAGAGGGTTAATGGGGGACATAGAGGGTACGGGAAGAACGGCGGGCATGTGGGTACAGAAAAATTGGGGTCACACTGACATGGAGGGCACAGGGATTCGGGGGCATGGGGGGTACTTAGGCCATGGGGGCATATGGGGTACAGGAAGCACTGATCACGAAAGGGGACGAGGGACATGGCAAGTGTGGGGGGAGTGGGGGGCACAGGGGTCCTAGATGCAGTAGTGTACAGTATTAATGGGATAATAACCATTTTGTCATTTTGTATTAAACTACTGTATTCACTTGAGTTACGAACTCATTATGTGTACATTTTTAAGGTAAAAACTAATTTTATTGCTACCGGCAGTCTAATAGTGCAAAAAATATTTTTTCCACAAAATAGACAACCTACTGTATTGTTTAATGCAAGGGAGAATATTGGCGAATTACTAATTTGTTACCACCAAAAACTATTCTTCAAGATTAAGTAATATTTATAAGAAAATCCAACCGTGTAAATTCAAAGTATAGCTTGAGAAGGAATGTAATAATTGTGCAACTAGGTGATGAATTAAAACTTAATTTTTGAGATAACATCATCATTTGGATTTTTAGGGGCCTTTGCCCCTACAAGCCCCTAGTATCTGTTGAAACTCTACTTAATTAATTACATAACTATGATTTACATTCTCTTTGTGTGTATGACAGTAAGCTAAAACTTTATAATATTTAATTCTATGAAATTCGTTAAAACCTTTGTTATTGATTTCAAGGAAAAAGTGAAATACAACTATTCTATTACTTCGAAAGTAATTCTGACAAATGCAGAGCTAAACCATAAAAATGATTTAAGGCAGAGCTGTTGGGCTCCGTCCAAGGATGGGGGACAAACTGTTCTTCCGTAGGATGTGCAGAGCAACGCTACACTTTCCGTAATACAACATGAATATATTTAGGAGGGTTTTGTTCTGTACAAAAAGTTTATCTTTAGGATAAAGGCCTGTAAGGGATTACCTGTGTGTTCATGTTTTCTATGGAATTTTAACTGTTTGTAGCGAACAAATGCCAAATAATGTTGATTGAATCGGCTATTTATAAAGTGTTATTTTAATTAGGTTAAATTACCTCAATTATTAAGCTTAGAACTTGTGTATTTCGTATTTAGTTAAATTAATTCAGCTGTTAACTTAGATGACAAATTTAAGTTCTTAAAAATTAATCAAAATTATCAACACGGGTTGAAAGTTTGAGAACTACGCAAAAAACTACATCAAACAATTGTACGTCAAAGATAAGGTTACATGTTTGTATACTGTTATACAGACTATTTACTTCAGATCTGTGTCAACTATTTCATGGGAAAAAAATACACCCCGTCGCAGCAGACCTGCGTACTCAGCGAATTTCCTAATTAGTAATATTAATTTTGACCAGATAAACCTGTAAACCAAATGTCATCACATGCTCATAAATAGGGAATTAAGTGTCTAGTCTCCTTATGATAAATAGAAAAGAGTATGCAGGTTTGCTGCCATGAAAAGCATAAAAAACAAGATTATTTACCATAAATGTATGAATCTCAACCAAATGATGCTAAATACCAAGTTTCATCCAAAAATATTGGTTAATAAGTTAAATATTAACACATCCTTACTCTCCATAAGATTAACATTGGAGCTTAAAAATATAATGTACTGTCTTTAGACTTTTTAATATCTCGGTAACCAATGAAGATAGAGCAAAGCTTCAAAATACTAAATTGTGTGTTTTTTGAGCTAAATCCAATGGTCAAAACAACAATTTAAATTTTTTTTAAAATTACATGTGAAAAATGCAAAAAACCCATTGGGTACAAAACCCCCCAAAACTACCCTTTCCGGTAGGTCGATATGTCTGGTTTACGAACTCATCCGAATAAATGTAGGATTACACATCTCTACCAAATTTGGTGTCGATCGGACCTTTTTTACGAGAGTTATCTTGTCTAGGGACACACACACACACACACACACACACACATATATATATATATATATATATATATATATATATATATATATAAATTTTAATGACTATTATTTTTGGTCTCTGGGCACCTAAAAACAAAAAAGTAACATGGTCCCGGTAACATGGTCTCTGGCCCCTATACAGACTAAAGGTTAAACAAAGTGGCCTATAATCTATAGCCGAGAAATATTATCTTAACTTCATTGTTATAATAGTGAATTTGATGATTATTTTGTTTCTTTAGTTTTCTGGGTAGTTGTTGGTTATAGGCACCATTATTTTAGGGTTACATCACTAAAACAATTAAATAAGACATATTATCGTTAAGTACCGGAATTTGTTAACATTTTTGCATAGACTTCAGGTATTTAGATCGACCGTCTCTTACATCAGTGATCCAGAAGGCGTCAATGTCAGCAAGAAGAGTAGAGAGTGCGCCACCAGAGTGGTTCGTTTAGGTTGGGTTAGGTTAGCATGGACGAGTCAATAATGGCTCTGGTATTGAAGTTTATTAATTTTAGAAGTAGAACGAAACGACATCAAGATATTATATACAGTGCAAACTAATCAATCACACGCCCATCATACGTCTACTAGTGACAGATCAATTGATCATTGTAGTCTAGCATCAGACGCATTGTTATTAAACAAGCGGTAACGAAGGTAACCGAATCATTATTGACAATTCTATGATAACCTGACCAAACCTTGCCTTACTAAATCACATTGGTGTCTAAAAATACCACTACTTGACTACTTTCTTTTTTTCAGATATTGAAACTCTTTACGGCTTAACATTAACAGTGTACTAGATAAGTAATGTCATAGTAAATAAAAAGTTCTTGAATGTTTATTATTTTTATATAATTGATCCTCTTTAAAATTTTGTTAATTTTATATTTCTATCAAGTACTGCGTTTTCAGTAGAACTGATCCATTTGTACATTATTAGACGACAGCGAAATGCCTTCTATGAAGATTGGCAGAGAGTGATGAAAACATGCAATTCGTATCCTAGCAACGAGAATGTAACGGAGATGAGACATTATTGCGGGAGAAGGAGTAGGGGAAGGAAGGGAGGAAAGATGGGGAGGGGGTTGTAAGGGAAAACAATATTGTTACTCGTGTTTTTGGGGGGGGGGGGGCTCGATCCTCGGTGATAAATCCAACCGAGATACCAAACCAAACTGTCTTTGCTAACTGGGAAAGCCATCATGTTAACACGTATTGCTAAATAACATTTTTGTGGATACAACTAATTATTTAAAACCTTTATTTATTTAATTGTTGTCCGCATGTATTGGTATGACAATAAAATAGTCAAGGTAATTTGTTTTAAATAAATAACCATAATTTTGTTTAAACTATTCAACGGTTTGGATTACAATCATTTAGTTTTTCTTTGAAAGAGAACCTATGAATAAAATTTAAATATTTAACCCAAAACTTTATTGAATAAAAAATGTATATTGTAATTATAAAACAAATATTTCAATCATGCCTGATTTGCCAGGACACATTGTTTGCATATCTTTAATAACAACAATTTTATTAAAACATTAATGTTCCGTTCAAGAGTTTTATTTTTTATTTCTTATTAGTTCAAGTCCATTGATCATATTAGTAAGAATCATATTTGTATGTCCCTTGATTTGTGATTGTACTCGATGTGTACACTTATAACGTACAAAGTATGACGTTTACACGTTAAACGTTACTTAGAGGCTTTTTATTACCAAAACAGTTGCTATATTTCTAAATTAGTATTGTTAAGTAATAGTTTATATGTGTTTTTCTTTATAGAATAATATTTAATTGTTTTATCTATGACCGGTGCAATGAGCACCAATGTACAAATCATATCACGAAGAAATTGTCATTGAAATAACATATACTTTATTCAACCAAATTTAAACACGATCCATAATGAGCTCTCAAAGATAGATGCAAAAGTCACATTAAAATACAGATCCTAAACAAGTGTGAGCTCGCCATTAGACTAAAGTTGTGTTTTAATATAAATTAAGTACCTACGTAATTCACACATGAGTGGATTGTTCCATTGTGAATCGTGATTCAATTTCATCATCTGCCTAACCACAAAAGTGTAAATTTAATGACAATTATGTCAAGCGACATCAAGTGTGGCTACGTTTTTGATGGGTGATCGTCTATATAAAAATTTTAAAAAAATATTTATTACTTTATGTTTACCGTTATTTGCCAATTTTAAGTTGGTTGTAGATAAAATAGTTCATGAAACGTTTTCAGCCTTCAAGCCACTCGTGACTTATTTAGGACACTTGCTTCGCTTGTATTCGAAATTACATTTAACTCGAGGGTAAAATTCCTTCATACCATGAAAAAGAGTTGCATAAGCCACTATTATGATTCCTGAGTTTTCTTAAAAGTGTATGTGGAAAGATTTGATCCACGAGTAAAAATTCGTTCATCAGTTCGTTTGCTGTAAAGGTAGGAAGTCAGAGCGGAGGTAGCCCCAAATTTATTCTAAGCTTTACAGAGCTGTTTGTTGCACACTCATGTCAAGTGACCAGATCCCTGGCAATACATCAGCCGATGTCTGGGACTCGCCTTTGATACAGCCCATCCCATCTAGCACAACAATGCATGTCCGTCTACATCGTTGGACCACACTTATGTAAAGTGGCTGGATCCCCGGAGAAGCTAGCAAGCTTTACCTACATCTGATGTGTCAATATTGCCCATATGATATCTTTTGTTACATTACACCATGCATTCTGTTAAATAGTATGTGAAATAAAGTTTATTACAACGTTTTATTTCATATTTACTAGTTTTCAAGGTAACGAAAGCGCAAGAAGGGCGTATTTGTAGTTTTTATTAATGGTACATTTCCTCTGAATTAGTAGAATTATATAGTTTTTATATTGCCTAAGTCTTTTGGTGTGTTTTAGGTTATATGACTAAATCCCGTTTTAAAACGCTTTTGGACTTCTTTCGGATAAGATTCTTTTCGAGCTGTTGTAACATTATTTCTAACAAACAATATACAGGGTGTCCAGCTTCCACCTTTACAAACTTTTACAGGTTATTAAGCATGTAAAAACAAACAGAAAAATCATCTAAACATATGTCCGGAAATGCTTCGTTAAGTCGCTAGTCGCCATTTTGTTTTTTACACTTAGGAATTTTTATTTCCGTAACGGGTTGTTGTATGGAGTTCATATTTGGGATGTACCTTAATCACACCAATGCTCATTTTTAGAAAAAAATATTATTTTTTCCAATGTATATTTTTCAAAATGGCGGCCATGTTAAATCTTTAAACTAAAATATCTCAAAAACCGTAAATTTTATAAAAATGTCACAAGACACAAAAAAGTTGACAAATTAAATTATCTAAACAGTAACACCAAGTTTGTAAGGATCCGACAATAAATAAGAGAGTTATGTGGTTTTCCTGTACAAAAACACTGATTATGCACTATGATTAATGCCAATTTAGGTTATTTTAAGAAAAAAATCTCATTAACTCCGTTATTTGTTGTCGGATCTTTACAAACTTGGTGTCACTGTTTAGATAATTTAATTCGTCAACTTTTTTGTGTCTAGTAACATTTTTATAAAATTTACGGTTTTTGAGATATTTGAGTTTAAAAATTTAAAATGGCCGCCATTTTGAAAATATACATTGGAAAAAAATAATACTTTTTTCTAAAAATGAGCATTGGTGTGATTAAGGTCCATGCTAAATATGAGCTCCATACAACTACCTGTTACGGAAATAAAAATTCTTAAGTGTAAAAAACAAAATGGCGGCTAGCGGCTTAACGAAGCATTTCCGGACATATGTTTAGATGATTTTTCTGTTTGTTTTGGCATGCTTAATACCCTGGAAAAGTTTGTAAAGGTGGAAGCTGGACACCCTGTATATCACTTAAAATCTTCTAAACCATGCATTAAAAACAGCAATTGAAAATTTATAATTTTGCATCGGTACAAAATGTGAGTTTTCATTGAGGGAGTTTTAAAAGTTTTAACCCAACATTAATGACGTATATTTGATTGAAAATGTGACTAAAGCTTGAAAAGACGACTTACTCGTTAATGACGCAACGGCGATGAAACCCCCTATAGTGTAGTAAAATTAGTCGGGGAAAATGAAATAATTTTTGGAAAGCTAATTTCTTTTGAAATGTGTTCTATGGCATCCCCTGACCTTCCTCCGAAAAGTCCCCTGAAATCCCATGTGGGGATCATGCCCAAAAATGAGGGGTTGGCTTATGAGGAGTTAAAATAAATTTTGATATTAAGCATACTAAATTTGATTACATTCCAGAAGGTTTATATACATCAAATTAAAGATCTTAAAATGTAGAGTACAATGCCGTAAACCCGACCTAAATATAACGGTCGGGAGAAAAATGGCAGACGTTCGAAATTTAGAATAAAATAATATTATCAAAACTTTGAGTTGCAATAACTTCCGACATATTTGACCTTTTGAGGTCTGGTTTTCGGCTATGTACTCTCCTTATTAAGACCTTTAAAATGATGTATAGCATGGCTATGGACTAAGAAAATTTTTTCAAAACTCCCTCTTTGGGACGTCCATGTAGAGGGTGGTTCAAGGGTAATATGATGGGCATATGTCAAACTATCCCTATTTGCTAAGGTAATTGTACAAACAAACGTTTGCCGCAAACCGGACCTCAAAAGGTCAAGTATTTCGAATATTATTACATTTTTAAGCGTGTAGATTAGAATTTGGTTTTTATTCAAAGTTTGACAGGCTGCCATTTTCGACTCAAGCAACCTTTTGAGGTGGGGTTTGCGGCATTAAATCCTACTACTTAAGAACTTTAATTTGATATACATAAACCTATTGGTCGATTAAAGACTTATTTCTGACTCCACGAGGGCCATCCCATCATTTTTAGGCATGTTGCCTACTGGGGACTTCAGGGGACTTTTCTGAGGGAGGTCAGGGGATGACATAGAACACATTTCAGCAAAAATTGGCTGTACAAAATTTTTTTCATTTTCGAGCCATATTTTGGCTTAATTTTACTACACTACTACTGTAGTCATGTAGCCAGAGAGACATATTTAATTTTGAACCAATATGAGTATTTAAGGTAAATAGTAAGAAAGCAGAATGTATACATTGAGTGAAGTGACTTGAACAATGTTTTTACAATAACAAAAGATTTCTTTTCAATAAGCAATAATTTGCTTCACCCCGGATATTAAAAAGGTCCAATCACGCCGTCAACCAACAGTAAACATCAAATTGTTGCCTTTTTTTGATACATTTCCATTTAAATAGCATGAAGTTTTTCAAGTCCTCAAATACAGCCGTCAATCATTTTTCTAATCGCCGTTTTATGGGTTAAGAGTGTGAAATCAAATAGCAGTGTACGAATCGTGCTATAACTTTTATGCCACCAAAAGGATTTGACAATTAAAATACGTTAGTCAGTCGAATAGCTACATAACAACAAGAAAAGTAATGCAAATTACAAAATATCAGTTTTTTTATCATGAACAAGAAAATAGTGACACAACTTAAAGTTTTAATCTAAAATTAAATCACCCTATATAACCTATTGAAACCCTGTATCATATAACACTAGATCTTTTCAGCTGTTTAAACCTTTATTTTAATATCACTGAAATAACAGTTTGCGTGTCTTTGTATATTTAAATATCATTTGAATATTATAAAATTTTTTATGAAATAACTTTATAAACTCTACAATTTTGACGGCTATAAAGTGTTTCCATTATTTATTAAGTCTGTTTTTTCATATATTTAAAATAAATTAAAAAACATGATCCTTGAGTTTAAATTCTGCTTTTCTGCTATTCGTCTGTAGTCGGTGTAAAATTTGTCAAAATTAAACTTATAAATGATTAACTAAAAATAATAAAGTGTTAACAAATTTTATATTATAATTATTTAATATTAGATTATTTTAATTAAGTTTATTTAACTATCTCTAAATATTTTCAGACGACAACGTTTATAAAACCACGTTAGTTTTTACAGTGAGAGATTTTGGACAAAATTCAAAAAGGGTCTAAAGAAAAACAAAGGATGAATTACAACCATGTTCTCCCCCCGCTTCACAAATCCACCAGTCCGAACACACATTTCCCTTACACAAATGAAAATCCGTCTTAATTTAGGTACCATCAAAGCCATCTTTTGTATCACACCTACCTTTACAATTCGCTTGTATGTTTATTTTCTAAATGAATAGTGGAAGATAACAGTTGATTTAATGCAATATCTCTTCAATAAATAACAATAAGCAAATAAAATAATATTAATACTTATTAAAAACAAATGATTAAAAATTAACTAAAATCATATCTCGGTAACAAAAAAAAAATCTTGTTATGTGTAGTTAAAAATTAAATAACACTAAGCATCACTAATATATTTAACAATACCTAGGTTAAAATAATATATATTTAATTAGTGCATTTTCAAGCACAGATGTAAAAAATTATATTTGTTATAATGTCATATACTTTCAGAACTAGATGGGCAAGGCAGATATGTGACTTCCTCACATCCTCTACAAATTATTTACTATTGTATAGTTTCTTGTAAAAACCAAGTAGTAGTAAAAATACTCTGATATTTGTCCAAGAATCTATAGACACTTAATCTCCTCAGTTTATTTATGGTAACAACTATAACATTGACAATTTTAACTCTAAATATCATAGGATGTTTGGTGTTTGGTCAAAAAAATTAATTCTAGAATTTTTTAATGAAATGGGTAAAAAATAGAAATTAGAATATATAGTCTATAAGTAGTTCTGACAAAAAGATTGGGAGTTATGCGCTTTGGAATTTGTCAAATGTTGGTGCTACGGTTGATGGCAAACCTGTAGATCTATAGTCATAGAACCTTAGTATTTATTTATTATAAATTAAATTCATAATTAAGAACTACATTATACTTTCAATTCATAACTACATAATTAACAAATAAGCCTACCGATACTTTTTAGAATTACATTAAATTGGATATGTATTACAAGTGAGGAATGATAAAACGTTAACATTGGTGAATAGGTTTAGTTGTCCTTTTCAACACTTGAAGCTTTGTGAACATAAATGAATTTGGAGTAAGTACAAAAGGCACATGGGGCGGAGCCCCTACCCATAGAACTATAAACATACCGAGCCATAGGCTATAGGTTTTGCCATCGGAACGTTTTTATAATATTTGTCAATCAAGTGAGTACTCTAGCTACTTATCTTGGATGTTAAACTACAATAATTAAAAAAAATTGTTGAATCGATAAACAATTTATAACAACTGACTTAGAAGCCATGATTAATAAGTTTTTTTTTTCTTCCATGCTATGTTGTTTCAAACCATAAAGACCTATCACAAGACCTAATCAAAAGACCTATTGGGTACGACTTTTTCACTATTGACGTATTATGTTCCGAGTTACAAAAAATAAATTATTTCAAATGAATTTATTTGCATTTCAATTTGGTATGTATTTTTAAGGAACGGAAAGTAACACGTCACAAATTAAATTAGTTGGTGGTTAACATGGCAAAACTTTCCAAAGAAAGTAAAATAGTGCCATATTTATGATAGTCACGATTTAAAGAATGTATTGCATACTTAAACTACTTGCTTGAATGTTAAACAACATATAGAATCTTGATAAATGTTCTAGAATAAAATTATTCAGAGATCTACAAAGTTTGGCTGCTTTCCACACCAAAGGTGCCCATTTTCATTTTTTCGAAAATATTTTCTCATGGAGTCTCTTTAAAATATTTTTTAGTTATTAAAAGGGCTAGCATAATTTAATCTGATTCAATTCATTATTAGAGCTTTTCGTTGCCAACTGTAATTGCAAAATATAAATTTAATGTTTTATTCTTTTTGGGGGTTTCTTTTGAATTTGTAGTAAATCTTAGATAACCCAAAAGCAACTAAAAATAGTAAGATGGGAGCGAATAAAACATTAGAGTGATAAAAATTATTATTAATGGGGAGCCCAAAGACTATATAAATGGAAAAAAATTAACAGTTCAATTTGTGCAATGGTTTTTCGTCTAAAATATTTTAAAACCTTGATCTTTAGAATGTACTTTGGTTCCATTGGGTATAAATTTTAAATTTTATTGACGTATTATGTCCCGAGTTAAAAAAAAAAAAAAAATACTTTTTTACAAATAAGTTGACTATTACTTTTTAAATTGTTTACTATATTCATACTGTTTTCATACTGTATTCGGTGGACACGATCTGCCGAAAGATTATGGAGGATGAGGGCAACTGGGATTGTTTGTCACAGTTCGTCCGGGGCATCCTCCTGGAAAAGAAAACCGATCTGGACCGCGAAGTGGCCCAGATCCCTTGATCGAGCGGCTGGATAAGGAGCGAGCCCCACGGGCGTAAGCCAAATTTAGGCCTAGCCAGACGTAATGTGACAAACAATTCCAGGTTAGATTCCTAAAGAGTAGAGGAGGCTTTTTAGTGGGTAAGCCCGTTTTTAGGGGAGCCCCACACTACAGGCTGGCCACCTGTGTGCGTAATGCATTTTCCGCCTCTCCCTAAAAAAAAAAATCATACTGTATTAATTTTTTACTTATAGTTTGTGATTAAAAGAAGTATATTTTAATGCCAACTTTCTTTAGTCAAATCTTTATTCCATATTTACTTATATTATTCAATATTTATTTCATAGCTCAAGTAAAGAACTATTGATTTTCTTCATAATAATATACTGTATATTAAATGAAATTATAAATATAAATAATGCTATTAATTTCTTTTTGATTATTGTGAAGATTTCAAACATATCGATTATAAATATAGTATACATTATTTATACTTTATTAATATATTCAGAAAAATGATAAAATTTAATTATTTAAAAATATAATTACATAAAAGGCAGATCATTTGAATGATTTTGACTATTGTAACGCAACATTGTTTGCATGTTTGCGCAATGTGCGCTGATCCAACAGATACAAGTCGACTCGGAGCTGTACGTAACAGCTAAGCCAGTTGCTCCGGAGTTGCATAAGATAACAGGCTGACGGGATTAGTAAAATAAGCGACAAAAGCCCCTTAGCGCAACACGGTCACAGACCTTCCGGTCCCGGAACTGTCAATAGTTCGGCATTGACGTGAGTGACATTGTTAACCACGATATGAATTAAAAAGATTATTAATATTTTTTTCAAATAAATTTTAGTGAGGTTAATATTTTTAACGCACTCTTATTTAAAAGCATAAGAATCTATAACTTGAAAATTTAATGCAATATTATGTTTAGTTCTAAATTCACTGAACATAATGAATCCAACAATTAGAGCGCTTAATTAAAGCCAAGAAAACAAAATAATTGTGTCATAATCTACAAGCTGATTATGAACTGTGCTATACGAAGAGAGAAAATCACAAAATTACGGGGAGTGAGTATAATTAAATACAAAGCAAGGGGTATATCTAGTTTTTGAGAACTGGTACGGAACGCCGCTCAAGCGAGTGCTCTTTATTTATTGTCGGATGGGTTCCGCACCTGTTTACACTGTGTATTTTCCCATTAGTAGTTGTCCTGACATTATGCATCTTTGAACAGGTTGTTGCACGAACAAATTTATTTATTTCCAGGAAGGTTATTTTATTTATTTCTAGGTTTTTCCAGGAAGAAGATTTTGGTTTGTTTTGAATGTATTTAGTATCTTTAATATTTTGACTTAACAATTAACATAGTACTCTCAATAGAACTCACTAAAGGAAAAGATATTAAGGTAATACAAAATTATTATGTTATTTCATAAATATATTATGATACGATATCATCATATATTAATTACTATGGTACTTCTATTTGTGTAACGATCATGTGTATACTTTTTTTCATGACTGTCTTTTTTTGGGTCTGCAAAATAAAAATGTGACTTATTTTGATATAATTTTATATCTACTAACTTGATCCAAACCGCCTAAAATAGTTTTGAGAGGGGTTAAAAATTCATTTTAATAAAAATAATTATTTTATATATAATTTATTCTAAAAGAGAACAAAAGAACAGAAAGATTTTAAAAGTACTTTTAAATTTAATTTAATAGATTTATTTTTAATTTACCCCTCCCATTGATATGATAGCCAATTAACTTGTTTTTAATTCGATTTCACATACAAAATTTAATTTACATACAAAATTATGTAAAATGCTCACAATAATGTTAATAAATCTTGGGAAAACTTTTTGTACAGTAATAATCTCAGCTTTTGCAGAGGTTAAAAATCGGCATTCATAAATTGTAGAGAAAGATACAGTTTAATCATTGTAAAAGGCCATGTTTAAAGAGAAGAGAGGACCGCAAGATGTCATGATTATTTCATGTCCTCGATACCCAGGTGTTGCTTAGGAGGGGCAGGAATGGACGCGGAGAGCTCTTGGCTATATTAGAAAAGATTCCTCAATATAATCATCGGACATCGACAGCAAAACTTTTCCAGACTCATACCTGTAACGAACTCATCCAAACAAACTCTCAATCGAAAAAAATAAGAATTAAAAAATAAAAAAAGTTGGGGAAACTTGTGATTTTTTATAAAAAATTGCTTAACCTAGACATAAAAAGTGTTGGTTGAACATAATAAATAGATTATTTTTTATTTAGTAGAGGGAGTAAAAAATAATTAATAAAAGTATAATACTTTGGTTGTAAATGTTTTGTGCGATATAATTTTTCTTATTCCTTATGACTTTGTTGATATTTCCTACTGCAACCTGAGAATTATCGTATATCCTATACAAAAATTAAAAACAGAAAATTCCATCTATAAAAAAATGTATTGTAATATCTTTACGTTCCAAGAGCTTTTGTTGCATTGTTGAGGCCAAATTAATGATGGTTTTGGATATATGGTGTCAGACAGTACGGTAATTTACCTTCTATGTGATGACACGTATCCTTCCGCTAAGCCACACATTGTAATTAATACGTATGTAAATTAGATTTTGTAAAAAGAAGTGGAATGTGAAAAAGCGGAAGATGGATTGGAACGATGGATTTTTAATTTTTATAATTAATATTTATTTATTTTATGTTAACTTTCGTAGGATAATTTTTAGTTGACAGATTTATTCAAATAGTTGTATAACGACATCATCGATGGAAGCAAAACTAATCACAAATTAACTTGTGAGTTAGCAAAACTAATAAACTAATTATCGTTGTGGGTTCATTAAGTGTCACTATTTTCCTCCTGCATAACTTGATATTCACCATGGTTTATTATAGGACGTAAATTAAGAAATTACTGAATCGAATTAAAAATTTACAATAAATTTAACAAAGGAAATGTTAAATCTACGAAAAAACGGAATATAGATATATGGGATTTGGACTTTCTGAAAATACCTCACTGATGACCAGGGGCGGATCCAGAGAATGATCTTGGGGGGGAACTACCGTTTTTTGTTTTTTTTACTAACATAGTAAAAAAAAAACCAAGCGAAAATTACAATAATTTATTTTCTTGGTTACATTATTTACAAATTGTTACCATTAAATGTTACATCATGATATTATAACCCTTTTGCAATTAATGTTGATTTGAAACAACACCTACTTTACCCTTACTGAGGTTTATCCTTACTTTAACTTTACTTTAACTTTACTGAGGTTAGTATTAAAGGCTAAATCTAGTGATTTTGCCCCCGAAAGCCAGTGCGGCTTCAAAACTACAGTACCACTTTAACCGAGCCTTGCTCGTTGGTTTTTATTAACTTTTGTTATAGTGTTATGGTAATAAAGCTCTTCAATTTCCACCAACAACCAACTATACCTCTTCAGAAATAACAGCTGTTTCCAAAAGACTGCTTAACATTAATGTTCCTTATTTTTGTAAACCTTTCGTTGTTACTTCGTAACCAAAATAGCAACCCATAAGACCAATGTGAAAAATTACGATTTTTAAACTTAAATTTAGGCCAAGTTCTATTTTTCCTGGGATTGAGACTGTTTCCAAACTTAGTTTTGGACCAAAACACTCTTAAATGCAAGGTTTGAGTAAAATCAATCCGCTATATTTCGAGATCGTGGAACACAAATTCCTTCAGACAGTGCTCCTATAGGATTGTATATATAGGATTGTTTTAGTTCGTAAAACGGGCACGGCACAGAGTGCAAAAGATTCCAGTCACATGGGCATAATTGTATTTAGTTTGGATGGAGAAATGTTATTGTGTTGTAGCAAAGTATACCCTACATTATAATGGCCATGTATTATTGCTATAATATTAACCTCAAATTTTTCAAGTTCACATAGTACGTTTTTTGGATTGGTTATCAGTGTATTATAGAAAACAAAAACAAAGATTTGTTTTGAATTATGTCATTTTTTTATATCAATTGCTTATCAAACTATTTTCCTGTTGTTCAGAAATACCTAGTAAAATATTGCATCGAATGTAACTGCGAAACATATTTCAAGGGACATTGTATCAATCTCTCTACAAACATCCAACGTGTTAGGTACTACTGACACTATAGTGACACTGGTCAAGTCACAGTCACAGTCACGCTGACTAACACTGCCGCCTTGTCTTGCGACTTGCCTTGAGGTTTAGTTGTGAATACAATATAGCCAGTAGCCATCCGTTGCTGACGCCTCAAAAGTATCCTCATTTACTGTATAATACGATACGACATACATCCACTTCGTCTGCTTGTTAAACAAATTGTTATTCCTATTACAAAGTTGAAATGAAAATAAACTACAGTAGCGTTTAAGCATTTTATGAAAAAAAGAATTAAAGCAGTGAAATTCGTAGCTCTTTTACAGTTTAGGCCTACATATGTAACCTCCACATCCATATGACACACTTTTTATGTGTGTCATATCAATCATGTTATAGTTTTGTTTATCAACAACGGTTTTTTACTCGTGCTTGCTTGAAGTCAGCCATGTCACCGCGGCGAACGTGTAAATCCACCTGCGGCCGCGACGCTGGGTGAGATATAGATGTCTAGACGGTTTAATTTCTGACTTATCGCTACCGTGTGATTCGTTTTGAGTTAGTGAAAGTATTTCTTGCGGATATACAGTAACAGTAACAAAAATAACCTAATCGCCGCAGCGCACTGCAAACTTGGCTGAGTAGGCCTACGTGTAGCAGGCGCGGTGTCGAGGCCGCGAGCGGAGATGCGTTCGCCGCGATCATCGGTGACTTAAATACCCCCGTCGCAGCAGACCTGCGTACTCAGCGAATTTCCAATGGAATCTTGGTATATTTTCTATTTTCCCATAAAATCCATGGGGATGAGAGTATGTAGGTTTGCTGCCATATGGGTTTTGTTGGTAAATATAAGTTAAACCCTAGCTAGTGAATGTACATACCAAATTTTATCCGGTTATGGTGTTCTTTTTATTTTCCCCATAAACCCCATAGGGGTGAGTACGTAGGATTGCCGCCATATGGGTTTTCTAAGCAAATATAAGTTAAACGCTTCCTAATGAATATACATACCAAATTTTATCAAGATATGTCAATAAATAAGCAAGATAGAAGGTTTTGTTAATTTTCCATAAGAATAACATGGAAAACATACTTTTTGAATTTTCTCCATAACCATATAAGCTAGGTAAGAAATTCAAAATACTAGATTGTTTGTTTTTTCAAGCTCTTTAAAATTGTTTAAGTTAAAATTGTTGAATTTTATAAATAAAAGTAAAAAAAGCCAAAAACCCATTTTTCACCCTTTTGAAACCCCATAAAACCCCGTTCCCATGGTCCGATCATTCTGGTTCGCGAACTCAACCTAGTAGACGCTGCTTTACACCCCTGTACCAAATTTCATCAAAATCGGAGGTTCCGTTCAAAAGTTATCGTGTTCACGGACACATACATACATACATACATACATACATACATACATATATATATATATATATATATATATATATATATATATATATATATATATACATATATATCAATTTGAACGAACGGTGTTTTTGGCTTCTAGGGACCTCAAAACGAAAAAGTATCATGGTCCCGGGCTTAGGTCTTACCGTGACTACTACCGTAATAGCGTATTCCCTATAGGGAAATTCGCTAAAACATGAAATTTTTACACTATGCTCATTAAATAGCCTTCTTTCAATTATGTGTTTTTATTAAATATACCAGTTTAAACTGACATAAAAAGTAGCTGGGTTATGTATAACAAACAGATACTCATTTTTTTGATAATCGGTTAAATAATCTCCTACTTATAGTAGAAAACTCTTGGGCCCTTGGGGGGGGGGGGGGAATTTCCCCCGTTTCCCCCCCGTGTGTCCGCGCCTGCTGAGGACATCGGAATCAAATGTAGCCTACAGGGTTTCTATGTTTGGTTTATTTAGTAAATTAAGATTCATAAATAAAACTTTTTCGAAAAATTCAACTTTTACGTTTAATTAACCTATCTTTAATAATATATATTGCCATAAAAATGTATTATTCCTCCAAGAGGGTTTTGGATGCAAAACAATGTCTGAGAAATTAATAATTCTAAAAAAAAAAAAAAAAAAAAAAAAAAAACTATTGTGAACTAAAATAAATTTTGCATGGTAAAGAGAGGTTACGACGTTTAAATAAATTGTGATTCTAACTAAAAAATGATTTTATTAATTTAAAAGTAAAAAAAGTAACGAGTAATGTATTAAAAAATAAGTTCGTAGTTGCTAAGAAGAATCTGTAAAGAAAGTTTACTCCCAAGGGGGTTGCAATTTGCCAAAGCATTGGTTTGGCAGCCAATTCAGATCTCTAGGGAACCAAGGAGCACACTGCAGCCAATTATAGCTGCATCTGGGACCATCAACCTAGACTTTTTCAATCTCAGTAAATACATACTAAATTCAGTAATACAACTACAATTATAACTAATGATTCGCTCAATCAATAATGTACATTGATTTTAATTTGTCTTGTATCAACACCAGAGACAGACATTGTTGTCACAATAAGCCCAAGACGCTAATAATTAGGCTATCAAGACTCCCATTTGTTGAAAGATAGTTAAAGAGTGAGAAAATTTTAAATAATTAACATATAATTAATAAGTAATCAAACCTATGTAGAATTAATTCTCTAGCATTCTTTGTCACAAAATTATACTACAAGTATTTTCACTCTTGACCTCACCACTTTTGTGAAATTGAAAAGTACGTTACATTTTTACGTACATTAGATAAATATTTTTTTACTTTACTTTTTTAATTATAGACTATATTTATCATGACATGATAGCTGAATATAATACTTTTGGGTGTAGTGTCTTTAAATCCATCAAGATAACACAATAAATAATGTACAGTAATTAAACTTTCATGTTTTAAGATAATAATTTAAACAAACATTGATGTCTTTTAATATTATGTTATTGAAATATAGTCCACTCTTGTTTCTTCTCCTAAACGCATAGGACAGGATGCTGTATTTAGGGTGTTTTTTTTTTCAAACTCAATCCACGATTTGAAATAAAAATATGCAAAATAACATATATTTACTGTTAATCACATTGATCACAATTATTTAAAAGATTTTAAAGATATTTAGTTTTGGTTTGGTGTTTAAATAGACGACCCTTATCATTTATTCAATGATACGTTCTATTTTGTTAACTCCCGGACACTTTTTTTAAGCGGCTCTTGTTCTTTTACTTATTAAATTATTTTAACTGGTTATTAATCCACATTTTGCGTTTTTCCATATATCTCATTCTTTACATGTCCCAAAAGTAAATTATCCAAATGGCTTGAATTCTTGAGTTCTCAGGGATACATTTCTCATGCAGAAAAAACCACGACATATTAAAGAGGTTGAAATTAGTATAACAAATTAAAAGAGTGGAATAACAAGTGCCACTCTAAAAAAAAAGGCGACCGATAATTTACTTGATATAACATACCATTGTTTAAATTTAATGGTGGTCTTTTTGAACACCAAATCCGAACAAAATGCCAATCCTTTAAATATATGTTATAAACGTAAAAACAAAATTTATCAAATATATCAAATATGACACTAGGTTGTAATTTAGGCCTACCTATTGTTTCCGATCATACATGGCCAATTGCCTTAAACAATTATGCTTAACCTACAAGTATATTGTAATCTAAATATAATAAAAGTAAAACAAATGAAGAAATGTCTTCAGATATGGGTGGTTGTATTATAGTTGTAGAGGTTGTATTGAACCACCATGAGTTATGGTCATTATTTAGTATACTTTAAATTTTTAGTATTAGTTTTATATTGTTTAATTTTATTTTAGTGACAGACTCAACATCTGAAACCGATTTAGTCGATTTCATGGGGGTTAAATGACCTTAAAGATATATAATATTTTAATGTTTCATCTTTATATACAGACACTTTGAGTTATATTTAACATTACAATTTTTTTTATAATTGCAAATTTGCAACTTTTGCTAGATTTTTTACAAGTCCCCAAGTTTAACAAAGAAACAAAATTTAGTTTTAGTTCTTAACTTTTTCTAATACTTTGGGGACTTGTGGAATATCATGGTGATTATACTAATGACCTCAGGGATTTATCCGGCATTCTTGTTTGTCCGATTACCTTAATAAATTTTAAGACTTTTAACTTTACGATAACCTCGAGGTACAAATCCTATCTTTAGCCAATAATTGATTTTGTTTTATATTGATTAATGACCTAGATTAATTATAAATTTTCAAGGAAAAAAATTATTCATAAGTTTTCCAAAAACATTGGAAATATTAACCTATAAATTACCCAAATTCAGTTTTAGTAGCGTTGTAGGTTATTTCTTTTAACAATTTATCCAAGTCTCTATAAGTTTTTGTAAAATATAGAAAATATGACATTTTTTCCACTTATATGTTTAGGGACTTGTAAAATTTTGTGACGAAACTTGAAACACTGCAAAAGTGACAGAACATTTTTATAATTTTCGTTGACCTTGACTTTTATGGAGTCGTTGATGTGTTCGTCAATGACGTCATGTAAATGGCGTAATGTGATTATTTATCATATGCTGAACATGACGTCACCTTCTGTAACAGCTTCATTCAGAGGCTATGAACCATAGAAAAAGCCGTAAAAAACACTACTCACTGACAAAAGAAAGAAATTTGTATCTGATTCTTAATAATCATCCCGAAATTAATCTTCACATAATTTTACGATGACAGTTGACATATTTCTATCTTAGAATTTATTTCTGTACGTAGAAAATATAATAATAATAAATAGACAATATTTTATATACTTTATTTATAATAAAGTATTAAACTTACCAATCGCTGATATTCTTCTGTCATTTTCTGACCATTCCGAGAACTGTAAAAACAAACAACGATATTAGAATAAGATTTTTAACTATACAGCATTTTGCACTGTCAATGCAGTTTTATAAATGTAAACTTTCTGTGATAGTTCTTATTTCCAAATTAGTTTTCAGTTTTGAATGTTGAATTATTTTATAGACAAACATAATTAATTTAAGATTCCTAAAATGGCAAAAAATTAATAATAATAAAAAACAATAACAAAATCTAAACAAACAATAAAAATTCATGCATGAAAATTTTTGTAATGAAACTGGAATTAAACTTTTGCGCATACAGTATTAAAGAACAGTTACTGTTTTAGACCATAAAACGTTCAAAATGATGGTTGTAAATTTAGTTGTCTCGAGTAGTAAGTTTATAAAAGTATTTTATCACAGGCTTCGGGAAAGGGGCTTATGGTTATGAATTAAGAGAAGAGATGGACGGTAATAAAATTTAGAGAGGGGAGTTTGTGGAGAGTTAAATGTGGGAGATAGAATAAATGTATGAGATTAGGGGAGTAGTGACTCGTGCGGGGGCAAAGACCCATGAAGGAGTGGAAGGGGGAGGGGGGTATCGACAAAACAGAACTTAGGGGTGAGGATGGCTCTGGCGAGATGATGTGACAAATGTTTGGCTCGTGGGGGCCGTTAAAGTCAACACTTTAGGTAGTTCTCCAGACGGATGCTTTAAGAATAATTATTTTAAGTTGGTACTCGGTGAAACTGCTGATGATACTACTGAGGTTCGGAGTGTTCGGGGGTTCGGATATGATTTTGATTATTCATGTTCATCAAACTCATAAAAAGAGCCAAATTTTAAATGCATTTAAAGGTATGCATATAATAACACCAGAAATTATCATATCTATGTAATTTTTTTAAAGAAAATATTTTTCTGATGAAAGAAAAGTATCACAGCATAAAAATGGCAAAGATAGTAGTCTCCATAAAGAGAATTATTTATTTATACAATAAATAATTATTAAATAAAATAATGTAAGTACCCTATTATATTTTTGTGTCACGATTTTATAAGCTATTTATTTTACAATAACTGTTAAAAGGTAACCTGTAAAATTTAAAAGTTGAAGGATGTGTTCAAAATATATTCTAACCACTTAAATTAATTTAAAAAATGTTTTAAAATGAATAAATACAGCGATACATTTGTTCTGATATTGTGTAGTTCATATTTGGTTGAGTTATTTACAGTAACAGAAAAGTTTTATATCAAGGCGAACTTGATATGCACATTTGTTTAACCTTTTGTGCACATTGTAGCTTAATTTCTCTTACAATAGCAGTGGGTCAGAAAAATATTTTATCAAATTTTAATATTAATATTAAATTGTTCCCCAAACAATAGATTAAGTAATATTCTTATTAAAAAGAAAAAATATATAATTATTCAAGTTGCCATAAGTCTATGTGTATAACGTTGGAAGTAGAATTAGCCATACTTGTACAGTATTGAGCTTCTAATTACCTACAATTAATAATATAATTTTTTCTGAATGGGAAACCATAGAACGGTTAAACAATATCGAGATGTTGTTGCTCTTTTTTATTCTATTTTTACTCTTTAAAAAAGTACACGCCTCCTTCACAAACATTGGTCGTTTACATTATAAATTCATACTATTGATAACATCAGTGTCAATATCACTGAACTACTGAAAGTACTCAAATTTTGAAACAATTAGATCTTACTAACCTGTAAATCTATATTTTTCCTTGGCAAAATCAATTATATGTTTTATTTAATAAACACGACTACTTTAGCACTACCGGCACCGCTGCTGCGACGGATACGACTGGCAAGAGAACAGAATTAATTGTAATTAACTAGATAATCAATAACATGACCAATGCATTATCCTTATGAAATCGTAGCATTATAATGATCTCACACCCTTACCTCATATATTACAAGTATAGACCATGATTGACATATATCCACAAAGAGGGTAATTTGATAGTGTGGGAAAGGTGGGGTCTATTCTGTTTGGGTCTCTCACATAAACATCCGGTAATTTAGTTGAGGCACACACGTTAAAACTGATGTTGCTACAGGTTTATGGTGTACTGAGTAGCTCAGGGAGGTGGTTACGGTCCACAAACTGTCATTTGACGAGAAAATTATATTAAGGGTAAATTAAATTAAGGTTAACAATAATATTTAAATAATAATATTTATTGCAATTAATTGTGCATCATTAGTTTTGTAATGGTAAATTTTATAAGCAGTTTTAAATTAATGTTACAATATGAAATTTTTGATAGTTTTATAGGATTTACTTACATAAACTTAAAAAATGCAAAGGGATGTAGTTTATGTACAATAATTAATTGTAATCGGATTAACCTGTGATGCTTCACGTTTAAATTGATTTAAAACTAATTTCATATGTTGTTTTTCATAACGATTAATTCTTATATTTTATACATACCTGACACATCTGGATTTGACAGAGAAAGTAATTATTTTTCGTTTTTAAAATTTCACCTTATCTTTCGTTCTATTATAATATAAAAATTATACTATAAAATTATATATGTTGAGATCAATGTGGTATATATAATAATTATTTATAATAAAAGGTCATTTTATATGTATAATAAACAGAGAATTCGGTTAAAGTAATTACCCTTTATTTATCACTTTATCCGCGGATTATATGTAATAGCCACTCAAATTTGGTCAATGTGATTAAATTGAATCTTATTTGTCACTTTTACCGGCGGTTACACGTAATATCCAAATGAGTTTTGTCAGTGCGATTAAACTAACCTAAAAAAATAACCTTACGTAATCTAACGTGTCTACAACACTGAGTGTAAATTATTACATAAGCCTACCCGTGGTCGGATATTATTTATAAAATCCGATCCCCTGATAGCTATTATGTATAGTTTGTTACTGGTTGAATAGTTTATATTAAAAGAAATTTATTACTTTAACCAAACTATAACAGACATTATCAATAGTTGACCGGTTATAATGTTTAATCAATTACTTTCACCTGAAAACTTACTTATTATGTATAATAACCGAACATTATGTATAAAGTCCGATAACTACATTGACCTTGACATATAGGTCCTACACCATTATGTTATTTTTTAAAGGTACCCAAAGAAAAAGCATAAAGTGTGGTAGGGTGTAAAAGAAATCTTTTAAAATATGTTGGAGGTATGCTGTTAATAAGTCTCAGCATGTTTCGAAATATATCAAAATGAATAACTAGAAAAGCTTATAAATCTATTCTCTCAGTAGACAAAATACAGTTCATAAACTTTGACAAGATATCGGAATTGCGGTCCCCTCCCACTGTTTTACAACTACATTCTTGATGCATTGGAAATGAATTATTCCAGTCAGATTGGGGAGCACACAAAACTATAGTGATTCGTATGTTACCGAGAAACCAGAGATATCTCCATACTTATTTTATGGTCATAAATCTAACAATTATATGAACAATTTTAAGTTAACTTTAGAAAACACTGACAATTTAATAGAGAAAGCAATATTAAAATGTAAATAATTTAACTTTTGTTTTGATTGGACAGTAATTAATTATCGTATGGCTTTTAGTGGAGGGAGATCGGCAATTAACTGATAGTTCTTCTCGCCTGAAATGCCTGCACTTTTTTGTTTTCTATGTAGGCCAATGGCTTAACGTGACTTCCGAACCACGGGAGCGGCCGAACGATCTTTTTGTCCCCGAGCCGGGAATTGAACAAGGGCCCGCTGGGTGATAACCCAGAGCTCTACCACAGCTACGGCAGCTGCCTATTTAACTTTTGTTTGATTGGACAGTTAATGAAGTAAATGGATATGGTGAAGTATTGTTTAAGGCACATTTTAGGCCTGGAAACCGATTTATATAGTTACTTTAAAATAATCATGCTTGATTTTTTAGACGGAAATTCTTACATTTGCTTTGTTTAGTTCAAAAATTAAACTAGCAATCCAGGAGTTTTTCTATGTTTTATATGTCGAGTTAATCTCAAAACGTGAACACCTCTCTTTAGGGTTAATGTGGTATCTATATATTTAAAACAATGAGGTAAAAACACCTTTGGACGGATCGTCTGAGACTTCTACTGGGTCAATTTACATTGGGGTTGTACAAACGTTTTCGGTCCTATATTATCAGGGTTTCTTTGTATTTCGAAAATATTGACGGTGAATTGTACAAGAAATTAAAATTAACTTTACTTATGGATATTTAACATGTGAAAAAGCCTTTTCAATCCTTTTTACAGTTTGTCTCGGACTCTCACTGGACCGAGTTACATGCAGTTTGTACCGTAAAACCAAACCTTTCTATATTAGCAGGTTTGATTTATATTCACATTAATTTACATACTTAGAGTTAAAAAATGGACATATGCAATAAATTTAATTTACAGGATTTCAATCAGGTGATCGTAACTCATGAGGTATTTTGTCTCAAAACAGTAGAAGAGCAAACGCTCAAGAGGAATTTCGTTTATTATGGCCAGTACCGAAAAACGTAGGTACACAATTATAATTATAATGTACGAATTTATTTCTTGAACCAAGCTATGATAGACATAATCAATAGTGGACCGGTTAAAGTGATTCATAAATAGCCCATACCTAAAGATACTTAATAATGAATAATAGTTGATAAATTGAAGCAAAACTATGATGTGTCGCGTCATATGCCTAAAAAACTACAACTAAACCTGCCACGAGTTGAGGTATGCGTCGAGTATCGACGGGAAACGACTTCTTAAAACTTCATATACACATAGCCTTCAAAACAAATTTCAACATTTGTCCATATTTTCAACATACACAAATGGGAGTACCAATCATGGATATGATGTAGCCAGGTGTAGATAAATCATCAACCTGGGTAAATTTTGTTGTATGACAGCCTTGTTAAGATGGTTTTGGATTTTGTAAGTGACGGATCGTATTTTGTTTAGTAGGCTAAAATTATTTTGAAATGGCGGTATGTGTAAGAACTTTGAGAATTGTTAATTTTCTTAAGTTGATTTAAATGCTAATGGTTGAAAGAAAATCTTAAAATCTTCTTATATCTTCCTCTATATGATAAACATATAGAGTATATCATATGTTGTCGGGATTAGCGTATTAAATGTCTCTCAAAGCACGGATATATTACGAGAAAAGATTGCTATTGTATTTAACAATAATTGAATCCAGGACTTATGAGTGGTAGACCAGAATTCTACCTAGCTGTTACTATCACTATATGTAAAATATATAAATATAATCCTTTTAAAATAAGCAACTGTGAGAAATAACTTTGATGTAATAAAATAAATAAATAAATAAAAACTCCAAAAGTTCATCTTATTTTTTTTTGTTTGTCAAAGACTAATTTCACTACCCCCCAAATGTTAATTACATTTCCAGCTGTATGGGACAATCGGTACTCAAACTGTTGATTGTAACCAAACAATATAGTAACTTCAGTCCATTGTTGACTTGATTAATAAACTTTGAGACCAAGGGATTGACTAGGCCGACTAATTAGAGCAGGATGATGAAAATGTAACCGGAGGGGATCAGCTAGGCAACTAACGGTGCCAAGCGATATGGAAATCTAATTAATAACAATTAATTTGTAGGTTTTCGTTCACACCTGATCATTTCCATCTTAAAGTAATGCAAATATTTTTATTACAAAGCAAACTTTACGACATATTACTTTATAATAATGATGATAAAGAAGACAATGAAAAATATTGAAATAATTCTGTTGAAAATTCATTAAAATCAAAAATGCTGTTTATTATGAATTAATAAATTGTTGTTGTAAATTAGATATTTTGAAATTCAAACTCTACATGAAATTGTAACCTAAAAGGGTTGCAATTTGGTGGCAACCCGGCTTGACTCATAAATATTAGAATAAAGAGTAAATAGAGAATAAAGAGACTTTTTCAATAATTTTGGAGGAACAACATTTTTGCTTAAACTTTATATCTTTTGTGAGGTGGTAGAACTTAGACATTCAAACTCGCGTGTTGTTAGATAAATCTTAGAGTACCGTACTTACAGAAAAACACCACAGTGTATTTATATTTGAGAACTGTAATTGCCAACAATATAAAATCCTGGGTTTTTAAATGTGGCTTCTATTTGGCAGATAATATTTCCATTTGAAAGTGAGATATTGAAAGTCCTCACCATCGTAGAGTGTGAGTTTCAGGACACGAGAAGCGACTTTTCTTAATAGAATCGTCTTGTGGTCTTCAACCAACAACGTACTTCCTGTTTGTTTATCTAGATCAGTCTTATTTGCTGTGCCTTTTACTTGAATACATTTAAATGATTATACAAAAAGAAACACAATGCACTTTAATTTTACAAAAAAAAAATGAATTTTTTCAAACTAAACGTTTTCCAATTCATAAATATCCTATAACTCTAGAATATTTTCCAAAAACTCTTTGTTATAGATAAATGTATGTATTTTGCCAATCATGAAGCACTTGAAATTTATTAGTTTTGTATAATCAGAATGATAAAGATTGAAGAATTGATTTCATGGAAATTTGTTGGAGATCTACTGTGGTTATGATTTTGCATTGCATTGTATCATTCTGTATACAGTTCAATAAATAAATGAAATAAATACTCATAAACAAAGTTTTATTAATAAACAGAACAGTGCACTCTGATTATTTTGTCATACGTAAACTAGTTGCATTATCTATTTTTGAATAATTAAATACATTTTACCATAAGGAATATTTATCTTTACCACAATATACTTTACAAATAAACAATACACTTTTAATAATTTCCTGACTCAGTATATTATAGAAAAAATAATGATTTATAAATTTTATAAATTTATTCAGAACTGTATTTGGTTCTGTACACAGTACCCGGGAGCTGAGCATTTGCTCGGCAAACTTTAACAGTTCTTTGCAGTCAAAGTAATAGTCACAGACTGTCCGCTAAAATGCCGAGCCAAATAGGTTTTTTTCTTTCAAAACGAGCTCTTTCCTTCCGCTCACTAGCTTCCATGACGAGCTCGTTCGCTTCGCTCACTCGCATTTCAGGATGATTCAATGTAGGCCGAAGGGTGCTGCACTCTATTATGAATCTGTTAAAACTGCATCATATGAATTTTACCGCTACAATTAACGCCTGGTTTTATCATTGTTGCTAATACAATAATAAAACAATTTACATTTAATTTTTACATTTAATTACAATAAATTCTACACATTACTTTTTCGTTTTCATCCTTTTACTTTTCTTTTACTTAACTATATAGTCAAAATTATTAGTTTAAAATGCACTTTTTAAAAAAAACCTATCAATTCTTACTAAGTATCACTCAGCAATACAATTTAAAATTTATTCGCTACATTGAAAGAAAACATTTTACTAGAGTACATGGTTCTTGCCTTAACATTTGCGTCAATTTTTTTCAGCAAGTATTTTGTTTTGATTTTAAGATTAATGTTAAAATTTTTAGAATTTCAAATCAAATAAGTTATAACAAAATAAGATTTTTTTCTAGCATAGAAACTTATATAAATATTTATTTACCAGAATAAAGTTATTTACGAAGTTGGAATAAAATCGTTAGAGCCGTTTTCGAGATACATGTGCATACTTACGTACAAATCTATACTTATTTAATACGCTAAGGGGTTTTTGTCTTGAGAACTCCTCCCACAATTTTCAACCGATTTTCAAGTTTTTGGTGTCGTTGGATAGGGCGTGGTCTATAGTTGTTTCCGCCAAAAACTGATAAGAATCAGACTGAACATAAAGGCGCTATCCACCATTGAAATCTCAAAATTTCCCATTTAAATAACATTGGGATTGAATAAAGCATTTTAAACATCTGTTAATAATCAGCTGTGAATACGTGTAGTTTTGGAGAGATTAACAATATTGGACTGGTCTGATGTCATTATTTTAGAGATAAAAGTAACATTTGGATTGCATTAAAATAAATTGCTCGATTTCGAGCAACACGTATAGTAGTATACGTTATTAGTGTTAGAGTATACTACTGGTGATATAAAAAGAAGAAAATGTATGACAATTTCAATGATTAATAATAATGATTGTTATTATGTGTTTGGAATAGATTATCTATTATACAGGGTGGAAAAAAGTCTGGAAATATAATCTTTACTATTTTTTTTTAGTATTTAAGTAACAAAACTAAATCTTTGCATATTGATTTTGAGTGACTAAGACTACTTCCTAAAGTACTTAGTGTCCTTGGACCTGCAAGGGGGGACGGTCCACAAGGAGTAAGAAGATAATCTTAAATGTAAGCATAGGTCAATATGTACATCAAATTAAAAGTATCTGAGAATGGAGAACAATGCCGCAAACCAGGCCTCAAAAGAATTATCGAGTCAAAAATGGCAGGTGATCAAACTTTGTATTAAAATCATATTGCTGAAAACAAAAAATGCAATAACTCCCGATCCACTCGACCTTTTGAGGTCGGGTTTGTGGCAAATTGCTCAGAAAGCAAAGCCCTTTAAAATGATGTATCATATGACGTAGGCCAATGCAGTTTCCCTGACGACCTCCACTAGGGACGTCCCTAAAGGAAGTCTTGGGAAAAACTTCATTGGTCTACGTCATATGATACATAATTAATTTTAAAGGGCTTTGCGTTCTGAGCAATTTGCCACAAACCCGACCTGAAAAGGTCGAGAGAATCAGGAGTTATTGCATTTTTTGTTTTCCGCAATATGATTTTAATACTAAGTTTGATCACCCGCCATTTTTGACTCATTTATCCTTTTGAAGTCGGGTTTGCGGCATTGTCCTCCATTCTCAGAGACCTTTAATTTAATGTACATATTGACCTATGCTTACATTTAAGACTTTCTTCTTACTCCTTGTGGACCGTCCCTCCTTGGAGGTCCAAGGAAACTAAGTACTTTAGGAAGTAGTCTCAGTCACTCAAAATAAATATGCAAAGTTTTAGTTTTGTTACTTAAATACTTTAAAAAATATTAAATCGTTTCGAGACTTTTTTTCCACTCTGTATATTCGTAAGGGTAGCTATAATTGTGTAGCCTATTTAAAAGTGTTCGGTTTCCACAATATTTTATTATTCTAGTTTTGATAAAAACTAGAATAATATGATATAAATTATTACATGTAATAATCTTCAGATATTTAAAATGGTATTTCACTTTTTAACTATTGTATAATGTTGGAAGATGTCATATTTTGTTGTTCTCCTTTTTAAAATTAACCTTATTTATCCATATCAATTCAGTTTTTATCTATAAAATGTCTGATTTAACTTAGGCGAAGGCAATAATCTGTAATGGATGGTCAAACTTTGGTTGGCGGGAGTTTAATGGGAAGGACAAAACAAATGGGAGCGGGCAAAGACCTCACCTCGTGTGTGGGTGAGGGGTGTTGACAAACCGAGTTCTGGGACTCCAGGATTTCCCGAGGGACCTCTGTAGCAAGAACTTTATACTAGCTGAAAGGTTTTTGGATAATATTGTAGTAATAAGCGTCATACTATCTACGACAAATGGTTAATATTACATACGGCTATAAAAAATGTAAGGCATAACATTGTTTTAGATCAATTTTCTTTTCATTCATATGAAATACAGCACTCTTAATGAAGATGCAAGTTTTTGTTTTAATTATAAATTTACAAATCTTACTCAATATCATTAATTTTGTTTCGGAAAAAATTTAACATTGATTTACAATTACGATTTTTTATTGATTGATGAAAACAGTATTATTAGAAATTTTTTTAAGTGTGTTTTTCAAAGCAACTTTTACTAACGGTTTTCTAAAGATTGACAAATAAAAAGTCAAAGTTACAATACTTATCTCTCAAAAAATCAAATAGCATCAGTAAATCTAATTATGAAGTAGTTTAGATTTTACTAATAGATGATAAACAACTATAATCATGGTAAAACTGAGAGTGATGTTACATAACCCTGTTGGCTAGGGTTTATAATAAATTTACTATTTTCATATAATGATCGACGTAAACAAAACCTGAATCAGGGAGGTCAATCAACGAGAGTCGATTAAATTAAAAAAAATTAAGTACCAATGAAAAAAATTTCTAAATGCGTTATACCTAAAAAAATTATTCACACATTAAATGAAAATGGATGATAGTTTAATAGAGAGGCATCAGGGCAGGGCAACAAGTTAAACCAGACTATCAGCAAAACTGAGCCACCGATTTGGGTGGTTTATTGTGTTTTTGTGTTTCACTGATAACGCGACACTTTGACAGCGTGATGCAGATTCTACAAACAGGAAGTAAACAAAACAAGTGAATCACCACTGTAGAATTGATGACGTGACAACTCGTCCCGCTTTGGCTTACCGTTTGTGTTTTGACCTTTCTTTAGTAAATTGACTTAATTCTTTTAAGGTTAAATAAGTTTGTCACATCTTTTATTTAAGTAATATTTTTATATTATTTTCCTTAAGGTATGATGTTTCCATAATTATACTTATCATCCATTCTATTAAACTCTTATAAAAGCAACCACAGCAGAAAGTCTATCCATGAATTGGTTTTCGTAAAAATAATTTTAATTTATTGTACATAATTTTTTATGGCTTTACATCTGTACTCACTGTAATAATTAACATTCCCCTACAGTAAAGTACCTCATAAAGAGTCTCAATGGAATTATTAGTAATTCATTTAAAAAAAGTTACTTAAACTAAATTTAGCTAGAAATGAAAATGCATTAACAAATGTTAAAATTTTAGATGTAAAAATAAATAACATTATTTATTACAATGTTAAAAATTACTATTAATATATCAGTTTCTCTAATTATAAAAATTCTTTGAATTTATTTCTAAGTTTTTTTCCACAATGCAAATGAAATACTTAGATTTCTAAAACTCTTTCGATTCTTAAAGAACTGAGAGTTCAGAAATCTGTCGAAATCCACTTCCATCTCTAAACATCTCCGGTTTCCTTTCTTAAAGATCTGTGGCTAAAATATCAAAATGAAAAGACCTGTCACTACTGGACTCGATGTGTTTTATGATATATTTTAATAGTTAAACTTAAAACAAAAACGCCATATATGTTTGCAATTTCTTATACTCCATTGGTATTTGTAACCATGGTGAATTTATTATATTTTTAGCTGTTTATTACTTTATTTAACATACAGAATAACAAAATTTGAGTAATTTGGAGAACTTCCGTAGAATCTGTTAACAATAAAAGTAGGATATTGATAGTTGACATGTTCTAGAAACTAAATATTGTCTAAAAAAGCTAAAAGAAAAACATACATTATTACTATTCGTCATAATTATCCATGATTTATTACTAATAAAGGTGTTAAAATTCAATATTTATAATTTTTGTTACTTTTTTATACTCAAGGTACAATCTAACATCATACACGATTTGAAGCTTCTTAGATGGTATTAGAGCAGTTACAAAAAAGTTAATATTGATGAAAGTACCAAATAAACATTTTTGAAATCGGTCTGGGGGTTTAACTATTTAGAAAAACGACAAAATTTGAAGTTGTAGGAATGTAATGATTTTGTTGTTGGACTGAAGTTGTAGGAAAATAAAAGACCTTTCTCTAAAATTTGATCAGATTTTTGATAGGACAAACAGTTTTTTGTGATATAAAAAAAAGAAATATATACACGACTTTAATATTATATATATATATATATATTATATATATATATATATATTATATTAAAGTCGTGTATATATTTCTTTTTTTTATATCACAAAGCAGATCAGTTTCAAAATCCTCTTTCCACTATAAACATTTTTTGAGGGTGTTATATTTGTAAATTACAAAACTTTGGCATTTTAACTTTGTATTAATCTTACAAGCTACTCGTGTGCTAAATTTGAAGTTTCCAGCTCAATATATATATATATATATATATATATATATATATATATATATATATAATTTTTTTAAGGATTTTACAATTTGAAATGTTTTCTTTTCAGAATTTTTCCTTTGGTTTAACCGTAAAAGTAAGGTTTGTATCAAATCCCGATTGTATAGCTTAAAGTGGTCAGCTGTTCGTGAAAGATTTCAAAAATGTTATTTGTGTTATTCATGATATTCTCACTGTCGCTTTTTGAAGGGTTAAATAATTTATTATTATTCACTTCTTTCTTTTTTAATTATTACTATTTACTACATTCCTGCAGAATTTTTGTCGCCTAGATTTTATATATTTGTAGTTATTGTTACAAATGTATCAATAAAAGAAAAAATAGCTTAAAACTGGAGATGCAAATTCTTTAGAGTGTTGGGGAGATGGACTATGATATGATATCTAAACAGAAAAACTGAAGTATAGGAAATACAAACATTTAGAATTTATCATATGATTGACAGAACTAACTGTTTGTTTTTAATAGGTAAAAAAGAACCCACTTTATAGGCATTCGAGTTGAGTTAAGAAAAAAAAGTCGCAGGACCAAAGTTGTATGAAATTTTAAGGTCGTCTCAGATTTGTGATTGGACCAATAATTTTCAAATACCTAAGTTTCAAAATCCTCTTTCCACTATAAAAATTTTTTGAGGGTGTTATAATTGTAAATTACAAAACTTTGGGATTTTAACTTTGTATTAATCTTACAAGCTACGCGTGTGCTAAATTTGAAGTTTCCAGCTCAAACGGAAGTAAAAAAAAAAACTTTGTGTATCCAACCAGTGAGTCAGTGAGTCTGTCAGTTTCACACAGGAGTTTGGACTCTGTCTTAGAAAACTAGGTTGAAAATTGTCTTTCAAATTGTACAACTTCAAATTTGATATTCTGCTCTAAAAAAGATCAAGCAAAGATGGGATAGGTCGATGCGATTCCAATTGCATGATTTATTATTACAATATTTATACTGCATAGATCATGAACTGAGCTTGACCATGATGTCTACGGAGCTATCGGTGGTAGACACGTTGAAATCGATTAAATATATTACTGTAAAACTGTTTTAATGAGGTTTCTAATGAATTAAACACTTATAGTGTACTCCGTAAGACGCTCTTTATATTTAATGTTATAAATGCACTGTTCAATCAGGAAAACCCTGTAATAAGTAAGAATGAAAACATTTCTTATGTGAAAAAAGTACTCACATGTTTTCGTCCATTTTGCATATATTATATTGAATGTTTAGATATCTCAACGTCTCTGACAACACTGAAGCTATGCTGTGAATCTTTTTGAAACTGACATACATGACAGATCTAGATGGTGGGTAACACGAACGTCATTAAGAGTATGAATAGCTTAAAGTTTTATGAGATATTCATTATCAAGCAGACTCTAGCACGGATGTTGTTTAAATATTTAACAGCCTACATTACATTAAACTGAATTTTATAAAATATACACCTGATTTATTGTACGAATGGTGGCTTACACCTTTTCATTATATATTCTTGGGAATGTTTCTGAAAGGTAGGCCTATTTGATATAGAAGTTATTTATGATTTAATTTATGAAATATACACGATCCATTCGTTTTTATCCAATGGTATGAATACCAGATTGGACAAGAGAATATTACCATTCTAGTTATTTTCATTATGTACATCATTAATATACAAAGCATAACCTTTGGTATAGTATACTGGACGTCCAGATCACCCCTACAAAATTTTCAAATATACAGAATTAAATTTAAACAAAAACCATATTGTGCCATTATGGTAGACCGGTTACGACCTATCGATAGACACTAATTTCAATATACAGAGTGTACCGTAGGCAACCTATCCAGACAAGAAGTCACTAATTTTTTAATACAAAAACAATATTTTTATGATGTTTTTTATTCTACACGTAATTTTAAGACTACTTTACAATTTAATTTGTATCCTTAATCCTAACGGTTTAGGAGATAATGGTGATTGAAATTTAGATTTGATTGTCAACTCCGTTATCTCTGAAAATTTTTTGTTAAACAAACATTTTCTAGCACAAAAATGTGTTAGACTCTCCTTTTAAACATCAGAAATTATTACTTTTGTAATAAATTGTTTTATTTTTTTCATACAATTTACAATATATAGTGGAGATTTTGAAGCTGTATGGAAATGTAAAACTAATTACTTGATAATTGATATTTTACGATGGAATTTTATTTAAAATGACATTTTCATGCTTGCACAGTTCTGTTTAACGTAAAATGTTCAGGTATAATGATGTGAATTTTTCCTGTGTTATCTTTAAGAGAAAAAAAACTCCTAAATTTCAACCACCATTATCTCCTAAATCGTTAGGGTTAGGGGTACAAATTAAATTGTAAAGTGGTCTTAAAATCACGTAGAATCAAAAAATGTTGTTAAAAAGTAGGGGTTTGTATTAAAAATTAGCGATTTCCGGTTTAGATATGTTACTAATGGTATACCCGGGACACCCTGTATATTGAAATTAGTATCAATCGATAGAGCGTAACCGGTTTACCTATAAAGGCGCAATTTTTTGTATGAAAAATTATTTATTTACATTTTAAAAGGGGTGTATGGGTCTGGGCTACCCTATATATTTTGATGTCTTGAAGTGAATTTGGTAACTTCTGTCAATTCAGCCAAAGTTAAATGAGACAACTTTGACACTTTTGTAAGTTTGCCTTGCAGCACATTAGAATTGGAGTTTGAAGCATAAAAGTTTTGGGTGATGTGATGTATCTAGTACAAATTACTTTTAGTATATCATACATTTTTTATGTTGACTATTTACGTAAGGTTGTCTACTTACAACACCAGATATGTTAAAGCAACCAATTGAACAAAGCAAGGGGGTGAGGCCCCCTTGTATACAACAATACATATTGTATTTTCTGTAATTTACAGATAAAATTTATGTAATTTACAATAAAAAATAAATATAAGAATATATTTTCTTTTAAAACAGAAATAAATAAACAGGATGTACATATAAATCTGGCCATGATGAAGGAGAGTGAGGTCTGCAGATTGGGTGTCGCTTATGTGATGGATGAGACTGTCTGATTGATGATAGTCATCAGGACAATCTGTCCACATGGGCGAGTGGTGCGTCATACTCCATACTAAATATTGAAAAACTTTATATACATATTTAAGTTTTATCCGTATTAACTTAAAATATTTGATTTGTCTTACATATTAAACTTTGATGATAAATAAAACATTTGATTTAATATAGGTTTAGCCAAAAGTTTCGACACCTCCAGTCCATTATTTAACACGTTGCAGTAGGTAAACCAAACCCGGAACATGTTAACAACACAAAAAAATGATATTTTTCATCAAAATCATAACTTTGCCACAGCCCTAAAATGGGGTATTTTAGGGGCAGAGCCGAATTTTCAAATGTAAACCCATATTGATTGATCTCTCATTTTAAACGGTTTATCAAGAAAAACTGAATGCCCCAAACTGGAGGTCGATATCTTATCCCTAACCCAAATGGCAGCCATTTAAATTTCGAGATTGACATTCGTTAAAATTAAATCGGAAATTAGCTACTTTACAATTAAAATTTTTTGAATAATTGTTGAACTGAACCTACTAGTTCATTTCTACTAGTTAGATTCTTATAACAGTAAATGATACCAAGCATGTACATAGTGTATAAGCTTTACTTTAAAACACCAACCTTAACCTTGAAAAAATAATGATGAGCTGGAACCCTTAATATTTTATATGTCTTAATACTATGTCTTGTTTTTAATACTATTGTCTTTAATATGTTTTGTTTAATGCTGAACCATTAGTCGTTCTTCTTACTCAGTCTACTTAACTAACGATAATATACATTAGAAACCGTCTCGGAAGAAAAGAGGAGTAGGGACCTTTGGGGCTGCATACGCCTGCTGTGGGATATGTGGGATAATTTATGCAAACCCCCCCCCCCCCCCCCCCGAGACCACCCAAGTTGCTGAGCCCCCCCCCCCCCCCCCCCCCCCCCCCCCCGAGACCACCCAAGTTGCTGAGCCCCCCCCCCCCCCCCGAGAAAATTTTTTTTGCCGCGAAAATTTTTTTTGCCGTGAACATTTTTTTTGCCGTAAAATTTTTTTTACCGCGAAAATTTTTTTGCCGTAAATTTTTTTTCCACGAAATTTTTTTTTGCCTCAAAATTTTTTTTCTCCAAAAATTTTTTTTACCGTCAAATTTTTTTTTTTGCCGAAAAATTATTTTTTTTGCCGTATTTTTTTTTTTTTTTACTCATACCCATTTTAACTACTACTTACGCCTGTCCCGATCACCAACTTTGGAGACGATGAGCTCTTTACACATGTGATGGTGGGGAAAAATTTTTTACTTTGGATACATAGGTAAAATAAGTGCAATGAAACTCTTTTAACAATTCCGTGGTGGGGACGATGTTGTGTAACGGTGGAGACATATGGCTCATGAAGTGTAATGCAACTCTTTAACCATTTATATGAGCAAAGCATCCACTGCTTGCTACCGTGGTGACGAGAGAGCATCAATTCCACGACTGCGAATGACTGGAGCGATAGAAGGGAATGCGGAGTGGGATATTACGCAACACCTATCGTTCCATCCTTTGTCTACAGGTGCAAACCGGTATAAACCCCCAGCCACCCGCATCCGACCACCTGCACAAACAAAAAAAAAAAAAAGATTTATAATGTCTAGACACTGTGGAATGCGGCCGGCGACGAACACCTGCGCTCATAAAAAATCCATGATAGCCGCCACCCTTCTCGACCACCTGCGCAAACAAAAGATCCTTCTCAGAATTCATCGACCACCTGCACAAACAAAAGAAGCGGAACGACCCTTCTCAGATTTCATCGACCACCTGCATCCGGCCACCTGCGGGACGACACTTCTCAGGTTTCATCGACCACCCGCACATTCCGCAGAGAGGGGAGTGAGACAATGAACATCCGTCTGACCTCACCCCTGCGTGGGAGCGTCTGCTAACCATCTGGCGAGTTACATAACAACGCGTTTCCTATTTCCCGCCGAACCCACGCCGTGTAGCTGCGCGTCCCTTTCACGACCGACAGCTTCCATAACAGAGGTTGCGTAACCAAGCCGAGCGCGCGTCATCCATTTACTCCTCCACCCGGCCTCTGTCTTCGCCTAGCCATCGTAGTGAACGGACGTCCCTGCTCTTCGCTCCGCTTCGCTGCTGCTGCTACTTTGTGCCTGTACCAACGATTGTACATTCTTTGGATATTTATCACTTCAATTGTAAGTATTATTCTCACGCACATTAACTAGTTGTATTTAAATATAGATTTTTGTGATAGGTTCTCAGTGGTTTTACCTTTTCCAAGTAACTGAAAGTGTAGGATGCACATACTTTTCACAACCTCTTGTACAATAACTTTAAAATATTAGTGGATGCGAATTAAATACTTTTAATTTTTTGAACTTTTCTAAAATTGTAGGTTTGGCTACGCGTGAACTGTGAATTGGGACGTAACTCTTTAAACATTTTGTTACGTTCTTCCATATTGAACGTAAATTTTTATTCTAATATTGAGTTTCAGTAACTTTTGAGACTTAATATTCTACGAAAACTATTATTCACTAGTAGAACAGTTTCAAAGACTTCATTTTAAACTTAAACTGTTATTGTTATTTGTAACTTCATGTATACTAGTAGTAGTAGAAGTAGTATAGAGGTGTAAACAAATCTTTGCAAGTCGTGCTGGTGGTGCTGACAAACGCATACGTCCTGCATTCAAAAAGCGCGGAACGCGTAAGATTTCCGCGAAGCGCGATGTAACCTCCTTTCCGATTCCTTTAACTTTGAGAATTGCGTAAGAAAAGACTTATAAACTATTTCTTGCATTAATACGTAGCATTATTTGTTTATAGATCATCATG
>CM061533.1:201058759-201156510 GCA_030545055.2 Neoaliturus tenellus
TACCGTAATACCAATCCTTTCTATATTAGCAGCACATTAATTTACATCCTTAGAGTTAAAAAATGGACATATGCAATGAATTTAATTTACAGGATTTCAATCAGCTGATCGTATACTCACGAGGTATTTTGTCTCAAAAAAGTAGAAGAGCAAACGCTCAAGAGGAATTTCGTTTATTATGGCCAGTACCGAAAAACGTACACAATTATAATTATAATGTACAAATTTATTTCTTGAACCAAAATATGCTATACATAATCAATAGTGGACCGGTTAAAGTGATTCATAAATAGCCCATACCTAAAGATACATAATAATGAATAATAGTTGATTAATTGAAGCAAAACTACGATGTTTCACGTCATATGCCTAAAAAACAACAACTAAACCTGCCACGAGTTGAGGTATGCGTCGAATGTCGACGGGAAACAACTCCTTAAAACTTAATATACACATAGCCTTCAAAACAAATTCCAACATTTGTCCATATTTTCAACATACACGAATGAGAGTACCAATCATGGATATGATGTTAAAAATGTATTTAGCCAGGTGTAGATAAATCATCAACCTGGGTAAATTTTATTGTATGACAGCCTTGTTAAGATGGTTTTTGATTTTGTAAGTGACGGATCGTATTTTGTTTAGTAGGCTAAAATTATTTTGAAATGGCGGTATGTGTAAAAACTTTGATAATTGTTAATTTTCTTAAGTTGATTTAAATGCTAATTGTTGAAAGAAAATCTTTAAATCTTCTTAAAACATATAGAGTATATCATATGTTGTCGGATTAGCGTATTAAATGTCTCTCAAATCACGGATATCTTAAGAGAAAAGATTGCTATTGTATTTAACAATAATTGAATTTAGGACTTATGAGTGGTAGGCCAGAATTCTACCTAGCTGTTACTATCACTATATCTAAAATATATAAATATAATTCTTTTAAAATAAGCAACTGTGAGAAATAACTTTGATGTAAAAAAAATTCAAAAGTTCATCTTATTTTCCCTTGTTTGTCAAAGACTAATTTCACTACCCCCCAAATGTTAATTACATTCCCAGCTGTATGGGACAATCGGTACTCAAACTGTTGATTGTAACCAAACAATATAGTAACTTCAGTCCATTGTTGACTTGATTAATAAACTTCGAGGCCAAGGGATTGACTAGGCCGACTAATTAGAGAAGGATGATGAAAATGTAACCGGAGGGGATCAGCTAGGCAACGGTGCCAAGCGATATGGAAATCTAATTAATAACAATTAATTTGTAGGTTTTCGTTCACACCTGATCATTTTCATCTTAAAGTAATGCAAATATTTTTATTACAAACAAACTTTACGACATATTACTTTATAATAATGATGATAAAGAAGACAATGAAAAATATTGAAATAATCCTGTTGAAAATTCATTAAAATCAAAAATGCTGTTTATTATGAATTAATCAATTGTTGTTGTAAATTAGATATTTTGAAATTCAAACTATACATGAAATTGTAACCTAAAAGGGTTGCAATTTGGTGGCAACCCGACTTGACTCATCGATTTGAGAATAAAGAGTAAATTACTACGTTCCAAGTCTCAGACTACTTCTAGACTACTCTTTCAATAATTTTGGAGAAACAAAATTTTTGCTTAAGCTTTGTATCTTTAGTAAGGCGGTAGAACTTAGACATTAAAACTCGTGGGGTGTTAGATAAATATTAGAGTACCGTACCTACATAAAAACACCACAGGATTTATATATTTGAGAATTTGTAATTGCTAACAATATAAAAACGAGGGTTTTTAAATGTGGGTTCTATTAGGTAGATAATATTTCTATTTGAAAGTGAGATATTGAAAGTCCTCACCATCGTATAGTATGGCACAGCATAAATCGGGAGTCAGAGAACGCTTTCGGGACACGAGAAGCGACTTTTCTTAATAGAATCGTCTTGTAGTCTTCAACCAACAACGTACCTCCTGTTTGTTTATCTAGATCAGTCTTATTTGCTGTGCTTTTACTTGAATATATTTAAATGATTATACAAAAAAAAACACAATGCACTTTGATTTTACAAAAAAAATTGGATTTTTCCAAACTAAACGTTCTCCAATCCATAAATATCCTATTACTCTAGAATATTTTCCACAAACTCTTTGTTATAGATAAATGTATGTATTTTGCCAATCATGAAGCACTTGAAATTTATTAGTTATGTATAATCAGAATGATAAAGCTTGAGGAATTGATTTCATGGAATTTTGTTGGAGATTTATTGTGGTTATGATTTTTCATTGCATTGTATCATGCTGTAGATACAGTTCAATAAATAAATGAAATAAATACTCATAAACAAAGTTTTATTAATAAACAGAACAGTGCACTCTGATTATTTTGTCATACGTAAACTATTTGCATTATCTATTTTTGAATAACTATATACGTTTTACCATAAGGAATATTTATCTTTACCACAATATACTTTACGAATAAACAATACATTTTTAATAATTTCCTGACTCAGTATATTATGGAGAACTTAATGATTTATAAATCTTGTAAATTTATTCAGAACCCTATTTGGTTCTGTACACAGTACCCGGGAGCTGAGCATTTGCTTAATTAACTTTAACAGTTTTTTTGCAGTCAAAGTAATAGTCACAGACTGTCCGCTGAAATGCCAAGCCAAATATGTTTTTTCTTTCAAAACGGGCTCTTTCCTTCCGCTCACTAGCTTCCATAACGAGCTCGTTCGCTTCGCTCACTGGCCTTTTAGGATAATTCAATGTAGGCCGAAGGGTGCTGCACTCTATTATGAATCTGTTAAAATTGTATCATCAATTTTACCGCTACAATTAACGCCTGATTTTATTATTGTTGCTAATAATTTTGTTTTACATTTAATTTCAATTTATTATACACATTACTTTGTCGTTTTCATCCTTTTACTTTTATTTTATTTAACTATATAGTCAAAATTATTAGTATAAAATGCACTATTTAAAAAACCTATCAATTCTTACTAAGTATCACTCAGCAATACAATTTAAATTTATTCGCTACATTGAAAGGAAAAATTTTACTAGAGTACATGGTTTTTGCTTTAACATTTGAGTCAACTTTTTTCAGCAAGTATTTTGTTTTGATTTTAAGATCAATGTTAAATTTTTTTGAATTTCAAATCAAATAAATTATAACAAAATAAGATTTTTTCTAGCATAGAAAATTATATAAATATTTTTTTTTACCAGAACGAAGTTATTTACGAATTTGGAATAAAATCGTTAGAGCCGTTTTCGAGATACATGTGCATACTTACGTACAAATATACTGGTTATATAAAAATAAGGAAATGTATGAAAATTTCAATGATTAATAACAATAATAGTTGTTATTATGTGTTTGGAATAGAGGATCTATTAGATATTCGTAAGGGTAGCTATAATTGTGTAGCCTATTTAAAAGTGTTCGGTTTCAAATAATTTAAAACTAGAATAATATAATATAAATAATTATTACATGTAATAATCTTCAGATATTTAAAATGGCATTTCACTTTTTAACTATTGAATAATGTTGGGAGATGTCATATTTTGTTGTTCTCCTTTTTAAAATTAACCTTATTTATCCATATCAATTCAGTTTTTATCCATAAAATGTCTGATTTAACTTAGGCGAAGGCAATAATCTGTAATGGATGATCAAACTTGGGTTGGCGGAAGTTAAATGGGAAGGACAAAACAAATGGGAGCGGGCAAAGACCTCACCTCGTGTGTGGGTGAGGGGTGTTGACAAAGCGAGTTCTGGGACTCCAGGATTTCCCGAGGGACCTCTGTGACAAGAAATTTACACTAGCTGAAAGGTTTTTGGATAATATTGTAGTAATAAGCGTCATACTATCTACGACAAATGGTTAATATTACATAAGGCTAGAAAAAATGTAAGGCATAACATTGTTTTAGATCACTTTTCTTTTCATTCGTATGAAATACAGCACTCTTAATAATGATGCAAGCTTTTGTTTTAATTATAAATTTACAAATCTTCCTCAATATGAGTAATTTTGTTTCGGAAAAATTTAACATTGATTTACAATTACGATTTTTTATTGATTGATGAAAACAGTATTATTAGTAATTTTTTTAAGTGTGTTTTCCAAAGCAACTTTTACTAATTGTTTTCTAAAGATTGACAAATAAAAAGTCAAAGTTACAATACTTATCTTCAAAAAATCAAATAGCAACTGTAAATCTAATTATGAAGTTATTTAGATTTTACTAATAGATGATAAACAACTATAATCATGGTAAAACTGAGAGTGATGTTACATAACCCTGTTGGCTAGTGCTTTTAATAAATTTACTAACTTCACATAATGATCGACGTAAACATAACCTGAATCAGGGAGGTCAATCAAAAAGGGTCGATTAATTTTAAAAAAGTCAGTACAAATGAAAAAAATTCTAAATGCGTTTTACCTAAACAAATTTTTTACACATTAAATGAAAATGGATGATAGTTTAATAGAGAGGCATCAGGGCAGGGCAACAAGTTAAACCAGACTATCAGCAAAACTGAGCCACCGATTTGGGTGGTTTATTGTGTTTTTGTGTTTCACTGATAACGGGACACTTTGACAGCGTGATACAGAATCTACAAACAGGAAGTAAACAGAACAAGTGAATCACCACTGTAGAATTGATGACGTGACAACTCGTCCCGCTTTGGCTTACCGTTTGTGTTTTGACCTTTCGTTTAGTAAATTGGCTTAATTCTTTTAAGGTTAAATAAGTTTGTCACATCTCTTATTTAAGTAAAATTTGTATATTATTTTTTATTTTCCTTAAAGTATGATTTTTTCCATAATTATACTTATCATCCATTCTATTAAAAACTTATAAAAGCAACCACAGCAGAAAGTCTATCGATGAATTGGTTTTTGTAAAAAAAAATTTAATTTATTGTACATAATTTTTTATGGGTTTACATCTGTACTAACCGTAATAATTAACATTTCCCTACAGTAAAGTACCTCATAAAGAGTCTGAATGGAATTATTAGTAATACGTTTAAAAAAAGTTACTTTAACTAAATTTAGCTAGAAATGAAAATGCATTTACAAATGTTAAAATTTTAAATGTAACAATAAATAACATTATTTATTACAATGTTAACAATTACAATTAATATATCAATTTCTCTTATCATAAAAATTCTTTGAATTTATTTCTAAGTTTTATTTGAACACTGCAAATGAAATATTGAGATTTCTAAAGCTCTTTCGGTTCTTAAAGAACTGAGAGTTAAGAAATCTGTCGAAATCCACTTCCATCTCTAAACATTTCCGGTTTCCTTTCTTAAAGATTTGTGGCTGAAATATCAAAATGAAAAGACCTGTCACTACTGGACTCGATGTGTCTTATGATATATTTTAATAGTTAAACTTAAAACAATAACGCCATAGATGTTTGCAATTTCTTATCCCTGTATTGGTATTTTTAGCCATGGTGAATTTATTATATTTTTAGTTATTTATTACTTTATTTAACATACAGAATAACAAAAGTTAAGTAATTTGGAGAACTTCCGTAGAATCTGTTAACAATAAAAGTAGGATATTGATAGTTGACATGTTCTAGAAACTAAATATTGTCTAAAAAAGCTAAAAGAAAAACATACATTATTACTATTCGTCATAATTATCCATGATTTCTTACTAATAAAGGTGTTAAAATTCAATATTTATAATTTTTGTTACTTTTTTATACTCAAGGTACAATCTAACATCATACACGATTTAAAGCTTCTAAGATGATATTAGAACAGTTACAAAAAAGTTAATAATGATGAAAGTACCCAATAAAAGTTTTTGAAATAGGTCTGGGGGTTTAACTATTTGAAAAAACAACAAAATATTAGGACCAAAGTTGTAGGAAAATAAAAGACCTTTCTGTAAAATTTGATCAGATTTTTGATAGGACAAACAGTTTTTTGTGATATAAAACAAAAAAATAAAAACACGACTTTCATATAAAAATATATATTTAATTTTTTTAAGGATTTTAAAATTTGAAATGTTTTCTTTTCAGAATTTTTCCTTTGGTTTAACCGTAAAAGTAAGGTTTGTATCAAATCCCGATTGTATAGCTTAACTTAAAATGGTCAGCTATTCGTGAAAGATTTCAAAAATGTTATTTGTGTTATTCATGATATTCTCACTGTCGCTTTTTTGAAGGGTTAAATAATTTATTTTAATTTGCTTCTTTCTTTTACAATTATTATTACTAGGGATCGCCCACTGGTCGAAATTCGACCAAAGATTCAGTTGATGTTGAACCAATTAGTTTTGAAATGTTTTATAACCGAAACTCCTGTTCTTCCTGACTTGCCAGCATTTGTTATTACAACAGCTTGTCTAATGATTCAATCAATTATTCTTCTCCCTTAAGATTAACATTGAAACTTTGAAAGCCTGCAGGGCATAGCCCTGGGGGCCGATGCGAATTAAAGTGTGATTCTGCTCATCTACAGGATGCAACCTTTCTAACGGTATGCGCGGATTTTTCCTACGTTGCCCACGAGCTGAGAAAAAAGGAGGAAATGAAACATGCTTACCTATTAATATATAGATTTACTACATTCCTCCAGAATTTTAGTCGCCTAGATTTTACGTAGGTGTAGTTATTGTTACAAATGTATTAATAAAAGAAAAAAATAGCTTAAAACTGGAGATGCAACATCTTTAGAGTGTTGGGGGAATGGGCTATATGATATGATATCTAAACAGAAAAACTGAAGTCCAGGATATACAAACATTTAGAATTAATCATATGATTGATAGAACTAACTGTTTGTTTTTAATAGGTAAAAAAGAACCCACTTTATAGGCATTCGAGTTGAGTTAAGACAAAAAAGTCGCAGGAACAAAGTTGTAAGAAATTTTAAGGTTGTCTCAGATTTGTGATTGGACCAATAATTTTTCAAAGACCTAAGTTTCAAAATCCTCTTTCCACTATAAAAATGTTTTTAGGGTGTTATAATTGTAAATTACAAAACTTTGGGATTTTAACTTTGTATTAATCTTACAAGCTACGCGTGTGCTAAATTTGAAGTTTCCAGCTCAAACGGAAGTAAAAAAAAAAACTTTGTGTATCCAACCAGTGAGTCAGTGAGTCTGTCAGTTTCACACAGGAGTTTGGACTCTGTCTTAGAAAACTAGGTTGAAAATTGCCTTTTAAATTGTACAACTTCAAATTTGATATTCTGCTCTAAAAAAGATTAAGCAAAGATGGGATAGGTCGATGCTATTCCAATTGCATGATTTATTATTACAATAGGTATACTGCATAGATCATGAACTGAGCTTGACCATGATGTCTACGGAGCTATCGGTGGTAGACACATTGAAATCGATTAAATATATTACTGTAAAACTGTTTTAATGAGGTTTCCAATGAATTAAACACTTATAGTGTACTCCGTAAGACGCTCTTTATATTTAATGTTATAAATGCACTGTTCAATCAGGAAAACCCTGTAATAAGTAAGAATGAAAACATTTCTTATGTGAAAAAAGTACTCACATGTTTTCGTCCATTTTGCATATATTATATTGAATGTTTAGATATCTCAACGTCTCTGACAACACTGAAGCTATGCTGTGAATCTTTTTGAAACAGACATACATGACAGATCTAGATGGTGGGTAACACGAACGTCATTAAGAGTATGAATAGCTTAAAGTTTTATGAGATATTCATTATCAAGCAGACTCTAGCACGGATGTTGTTTAAATATTTAACGGCCTACATTACATTAAACTGAATTTTATAAAAGATATACCTGATTTATTGTACGAATGGTGGCTTACACCTTTTCATTATATATTTTTGGGAATGTCTCTGAAAGGTAGGTCTATTTGACATACAGTAGAAGTTATTTATGATTAAATTTATGAAATATACACGATCCATTAGTTTTTATCCAATGGTATGAATACCTGATTGGACAAGAGAATATTACCATTCTAGTTATTGGCATTATGTACATAATTAATATACAAAGCATAGACCTTGGTATACAGTAGTATACTGGACGTCCAGATCACCCCTACAAAATTTTCAAAATTTTTTTTATACAGAATTAATTTTTAACAAAAACCAATTGTGCCATTATGGTAAACCGGTTACGACCTATCGATAGACACTAATTTGAATATACAGAGTGTACCGTAGGCAACCTATCCAGACAAGAAGTCGCTAATGTTAAATACAAAACAATATTTTTATGATATTTTTTATTCTACACGTAATTTTAAGACAACTTTACAATTTAATTTGTATCCTTAATCCTAACGGCTTAGGAGATAATGGTGATTGAAATTTAGATTTTTATATATGTCAACTCCGTTATCTCTGAAAATTTTCGGTTAAACACACATGTTCCAGCACATTATTACTTTTGTAATAAATTGTTTTATTTTTTTCATACAATTTACAATATATGGTGGAGATTTTGAAGCTGTATGGAAATGTAAAACTAATTACGTGATAATTGATATTTTACGATGGAATATTATTTAAAATGACATTTTCATGCTTGCACAGTTCTGTTTAACGTAAAATGTTAAGGTATAATAATGTGAATTTTTCCTATGTTATCTTTAAGAGAAAAAAACCACCTAAATTTCAACCACCATTATCTCCTAAATCGTTAGGGTTAGGGGTACAAATTAAATTGTAAAGTGGTCTTAAAATCACGTAGAATAAAAAATGTTGTTAAAAAGTAGGGGTTTGTATTAAAAATTAGCGACTTCCGGTTTAGATATGTTACTAATGGTATACCCGGTACACCCTGTATATTGAAATTAGTGTCAATCGATAGAGCGTAACCGGTTTACCTATAAAGGCGCAATTTTTTGTGTGAAAAATTATTTATTTACATTTTAAAAGGGGTGTATGGGTTGTCTGGGCTACCCGGTATATTTTGATGTCTTGAAGTGAATTTGGTAACTTCTGTCAAAAATATTTAGTTTGAAGTTTGAACTGTGGAGGGTGGAAGTTAAATAAGACAAGTTTGACACTTTTGTAAGTTTGCCTTGCAGCACATTAGAATTGAAGTTTGAAGCATGGAAGTTTTGGGTGATGTGATGTATCTAGTACAAATTACTTTTAATATATCATAACATTTTTATGTTGACTGTTTACGTAAGGCTGTCTACATACAATACCAGATCTGTTAATGCAACCAATTGAACAAAGAAAGGGGTGAGCCCCCCTTGGAACCCAAAAATGTTTGGGAGAAAACAAAGACATTGTTATTATTTGGTGAAGTCTGTCATATTCACCCCTTACCTCAAGCGACAGATAATATTTCAACAAAAAATAATGTATTTTATGCAATTTACAGATAAAAATTTATGTCATTTAAAATAAAGAAAAAGATTAAATATAAAAATATATTTCCTTATAAAACAAAAATATATAAAAAGATGTACATATAAATCTGGCTATGATGAAGGAGAGTGACGTCTGCAGATTGGGTGTCGCTAATGTTATGGATGAGACTGTCTGATTGATGATAGTCATCAGGACAATCTGTCCACATGGGCGAGCGGTGCGTCAAACTCCATACTAAATATTGTAAAACTTTATATAAATATATAAGTTTTATCCATATTAGCCTAAACTATTTGATTTGTCTTACATATGAAAAACCTTAATGGTAAATTAAACATTTGATTTAATGTAGGGTTAGGCAAAGGTCTGGACACCCCCAGTTCCATTTTTTAACGAGTTGCAGTAGGAAAACCAAACTCGAAACATGTTTACAATATGAAAAACTACGCTTTTCCATCAACTCACTCATCAAATCACAATTTTTTTGGATGGACAACCCAGCTAACGTTAAAGCGTAGGAACACCAAACTCGGAACATGTTAACAACACAAAAATTGCAATTTTTCACAAAAATCATAACTTTGCCACAGCCTAAAAAATTGGGTATTTTTGAAGCAGCCCCAAATTTTCAAATGTAAACCTGTATTGATTGATCCCTAATTTTAAACGGTCCATCAAGAAAAATTGAATGCCCCAAACTGCAGGTTGACATTTCATCCCTAACCAAAATGGCAGCCATTTAAATTTCGAGATTGGCATTCGTTAAAATTAAACAAGAAATTAGCTACCTTAGAATTAATTTTTTTTTAATAACTGTAGAATTGAACTTACTAGTTCATTTCTACTAGTTAGACTTTTATAACAGTAAATGATACCAAGCATTTGTATAGTGTATAATGTTTACTTTAAAACACCAACCTTCGAAAAAAAATGATGAGCTAGAACTCCATATATTTTGACAGTTAAGTGCCATATCTTGTTTAATACTGAACCGTTGGTCGTTCTTCTTACTCAGTCTACTTAACTAACGATAACATACATTAGAAACCGTCACGGAAGAGAAGAGGACGTTAAAAGTTTAGACCCTTTTAAAATATAAATATACGGTTAAAACTATATAATCAGGAATCTAACAACATAGATCTTATTCAATCTGTGTAAAATACCCGCAAACTCTCATGTGGATCAACCCCAGTCAAAATCAAATCCATATAATCTAACTCAACCTTCTTGTTTTTTTTTTTTTTTTTTTTTTTTTTTTTTTTTTTTTTTTTTTTTTGCTTATTTGTGAGTTAATATTGAATTACGATTTTAATATCAGGAAAAATAATTAAAGATTATAAAAGTTGAGGAGCTTTCCAGAAATAAGTGACCGTTTAAGTCCATACAAAGGAACACTAAAAGACTCTGGTGTTGTGACTCGAAGCCGACACAAGAGACTTGTCCGGACCCGGGGGTGTCAAAGCAGCGCCGCCATTGTTCTTGAGTCGGTTCATTCTTCTTCACTCTTTTGAACTTGGGTAGGAAAACGATTCACTTACCATGTTCAACGTAATGTGTGCCCCCATCTTATGATTAGGAAGTTGGCATAAAATTTCACCATTTGCAATTCTAAAATGGCGATATTTAACTTAATTGTTATGAATCAGATGAAAATATTTTCGTACGATCAATCCTCTGATAAAAACGATCCCTCTCTCATTAAAAGTATAAAAAAGATATAAAAAGAATCCACGATCAGTTTGATGGACATGTGATAAAATATGCAAATGGTTTTATTAATGAATCATCATATAATAAAAAAATCTTGAATTCAAAAAGCTTAAGTTACTGAAGGGAAATGTCTTCACCCACCATCACTTTTAAGGTCTCTACGTTACCAACAGAAAACTGATTTGAGAATGAAAATGTCCTAATTTTTCTTTGTTCTTTACAGAACCGTATACAGGTTGGTTAATGTTATTTTTTGGTCCATCATAGAAATCTCCAGTAAATTTTAATTCAGTTTAATTGTTACATAATATTATGAAAATTCAAGTAAATAAATATATTAAAATGGCTTAAATAAAAATGGAGAGATTTAATCCTATTCATCAAAGTTTTTAAAGTGAAACAATTATTATTTATTGATATCAACTCCATTAAAGTTATGATGAACCCAATTAAAACCAGTAGATTTTAAACAATGATAACCAGTCAAAAAAAATTGCTATACATAAAACATGGAAATTCTATTAAAGTGGCATACAGGACTTAATGTAAGTAATTTGTTTATTATCTAAATTGAAATTAAATTATAAAATCTTTATTGGAATGTCGTCCTGAACGACTTTTTCAAGATGGTAACATGAAGAATGCCTGTAAAATCATTCTTTTATTCTCAGTGCTTTAAAACATATTTTTAATATAGCACCACTTATGTAATAACCAAATTTTTTTGCAGATACTTACAATAGATGTATAGTAATTTTTTTTAGGAATATAACTATGAATTGATATATAATACTTAAGCATCTAACAACACAATGCCCGACATTAAAGGACACCAAAATACTTGGTGAAAGACTATACCTGTACTAGTACTGTCAACTGATATAGTGAATCTTTTATTGACTGTACTAATAACGGCGATGCATTAAACTGTCTTTACCAAAATCAAATTGGTATCAAAATGACTACCATGAAAAATAAAAACCAAACAGACTATTAGTTTTTATAGGTAAATAACACGTGGTAACATATTTTAAAAGTAAAGTTTCGTTTACATCTACAACCAAAGAGTAACAAACAAGTTATTTGTACAAGTTACAAGTTATCTCCCCAATCCAAATATGACTGTAACTGCGATATTCCACTCGAAAGTGGTGGAGAATACAAACACTGAATAAGTTGAAAGAGTTTGTCAACATATAGCTATGGGTTACCAATTTGACGTGGAAACAACAAAATTTGCAATCAAAAGTATTTGGGACACTAGTACAAGATATATTTTAATTTTGGTTGATCTTCAGGTGCCGAATAAGCAATAGGTCCCATTTCCAAAAAGATTATTAACGGATATTATGTCTTAATTCAGGGAATTCAAGTTAAAAGCGAACAAGCCATGATGGATCACTCACCACATCAACGTACATACTGGATCCGATCATGTAGGCGGAGCAACATTGAACTGGGGTTGTTAATGGATCAGTCACAGCATCAACGTACAAACAGGAGCCGATCATGTTAACGGAGCAACATTGAACTGGGGTTCTTGATTGATCAGTCACAGCATCAACGTACATAAAGGAGCCGATCATGTTAACGGAGCAACATTGAACTGGTGTTGTTGATGGATCAGTCACAGCATCAACGTACATACAGGAGCCGATCATGTTAACGGAGAAACATTGATGTGATGTTGTTGATGGATAACTCAAAACAAGAGCGTACATACAGGAGCCGATCATGTTAACGGAGCAACATTGAACTGGATTTGATGATGAATAACTCATAGCATCAACGTACATAGGGGAGCCGATTATGTTAACTGAGAAACATTAAACTGGTGTTGTTGATGGGTAACTCACAACACCAATGTACATAAAGGAGCTGATCATGTTAAAGGAGCAAAATTGAACTGGGGTTGTTGATGGATCAGTCACAGCATCAACGTACATACAAGAACCGATCATGTTTACTTAGAAACATTGAACTTAGGTTGTTGATGGATAACTCACAGAACCAACGTACATACAGGAGCTGATCATGTTAAAGGAGCAAAATTGAACTGGGGTTGTTGATGGATCAGTCACAGCATCAACGTACATACAGGAGCCGATCATGTTAACAGAGCAACATTGAACTTTGGTTGTTGATGGATATCTCACAGAACCAACGTACATACAGGAGCTGATCATGTTAAAGGAGCAAAATTGAACTGGGGTTGTTGATGGATCAGTCACAGCATCAACGTACATACAAGAACCGATCATGTTTACTTAGAAACATTGAACTTAGGTTGTTGATGGATAACTCATAGAACCAACTACATACAGGAGCCGATCATGTTAACATAGCAACATTGAACTGGGGTTTTTGATGGATCAGTCACAGCATCAACGTACATACAGGAGTCGATGATGTTGGCGGAGAAATATTGAACTTGGGTTTCGTGATGGATTACTTGCCACATACACGTATATACTGGAGTAGATCATGTTTGTCGAGCAACATTGAACTGGGGATGTTGATGGATAACCCACAACGCCAAAGTACATACAGGAGCCGATCATGTTAAAGGAGCAACATTGAAGTTTAGTTGTTAGTGGATTACCTCAATTTCAAATTTTGAATGGAATATTTTCAATCTTCTTGGGTCTAGATCAATTGAAATTTGGTCGAATTTGGATTAAAAGGTGATCTCTGGCTTTTATAAATCAATGGGGAAAGAAATGTATTTCCTTTCTCGTATCATAGCATTCATTTAATCATCCTTTCAAACGTAAAAATTGTAAAGCAGCTTTATATATATATATATATATATATATATATATATATATAGCTGCTTTTTTCTCCGTAAAAAGCGCTATGAATCTTTTATTGTAAGAACAATAATTTATTTATTTCTTATTTTATTTACGGAGCTTTCTTTGCAACCGACATCCAATATCGTAGTTATTGGGGCGAGAAGGACAGTAAAGACAAAGTGTTACAAGCCATTGTCTGGCCAATAACCTGAAGTATGGGCCGTTATGTTGGCCGGTTTATTACCGGGCGAAGCGGTTTAGTGGAAGAAGAGGCGACAACGCAAGCACTGTCATTGAGCCTCGGTCAACATGTTATACTTGAACCTTAGACATCAAGTACAAAAAATAAGTACACTCTAACAACTTTGTAAAAATATTTAAACCATAGACAAGATGCACTGAATTTAATAAAGAAAAGTTTTAAACCGTAATTAATTTGTTGATAGAAAATTTGACATAACCTATAGTTAAGAATAAGTTATAATTTAATTTCTCATAAAACAGCTTACGATTTCACTAAAACCTGGATGAATCATCGAGAAATAAGTACGAGTATTCAATGCGCATTTGTATCCAGCCTGAACAGTAATTTTAAACTTACGCATTTTTTATCAGTAAAAAATACGATTTTAATCAAATTCTGATATTAGTTTTATAGCTCACTACGTATTACCTAAAAATATTTTCTTAGGTTACTTTTCTTACAAAGCAGCATTCATGTAAATCAGGAGATTTCTGTGCAACACACGCTATGCGGAGTTAGGCAATAATATTTTTAGAGGGGGCTAAGAGAGGATGGTTCAACAGTTTTAGTGAATGTGGATAAAGTTTTAAGTAATGGTAATTATGAAACCAAGAATATACTTCAGTTCAAAGTTTGCCTAGAACGCAATTAGCCTAGTTTAAAATTGCAAACAAAATGAGCCCGCCTTGAAGACAAAAATTATCACTGAGTTGATGAATAGATTTCAAACTCCCTTAAAATACTCAATTAATAGAAATCTAATTTTCTATCATTGAATTATATTTCAATGGATCTTCAATGGTGTATTATTTAAAAACTTGTTGATTCTTTATTTGAAATTTTCAAGTTAACGATTTAAAAGACTCGTATTATAGAACATGTATATTAATATTTTAAAACATAGTACGTAAAATTGACTTTAATTACTACATGTACAGTTGATCTTTGTATAAATTCAGGATCAAATAAAACTTTTAAAACATCGTTAAAAATACGAAAATTTTTTCCTCCCAATAAAATGGATTATTCAATTTATTCCTAAGTGGTCCTAAAATCTCTACAGCGTGTTTGTGTAACACAATGTTTTTAAATAGACCTTTACCATTATTAGCAATTTCCTCGAACCTCTTAGAATTGCTTATATGATAATGACCAATGCATAAAAACTTATTAAAAAAAATTAAGAACAACAAAAAATTAAGAACAAGTAATAATGTTTCTTAATAAAGTAAAACGATTTCTTACGAAATACCTGCATGGGCACTACAAGCTTCTGTAGAAAAATATTTATTTATTAAACATGATATGATCGACATTATCAAGAATATCAAGAATAAATTAATTACCTAAGAATTATTATTTAAATAACTTACTACTTACAGAAGTGATGCAGGACAAATAACATTGCTACTCGATGAGATCGTTGTCCGTTGGTTTGCATACAGTATGTCTTTAACACATTTGTTTACATAATAAACCACGAGCAGCCGACGGACAACGATCTCCATGAGCAATTGAAATCTGGAACAAAGATTACAACGTTCTCGTTCAAATTAACATTATCATACGTTTATTTTGTGAAATTTCTTGGTTATAACACAGGTTAGAACTTGATTTTGTGAATAACAACATTTCATAACAAAAAGCAAGTTCTTCTAATAAATATTGTTTATTTTAGCTAAATATTAGCGATGAACTTTCTAAGAATTTAGGAAATTTGTAATGGTATTTACAAGGTTGATAATTTTGTTAGTAAAGGAGGAAAACGATCCTTTCTCTTGAATAATAAATCTCTATAAGTTATGAAAAGGAAGTTTTAGTCAATGTTATATTTAAAAAACAAATAGATATCTGTATTCTTAAACTTTTATATTATCATTAAACTGGATAGAATCTTAACATTTTTGACTTTACTATTCTAAACTCTGCTATGTAATAGTCAAATACGAAAATTTTTAGAATATAAACCCTAATTTATTCATCTACCATTAATTCAGAAAAAAATATTTTGAATTTGTATACTACTTTTTATAATTTATTAGTCTTGATTTTAACTCTTCCATATTTAGGGGATATTAAAGTAAATTCTAGTTAAAAGGATCTAATCTCCACTGGCTGTCAAACTCGATTTTCCATTAAGCGGTTAAAAGCAATTAAGCAACTAGTAGTTGCTATGCCAATCGGCCGAGTGATTTATTCTTAACATAGTCATAACCTTATTTAGGTGTTGTTGTTACAGTTCATTTTAAGATTAATACATCTTCTATAAATATATCTGGATAACATAGTAACAATAGCTAGGCCTGGTTCTAAAAGTTCTAAAATCTAAAAAATGAATAATTTGTTTACGACATAACCACGGAAATCATATTTAAATTTAAGAAAATTGTACTAAAATTGTAAATTTGTCAAATTTTTATTAGTTGCATGATAATATTTTATAGTTTAAGAGCTTTCTTCCAAAATTAAACTTAGAAGTGGGCTGGAACTGGTGACAATTTAACACAAAATAAAATCGACACAAAAAGTAACCAAAACTCTATAAAATCCTTGTATAGAAAATTAAATTAATTTAGAAATTTCATTAAATTTTAAATTAGGTATAAATTACCTTATATCACATTAAAGCTGAAGAGGAAACAAATCCATTGGAAATAATATTTACCTAGAACATTTCTTTGTGTGTTCTAATAATTATTATGTTATTCGGTTTACCGAAATTAAGGTAATCTGATAACATAATGTAAAACAATTATTTAATTAAACAAGAATGCAGTTAATATTATACTTTTTTAAATGGCAAAGACTGCTTTACTTTAAATATTCGTCCAGCTAAATTTTATAGATCTATTAAATAATGTTACTAATTGATTATCTCGATATTATGTTTCATGGAATTAAAGTGTTACACTACTTCTATAAAAAAATTATTGTGATAATTTGTGAGAATGCATTCAAACAAAAAATATTTTAAGTACAACAGGGTTGATTTAATTTTTAATGATGGTCCTACCGATGAGGATTTGTTGAACTATGTAACCAATTTTAAAGTTAAAATACAAAAGAATTTAAAATACAAGGACACAGAAAAATAATGAATACTTTACCAAACCTGGTTTGAAAATCACCTCGAAAAACGTTGTTGTTACATTTTTCCAACTTTATAATATCTTTGTAATTGACATAGGGCTAAAGGTTTCCAGTAGTTTAATGGAGCTTGGAGGAATGGCACGAACACAGCAAGATTAACTGGTTTACTTCGTGCTTATCTGGGAAAGGCACTCTACTAATGCCGTTTTGAAGGAAGTGTATAGTAGAAGTCCATAAAGGAACCAATACCATGTCCGTTATAAGCGTAACAGTTCATAACGTCATTTACCAATACCAATTCATTTTAAACGAACGGATTGCGCGATTGCGCACAAACTAGTGGTATATTTACTTTTAGTTACCGTTCATAGTGTGTTCTAGATTGCCGATGATATAAAACGAGAACATTTAAATGTAAACACAGTTTTGAAAATTATTGCATAGTAATAATAAAAGTAATAATAATCAAAGCAACCACTTACAGTACTGTTCAATCCAGCGGTTTACCTGGAACCAAAGAAATTAAATTTAATTTTTTCGCAACAATTTACAAACAATTCTTGTTTGGATATGTAAACCATCACATCAAAGTATACATACATTAAATAAATGACATTTTCATCCATAAACACATGTAATATTTCATAACTTTTCTTTGAGATCTAGGACTGCAAAATTGTGAGTACAATAATCACAGTTCTAATAATACAATTCGGATCAGTTGGTTTATCAATTTCTTAGCAACTTTTAATCATATTGAGGAGTTAACTATTATGATTCAATCACATATTTTCACAGTTGGTTTATTTTATATATCTTATGGCTAGACCCTTTCCTGTAAACAGTACATCATCATTTGACTATCGCAAGAGGCCTAGCAGTGAAGACTAGTCTTGCTCATGATAACACACTCTCATAATAAGAAGATATGATCTCGTAACAAAGAATACAATGTTTTGATGAATATTTTATGTAATATTCAATACTAATATTCAATAATGATAATATGAAACATGTTTGATAATTGTTTTGATAATAATAAAAGGTTATTACAACAGTTATTCATACTGAAATTTGAAAAGAAAGATTTTATTTTTATTAAATAGCCAGAATCACTTATGTATTATTATGAAAACTGAATAAATACTAAAATATGATGAATACATTTTGCCATATAGAATGACCTCTCAATAAAATTTTTTTGATTACATTAATATGCATAAATTTTATATATTAATGTACAGTATAAATATTTTAGAGTAATTTATGACCGTGTTTATTGGTTATTAAAATGGTTTTAACATTATGTTAGTAATAATTTACTTTAAAATAAATCTTTCTTCAAGAATAATGTCCTATTTCTTGTTTTGGACAATGTAAAGACCTAATATGTATATTTACGCATTAAGAATTCAAGACTCCTAAGCTGCACTTTAGAAGGCTTAACTACTGTTAGAAATAACTTAGCAAGGTAACATTGAAAATATAACGTAAAAATAAAAAAATTGATATTTATGTTTTCTTATAAAGTACATTGCTTACAAATGCCAACATTTTTCACTGGTTCATCAAAATATTTAAATATTTAAAACAGCTCTTAAAAAAAACTGCAATTGTTTTTTTTAATAAACAACTTAAAATTTTACACAGATCGCACTACACTACCTCTTTATTTACACTTTGTAGGAGAAGAAATCTTAAATATGAAACAAATACGATTGAATTATAGATAACACTTATCAGGAGAGTACATCCCTGTTACGGTTGACGATTGCGTTTAAATCCCCAAAATTACCTGTTTATTGCTTACAGGCTGTAACCCGATCATCGCCATGGAAGGATAAAGGAAAAAACTTTAATGTCGATAAATTAATGTGTCCTTTTGTTTTAATCATCCGCCCATTTTTACCTCAATACCTAAAATTCTGTGCCTTTGTATTTTAAGTCAACGTCTTCAATTTAATTTACGTATAAAAAGTAATACTGATATCTGAATGTCTATATTCGAATGATGATGAATTCTTTTAAATAACCTTGAACTCTTATTGTTAAAAGTCATGTTGTAGACCATATGGGAAACCATTGAAGCTTTAAATTGCTTTTATTGTATTTTATTTTTATTTTTTTATTGTTTCTTGTTACAAAATTTATGTATTACTATCCAATAAGTGATAACCAATTAATTATACTTTCTATTGGAATATTTCATTCCTTTCATCATTTTGATTCTGGATACATTCGCTACGCGTACTTCTCTCTCAGAATTTTCTTGGTTTGTTATGACATCACTCATATGTTTTGTCCTCCTTAAGCTTCCACCAATTTAAAGTTAAGAAATAAAAAAAAACTTTTTAATAAACCAGTGGGGTACCTGCATATGGAAAAAAGGAACGTCTATTCCAAAGTTTTTGCCAACAAAGCCCTATAGTTTTTGAGATTTATTATTTCATTGATTCATTTAAAATCCCTCTTAGATTAACAGTGTTCAGAGTCTTATTAAAAATTTGTTTTAAGGGGAATTTTAAGGGGAATGGAGGGCGAAACGTATGAGTAATGCCGTAACCAACCAAGGTTATACAAATTCTGAGAGGCAAGTAAAATTTACATTTTGAAGTCCTGTGGGGTGGAGCCCTTAAGGAGTCTTGCAAAACCGTTTCTTACCTAAAAAATGTGAACAAATAGAAACGTCCATGGCAAAGTTCTACCTTGCAGGCTCAACTATTTTGGAGATTCTCTGATGTGTAAGTGAGTGGTATACAAAGGGTGTCCTGTAACGCCCTGGAAAAACTATTTGGCTTTCTAGCTTAGGTCAAGACAAACATATTTCACCATATAATATGAATTTGGGTCTCTGGTGCCTATTTTCTTTTGTATTTATTTTCCTTTTTTTTGCTTTTTTTGCAAATCATAATCCCAAATGGTTTGAGGTACACCGTTGACATTTTGCTCAAATGTTATTATTAGAGTTATTTGTCTCTAATGTTTAGTCTCAATTTGTGCAAAATTGTACCTATCGTAAGCCGTTTCAAAATGGTAGCCATTTAAATTATTTATGGGCAAATTCCATTAAAACCGTTAACGTTACAAAAAACATTTCAAATAACCTAAAAATTAGTCCATTTTATGTAGACTTGAATAATAGCTTATACGTCAAGACTGCACAAAGAATAACAGCGAATTAACCATTTTCGTAATGCAAGACCAATTTTCCCTTTAAACACTTTTTAAGGAGTAAAACATTGTTTAAATGGTGAAATGTCATCATGCATTACTATAATAAAACACATTCCTCTGTTAATCCAAATAATATAATCATTGAAATCTACATAAAATGGGCTAGATTTTGTTACATTGTGATTCTCCAATTTTTACTTTCTTGTAATGTAAACGGTTTCCTTAGAATTTGACCCTTTTCACAATTTTAACAATTTTATTATTATCATTTCATTAGTCTATTTAAATCTCATCTCTCATATCTTTAGTAATAGGTCTACTTCTTGTTTCTATACAAGTAACGAAAAAACAAAATATTGTCATACTAGGTTTTTGCTCTTTAAAACATATATTTATTTGTTTGTTTATTTATTATAAACGAACTATTAAAAGTGTAATTGAAATATTGCTTTATAATTATTTCACCTTTGAAATGTGTTTAACTTAAATTCATTTGATTTATTTTAACAAGGCAAATTAGTTTTACAACACCCTTTTAGTATTAGAGATACATTTTAAAAATATAATATAAAACCAACCATATGAAAAATATAAACGTTCCATTTATTATATTTATATCATTGTATGACGTTTATAATAAACAAGGAGTTAAATTATCTTTATGATTTCGGTATCAACAAAACTGTTAATGTACGAATATGTAACTATTATAACAGCATCTTTCATTTAGATAGTTTTTTTTCTGTAATTCTTATCTCTAGAGAGCGGTATTCAGCCAGACAAATGCAGGGATTATTCAGCATAAAGTGGGGCATCAGTCAGGTCCCAAGCGCTTGACGAGGCTCCAGTTCCCTGTGCAAACTGATCAACGACCCTGAATGGTCAACTCAGACGTGTAGTCAGACAAACAATAGGAGCGGAAGTCATTAGTTCTTGACGGAGTAGCTAATCCATCAGATTAAAGGTACAATCGTATGTTACAGAATAAAACAATTATCGATTTTGTTTTTAAATTAAGATTAGAAATTTATATACAACTATGAGGACTATTTTTGCAAAATATAATGTAACCAAAGATATCACGTAGAACATTTGTTACACCATATTATCTAGTTTCAAATCCTTATGAAAAATGTAGACTATAATATAAGTTATTTGTTTTTAAGTATCATGCTTTACATATTAGTGTAATACCAAAGAAGTTTCTCCAAAAAAAGTTATTAAACCAATAATAAAATGATATAATTACATAATTATAGATTTGACTTAAACCGTTGAATATTTTGTATGGTTGGTATAACCGTTTGTATGGTTGGGTTTGGCTGTATTACTAAGGTGGTCGGTAGTATAAGTCATTTGAGATGTAACACAATTCGAGATGAGATCACTGGTGCCGATTGTTGGGTCAGTTAGTGTTGTGATGTGCATAACCAGAGTGACGTATGAACCTTCAGTTATTGACATATTATAGATCATTTGGGATAAATTCAGTGGACAATTAACTAATTGAAAGTAAGTTAATGGCCATATTGATGATAAATCAATAGCATTTTTCAGACTTTTAAATGGAAAGTCAAATTAATATCATTACTGTGTTCACAGTTTTTCAAAACGCTTTTGAGCATAATTACCTCTTTAAAGAGCCATTACGTTTTAATATATTTATGAACTATATTGATTTAATCTCTGTAAACTTTCTCTTCTATCTTTATTTCAAATCAAACGCATCTTCTTTTGAAGTTATTCCGAATTCAAAACCGGGCTAAGAAGACTGAAATGAAATTATTGGAAGTAGTAATTTTCTTTGTAATGTAAATTTTTATAAACCTTAATTTGAAATTATGTCTTTTTATGGATCCTTTATCAACTTTGCATTAACTCAAAAGTGTATTAATCATTAAAAAGCACGGAATTATTTTTGTTTTTATTTTAACGTTGAGTTATTACAAATCTTAAAGTCTCTACTTAGTAAAATAACTCTTACTAATATTATGTTGTAACAAATAGCTTAAAATATGAATTCATTTCTCCGAAATGGGTTTAAATAATAACTATTAGAGTGTATATATTTTTAAGTTAGTCGAGTTTGAGCCTTTGTCTAATAAGTTAATGGTAAGTAACATTTAAAAAATAAATTTACATAACCTATTTCAACATTTTTTAAACATAGATTCTATCGACGTACGTACTATGCAACTTTCAACCAAAATAAATCACTCAATGAATGTTTTAATATGTTTTTGTGTTGTTTTCGTCTTTTGAAATAATGTTTTTTATGTCCGTTAAAGGGTCGTATTTCAACACAAATCGTTACGTCATGATACGTAACGATTTATATTAAATTGTATTGTATTGTATATATCTTCTGTGACACAAATTGTTGCAAGCCTATTATAACTATTCCTCCAGTAACTCCCTCTAACTATGCTGTGCGTGTGCTGATACTGAATTACCTCATTTACATAACTTTCACTTGATAACAAGAATAATTTGAGAAATAAAAGTTTGTCTTTATAAAAAAAAATGAAACTGTAATTATCGCGAAATTAAAAAGACATAGCATATAAAAAGTCACACATTAGATTGAAAACATTAATAGGACAAAGTTAACTATTTTATTGTGTAATAATTTCATATAAAACTTTATTAATTATATTAATTAGTAACAATTTTGATAATTTTTTATTTTTTACTCTCACACGATTGCCAGAATTTCCTTCTCACAGAAACAAATCAGCAATAAAATACTGTACATGGATTTTTTCAATGTCAAGGGTTACGGTAGTTTTACAGGGTCAGGTAGTGGAAAGGCGTGATCTAGAAAAATCACTAATTTGGAAAAAATATAATGAAAGTTTTAATATTAGGCCTAATCTGTGAATGGAAATTATTGTTTAACCAGGAAAACTGTCATTTTTTAATATGGTCTTATTGAGTCAGATTTTTTGTTTTTGTTTACAGTAGATGGAGATATCACATGGAAGTCTGTGCACTAGATTTGACAGCCCTCGTACGCCTTCTTTACGGCTACGTCTTTTAGGGAAATGTGACCTAGAACAAACTAAGGTCCAAAGGAACAAACTATTTTAGAAATAAACATAATTTTGTTGAAAATTATACTGAAAGTCATGGCTCAAGAGTCCAAAAATGAGTGTGAATAACCAAGGAAGCAACCTTACTGAAACTGTTAAGTCTTCGCTCTTTGGAATCTTCTTGAATTCACTTAATCAGATCTTCTTTTGTCTACGGAATATCATTTTGTAAGACTCTGCATTTGATACAGCAAAAAAAAAAAAAAATAAATAAAAATAAAAAAAATAAGTCGAGAGCTGTGATATGTGTTGAGAGGAAGGCAAAGGGATATCTCAGTTTACTGCTATGTAAACATGAAACAAAAGTATTACCTTAATGATACCATATTCACAAAATATTGTCTATGGTAAAACATTAATTTCCATTCGTGTACTGAAAGTTAAAGTTAAAATAAAGTTTTGAAAATGCATTATTAGCGATATTTTAAAATGGTCAAGTTTCATTACCTCACTGTATATTAAAGAAATACTGTATATTAGACTTAAAACATTAATAGGACAAAGTTAACTATTTTATTGTGTAATAATTTCATATAAAACTTTATTAATTATATTAATTAGTAACAATTTTGATAATTTTTTATTTTTTACTCTCACACGATTGCCAGAATTTCCTTCTCACAGAAACAAATCAGCAATAAAATACTGTACATGGATTTTTTCAATGTCAAGGGTTACGGTAGTTTTACAGGGTCAGGTAGTGGAAAGGCGTGATCTAGAAAAATCACTAATTTGGAAAAAAATATAATGAAAGTTTTAATATTAGGCCTAATCTGTGAATGGAAATTATTGTTTAACCAGGAAAACTGTCATTTTTTAATATGGTCTTATTGAGTCAGATTTTTTGTTTTTGTTTACAGTAGATGGAGATATCACATGGAAGTCTGTGCACTAGATTTGACAGCCCTCGTACGCCTTCTTTACGGCTACGTCTTCTAGGGAAATGTGACCTAGAACAAACTAAGGTCCAAAGGAACAAACTATTTTAGAAATAAACATAATTTTGTTGAAAATTATACTGAAAGTCATGGCTCAAGAGTCCAAAAATGAGTGTGAATAACCAAGGAAGCAACCTTACTGAAACTGTTAAGTCTTCGCTCTTTGGAATCTTCTTGAATTCACTTAATCAGATCTTCTTTTGTCTACGGAATATCATTTTGTAAGACTCTGCATTTGATACAGCAAAAAAAAAATAAATAAATAAAAATAAAAAAAAATAAGTCGAGAGCTGTGATATGTGTTGAGAGGAAGGCAAAGGGATATCTCAGTTTACTGCTATGTAAACATGAAACAAAAGTATTACCTTAATGATACCATATTCACAAAATATTGTCTATGGTAAAACATTAATTTCCATTAGTGTACTGAAAGTTAAAGTTAAAATAAAGTTTTGAAAATGCATTATTAGCGATATTTTAAAATGGTCAAGTTTCATTACCTCACTGTATATTAAAGAAATACTGTATATTAGACTGTATATTGAAGAATATGGTTGGTTATAAATACAAAGAAAGCTCTTTCTAGGTTTTTACAGAGAAAACTGATTAGTTACTATTAATTTGTAACTTCTGCAACGAACAGAAATATTTATAAATTTTAAAAGGTTTGTTAAGAAAACTAAGTTTATTTCTGAATAAAATTAGAGGTCAGAATTTAAGGGATATAAATAATAATACAAAGTAGATTGTCGCCGATCTCAAGGTGTACGAGAGACACCGGTTATCACATGTTGACCGAGGCTCAATGACAGTAACCGCGTCGTCGCCTCTTCTTCCACTAAACCGCTTCGCCCGGTAATAAACCGGCCAACATAACGGCCTATACTTCAGGTTATTGGCCAGACAATGGCTTGTAACACTTTGTCTTTACTGTCCTTCTCGCTCCAATAACTACGATATTGGATGTAGATTTCATATCATAAATTGTTTCTCCTTATCCATTAAGCTACATGGATTTTAATAGTTGTTATGAGATGTGCAGAGTGATTCTTCAACTTGTACGCTTAATTTTAAATCTCAGATGTCGTAAAATTTTGGAATTAAAGCTCGTGATTTGTTAAGGCTTTTAATTTCATAGCTTTAAGTTTAAAAGCTGTGGGAAGAGTAACATTTTTACTGAATAGAGTATAATGATATACTACCTTATTTTGTATGAGGACCACCCAATTGAAGCTGGCCATTTCATCTGTACGTTAGGTTATGCCACAACAACTAACAAATGTATCTTTCATACTTGAATATCATTATGCTTTATTATTTTACGCGAATAGACATAATAGATATTTATGTCCATTAATAGGCTGATACATAAGTTGAGTTTCAGGCCTAAACATGGGTAGAATTCAAAAAGGGTATTTGGAAAAATTTATCAACTACATAATATTTGTGGGTTGGGTTATAATATGTGATGAATATCTATGAATTACTTGAGTTCCATTATTTAACTATTGTAATACAAAGGTTCTTTATTTTCATTTTTTATAGGCCTACCTCTTATAAGACGACTGAGCATCAGATACTACAATGGTAGTAATGTTTGTAGCGATTTATTTTATTTCAATCTAAAAATTTAGCCAATATATTTTGTAACAAATTAAATTTATGATTACTTTGGCCCAATCAGTTCAAAACCAGCGTCAACCCCAAGAAAATCGTTTACGATCCGAAATAAGGAGTTTGAGCATTGCGATTTTTAACATTGGTCTTATGGGTTTTCATTTTGGTAACGAAATAACAACGAAATGCAAACAAAAATACAATGACACATTAATGAAAATTCACCAACCTCAAATTTCATTTACAAATTGAATTAAGTTGTATATAGTTACGTTTTAAGCTTTGTTGTTTTGAAACATCAGTTGACTGTGTAAAGGTAGTTGATTTTTGTAAATTTAGCAGCCTAGTTCACAAAAGTGAATTAAAACTAATGAGCCGAGCTCGGTCAACCCATTATTAAACTCAATCGCTCATTCTGTAATCATGCTTAGATTTTCAAACTATCTTGCAAGCAAGTATACATTTTAAGAGAAAGAGGGTCAAGAAATCGGCTTATAACATCAGTTTTCTTCATCTTATAATATCAGCTTGTCTTGTCTAAAACTATTTGCGCTAAACAATAAAATCAATAGAATCCGTCTCCGGCTGGCGGCTTGATCGGATGGCTGGGGTGGCGGGACGGTGCTGGTATACACGAGGCATATATCTAAATTGACATTATACTATCTATACATGGGTTTCTTAAAGTGGTCCAATAGCAAACTTTTTTTATTATTTATCTGACAGTGTACTTCTTATAGGGGTCCCTTTACCTTTTTATGTTGCTTTTAGGTGTGTATTTCAATTTTCAAAAACCTCCTCCATTTTTCCAATATGCCAGACGCCAACTAAAAATGTTTATTTATAAACCCCTTATTTTTATCTCATTTTTGTACCATGCACACAATTTTAAGACATTTTCATTGTTACACATTAGTCTCTAAACCTAATGGTTAGGGAGTTAGAGCCAATGGAATTTAATTTTTAATGCCATAGGATATCATGGATCAAACTACAACTGTCTGTATTTTGGAAACCATTCAGTAAAATAAAAATACCTTAAAATGTATATTTAAGTACATTTTTCTCACAAAATTTTAAACATAAACTAGTTTATTTTGCAATTAAATAATGTCCCATGTTATCCTTATGGCATTAAAAAGGAAATTCAACCGAATATAGCTCCATAACTGTTAAGTTTAAAGACAAATGTCAAAGTATAAAAATGTCGTAAAACTGTGTGCACAATCAAAAAATGACATAGACATAGAGAATTTATTAAAAAAATTACTGGCCGCCATTTTGAAAAAGTGGCGAAGATTTTTTAAAATTGTAATACACACCTCAATGCAACATAAAAAAGTAAAGGGAGTCCCCCATCAGAAGACAACTCTCAGATACAGAATAAAAAAAGTTAGCTTTTGGATCACTTTTAATAAACTCACCCGGTACACATCATATCTGTAGCTATATGATGGAAATGACATCATTGTGTGTGTACGATTATGTTAACTATACCATTTTTATTTTTTACAGTATTAAAATAATATTAATTAATATTCAATTAGTAAATCGGAGGAAGAGCATTAATAAACGATCATGTTCTCATCTTCCCTTCAGTTAAAATGTTTCAATACTCGACCGTTGTAACAAGGACCAATAAAGATATTAAGAGTAACATCATTAAGAGTTACATTATCAAACGAAATTATAACTCGTTGTTTAATGAGGTTTTATACGTTCAGGTTTTACATTAAAATTCAGTTTCTAAACCAAAGAGGGCTTGGAATTGGACGAAAGTAGAGTTGTATTAGAAAATAAGCAACGCGAACAGCAGCTGATTGTTTCATTATGATTTAGGCTTTAGTTTCTTTATTGCCTAGTCTCAAAGGAATGTGACGTAAAGGTAGATAAAGTGAGTGAGAAACACTATTTGAGAAGGCGACATCCGCGTGGCTACGTTTTGGAATGTAGTCAGATATAACCTATATATTATCAACAGGTTAGTTACAGTTATTTACTAAATTAAGTTGGTCTTAGATAAGTTGTATGCAACAATGTTATTCGGCCTTTAAGCAATTCGTGAGATGTATAGAACACTCGCTTCGCTCGTATTCCAAACTTACGTCTTACTCGTGGCAAGCTTTCACAATACAATTTTCACAGTACAAGTACTATTTTTTTTCTGTTGATAAAAAAATGCATTTAAATGTATCTCCAGCCGCGAAAGCACCTGTAGCATTAATAAAATCTCAAAAAAACAAATTTAAAATAAATATAACTCGATTGCCATTTCATTAAGTGGAAAACAATGAAATGTCAACAGAAATTCAAGCTTTCTTGATAAAATCATGACTTTTACATATAGCTGAATATAACGAAGGAGAAAAACACAAGGTTAGTCTGGTTTGATCATGATAGGCATTAGTTACTTGTTTTCTTTTAACCGATAATGAGAAGTCCCGTTTGATAAAAAAACTTTCTTTCACCTTAAACTTGTCACTCTAATTTTTCGTCGAAATAAAATAAACATTTAGTAAAATACTTTGATAACATATTACATGTAATCAGTATGTGTACTTGAACTGAATAACCAAGATACCAAAATCAAGCATGTTATTTAATAATTATTTATACAAAAATTAAAAAAAAATATTCTAATCGAAACCTTATGAGAATAGACTAAGTTTTAAGAATGAATAGTATCGCATTGTTCATTTATCGATGTTATAAAAATGTAATTAAAATGCAACACATGTTATTTATTATGTGTAATTTAGTTATACCAGGGTATCATAGCAATATAAAAACGCAAGTCTGCTGTGATAAGGGCCTTTTACGGCCAGCTGCATGTGTGTGGTTTTCTCTAGAAAATTCTAGCCAACAGCCCGGAAAAAACTGATGGATAACTTTTATGATGATTTTCTAAACAGGTGTGATGTTTTATAAGCTTCAGTGATCTAAAGATTTATGAAAACCCGACCAACATAAATACAAACATTAAATTTTGCCAATTCTTTAACAATTTGAACAGTTATGTGGTATCTATACTTATTTAATACGCTAAGGGTATTTTTGTCTTGAGAACTCCTCCTACAATTTTCAACAGATTTTTAAGTTTTTGGTGTCGTTGGATAGGGCTTGGTCTGTAGTTGTTTCCGCCAAAAACTGATAAGAATCGGACTGAAAATAAAGGCGCTATCCACCATTGAAATATCAAAATTTCTTATTTAAATAACATTGGGATTGAATGAAGCATTTAAAACATCTGTTAATAATCAGCTGTAAATACGTGTAGTTTTGATGATTAAAGATATCCACAATATTGGATTGGTCGGATGTCATTGATTTAAATTTAAAAGTAACATTTGTCTCGTACTAAAATAAATTGCTCGATTTCGAGCAACACGTATACTAGTAACAATAATTGTAAAGTTCATTCTTCGATATAATTTCAAAATATAGTATAGGAAATTACAAAATCCTAGTTGATAATAAAATTAGTTGGTAATGAAACAGATGTATTACAATATTTAGTATTATTTCCATCCCAGTTGTCTTTCCTATTGGTATTATACTGTATACGGTATTCAAAAGTTTTTGGCTTTCTTAGTCTCTTTATTGTACTTTTTTTTACCTCATTCCTTATTCTTAAATCAGAGGCAACAAATCAGACATTACAATGAAAAAATGATTAATGCACCACCAATTGTTTGCATCTATACCGTAAAAAGTTTTTAAATAAAATCCCATCATTAAAAAAAAATGGAAGAGAAAAGTGAGAAAAGAAAGGTTACGTTTGAAGAAGTCACAAGGAATAATAAATTAACGTTGCGTCAGAACGCACACTCTAAAGACACGGACCTTTAAAAGTCGGAGCCAACTACTTGGGACTCTGAGTAAAGTTAGGCATTGAACTAAACCATTGTAGAATTGCCTTGTTTATTTACTTATCATAGATTTTACCAACATTTCTTCATCAGCCATTTGATGTAAAGGATGATTTTAAATCATTGGTTAAGATTGTATTCGAACGAGGATGAGGATGAGGAACGAGGATCCCTTGCTCAGTGTTAGAATACTCAATGTTTGACAATTTACTTTAAACGTAGGCTGAAATCAGTCGATCATATAAACATTTTTCTGTTAAAAGCTGTACAACAACTTGTCAAAGTTGTTTTTTCTACACAGTACTGGATGTTCTTTTTAAAAATTTATAATTATGAAGTGACTAGCCAAGAGTAAATTGAATATACATGTAAAATGTGAGTAGATAAATAAGTATAAATGTGCTCTTCTTTGTTATGATTTTTTCATTTCGATACTTATTGTGCATTTTCATTTTGTCTAGTAGGTAAAAAATAATGTTCATTATTTTAGACATTTTTAGGATATAAATCATTCTTATTGATAATATTTAAAACTCTTACATAATAGTGCAAAGAATGAGGCACAATTATTTGGAAAATGAGCTGCATTTAAATAAGGAAATAATTTCATTCCACTTTCAAGGCGATTCGTGACTTGGCATAAAAATTACTTTTTACCTCACTGACACAAGTTTTTACTAAAATATATTTTTGTTGTATTAATAAATTATTCAAACAAATTATATTTTAAGATATGCAACGAATTGAAATATAAAAAATTCCCACTTTTCTTGTGACTCACTTTCGTGGAAAGAAACCAAATAAGAAATTTTACTAAAATTAATAAATAAAGTAATATTATAATTAATTTTAAAAATTCTTATTATTATTCGAAACATGATATCGAAACCTTTTTTTAGTTGAATGCCTTACAACCCTTTTAACTTAATTATATATCTTTTAGTAAATAATGTATTTGAACTTATAAAAACCTTTTTAATAATATAAAGAATCACTCCTTCAGAATTTTTTTAGGAACGCCGTCCAAAACTTCCTTAGTAGTTCCTCCAAGTCGCTTGAAACTTAAGTTGTCAGGTTTTAGATATCAATACAGATATCATGGTTCTATCAGAATCCATAAGAATTCAAGCTAAGATTTAAGTTATTATTTAATTGAGAATTTTTTTTTTAAAAGGCTTGCTAAACCTCATTTAATAACATTATCGATAAGGTTACTGGTTATTGGTTAAGGAGACTACCCAGAGAAGCTTTATTGGCCTAATTTCACTTCTTCTCGGCTTGCAACAGATCAATAATGTTCCAAATTACAGGGGTGTTCTACTGGACTTGGTGTTTGCTCCTCCAAATAAATTTAACTTATCTACAGCATTGGATGCTCTTCTTAAGCACGAAGCTTGTCATCCAGCACTGAGCATCTATGGAGATTTCTCTAGCATTGATGGTACATAGCCAAAGCATTGTACCAAGTCAAAGCATGGTACAAAGAAGCAAGCTACATTCCTAACTTGAACAAATGCAATCTCGACCTCACCAATGATGATGTAAATTTAACCTTCTCTATTTTTTCCTCCCAGCTTGCCGAGTGTATAAAACGTCACACGCCTCTAAAGAGAATATTCAACTCCCCTTTCCCAAAATGGTTTAGTCCTGAGCTTGAGGAGCTGATGATGTGGAAGAAAACATTTAATAGAAGTTAAAAGGAATCTCCGTGTGACACCTTGTACTACTCATTTTGCAGAGTACGTGATCGATGTAAAATCATTGCCAAGAAGTGCCGTTCAATTTACATCAGTGAATAGTCTCTTCAAATGTCAAGTTTTTTTTGAGCTTTGTGAATGAGCTCAACCGAAAATCTCATACACCCGATCTGCTAAGGAGTGTTGAGGATGTGGCTTCCTCATCTGAAGAGATGTCTTCAATGTTTGCAACGTACTTTGCATCTGTGTATGCACCTGCAACTAAATTACCAGTGCCTGAAATGAATAACTATCCCTTTTGTGCTACCGAGTATCTCAGTCACTGTAGAATCTGTAGAAAACAAGCTGAAGAAACTCAATCCATCTATAGGATGCTGCTTGGATGATATTCCTCCTAACGTACTAAAGTTTTACCACTCTGAGCTAGCCCCTAGTCTACAGTGTTTGTTTGATCTGAGCTTGTCTAGGGGAATCTTTCCTTATGCTCTCAAAGAGGGATTTGTCGTTCAAAATTTTTTCTAGAGAAATCCAAGATGTCGATAATTATCGCCTTATCGCCAAGCTCTCTGCTTTGAGCAAGGCTTTTGAAGGACTGGTGTTGGACGTTATGCAGCTCCTTTTCAAAACCATAATTATCGAAGAGCAGCATTGGTTCTACGAAAGGAGGTCAACAGTCTTATGTCAACAACTCTATCAGTAGTGGGAACCAAGTGGATGCTGTTTATATAGACTTCAGTAAAGCTTTTGACCGAATCAGCCACAGCCATCTTCTAGCGAGGTTAGTGGGATATGGAATCGCTGGGTCATCGCTTAAATGCGATAGTTACCATAGTTACCTAGTAAAACGTACACTTAGGGTCCGATTTGAATAGCATACGTTTAAATCATTTTGGGCATCCTCTGGAGTTCCGCAGGGGTCACACCTTCTATTTTCAATATTTATCAATGATATTAAGTCTGCTATCCATACACAATTCCTGTTATTCACTGATAATGCCAAGATATATCTTGATAATAACTCTAGAAAAGACTGTCAAAAACTTAAACAAGTCCTTTGAGAATGTTGTAAAGTGGTGTCACACGAACAACATGACTATTAATGCTAGCAATTCAAAGCTGATCACTTATTCAAGAAAATTTTTCCCCATTACCGCTGAGTACTTCCTAGAAGATGTCCCGAGGAGCGTTGCAGCACTATTAAGGACCCTGGTGTAACGGTTGACTCCTTTTTCGACCTCGGCCTGCACACAGATAACATCTGCTCCAAGGCTTCTCGGATAATGGGACTTACCATTCGAACATCGAACTATGATCTTAGTGAGAATTCTGCTGTCCTCTCCAAGTCCCTTGTCCGCCAAACACTTGTGTGGTCTCTCTGCCAACTTGTGCACATTGAGAGACTTCAGGCCATACAAAGAAGGTTCATCAGGTATTTGCACTACAAGGCTGGATTTAACTAACTGGAGGACTGCTTTGAGACTCAACAACATCAACAACATCTTTGAGACTCGTCTTCAGTCGTTGGAAGCCAGAGGGAAGGTGGCTGATATTGGTTTTTTTTGAGCTGATTAATGCATCTATACTCTGTCCGACTTTCCTGGCCCAGATCAAAGTCTGTGTCACTCTACGCACCAGATCACCTCGGCTCTATGAACAATCACTATATCCGACACTATCGTATGAATAGCCCCATACCCAGGATGCTTCGCTGCGGGAATGAAATATGCGTGTCTGTAGACTTTTTCCACGACAGTATTGCCACATCACAAAAGCTGCAAACTGCTAATGAATTCAGTGCTCCACCACACTGCTACCTTATAGATCATTCACACTTTGTTTCTCATATTTTTGTTATGTTAGGATTGTTTGTTGTTATTCTTTATTCACACCTATATGATATAAGTTATTATTTGTTTTTCTTGTAGTCTATTTATCGTTCGCTAGATCATTTCTCTTAATTTGTGATAAATTTTGCTATGCTCTACCATATCGTGTAAGTAAATATTGAATCATATTTGCAATACTGATATTGTATGTTATTCTTCATTGTATATTTATAATGTCTGCTTTAGAACGTAGATGAATTACTATGCATGTCTATGTAAGCCATCTAATTGTAAAAATGGCATTACCGTAAGGAATAAAAAATTAAATAAGGCTTCCCAGGCATGAAAACTTATGGTCCCTCATACAATTTAATGAAAGTTTAATATTAGTCTTTTTTTAGGAAGGGATTTAAATGTTCAACAGTAAGTGTTGCTTTTCGTAAACAGACCTGTGTGAGAGTAAATAAGCACAAATATGTTGGATTTGATATGAACAGACTGTTAAAGTATTCAATTATATCCACATTTCCATTCATTTGACTGACACGTTAGTGTTCAAAAGGGATTCTGATGAACCGTTTCAAACCACTCATACCAAACCATGTATAAGTGAGATACTTAAATGGAAATTTATACTTAAATCAACCCACTTAAATATACCAATAAAAATATTTCAATAACAAATCTTTTTTAATTAACTGTGCCTTTTATCTTAGTCCACATTTTTTTTTTTGTAATTACTTAAGACACTTGTATATAGATTGTAGGAATTCGTGATAGTAACGAAGTATCACCACATAATATATTATATTATATATTATCGATATTATCGATATTATATATTTAATATATTATCGAGGATAATATATTAAAAATACAAATATACCCAGTAAGTAGTATTTTTGTAAGATTCTATTGAACATCAACGTTGCTCTGTAAGATAGATATGAAATTTCCAAATTACGCTTATACATACTGATATAAGGTTGCTTTTGAAAAACAAATTAAGTAATTTGTCAATATTGTTAAAAATTCTTGTTTTTAACAAATAATAACTAGCACCATAGTTACCATAACAAATATCAAAATTGATTTTATGCTTTCAAAACCAAATTTTCGGGAATGATGATAAAGCAAGAACTTTATTAATTCTCAAATAAATCTTACAGGAACTTAGTTAATAACGTGGTTTATTGTACAAAAGTAGAAATTCATTGAATTTGTTTAATGGACAGTGACCAAATATAGGGACTATTTTCAAGGGAAAAATAGTAAAAAATGTAAAATTGTTTATAATGTGTAAGATTCAGTGAAACCAGGTTGAAAGCAAATTCGCTGTGATGGATGACTACACCAAGGTACATACTGAAGTCGATCTTGTTGCCAGAACAACATTGAACCTTGTGTCGCCGCACTGGAAGCAGTCAACTCCAACTTTGTTACTTACTTAGGAGTCTGCAGTACCTACGCCAATTCGGTATTTTGTCCAATAATAACAATGTTAAAGTGAAAGATTACTGTGAGTTGTTTTTCGTCTGAAAATTACAAACTGGATGTTATTTTAAATGTTACCATAATGTCCTTCATTTTACGTGATATAGAATTAATTTAAAAAATCATGCACTCGAATAACGAATAAAAAACAATGTATATTAACACCATTTTAAAACCATGTTAAACCATTTTAAGCAGGTTTATTAAAAATTTTATCCACGTCATATGAACCGCCATACCGTTATGGTGAACATATTCAAGTTTCATGCGAGTCCGATTCAATATTATCGCGTTAAAGTGTTTCAAAGACACCTATAATTAATATTGTTCTTATGGGATTAAAAATCAAGATGGAGGAGGTACTGCAGATTCTTAAATCCCCTAGTTGATTTTGTTAAGGCATGAAACTAAGCACGTTCTTTAAACGTAGTGTGAGAAGAGTTCATTAGGCTGGGTAAGGCTTAAAGGAGTTTAGCGCCCTACCCATTGTGCAAAATTAACTCTCTCTTTTAATTATAAGTAACAAGTTGTTAATGTAAAATTCCACTAAATAAAAAATTGTGAAACTCAATTTATGTATAGGTCTATTAATATACATGTTAAACAGTGATATTGTACAACATAATTTTATTTCAATATGTAAATTGAATATTTTACATGCAATAATAATAATATTGTATTATTATTAGTATTGTAATATAATACAACAATTAAATGTAATGAATGAGTTAAATTACATAACGTTTAATGGAATATTTGACGTTAGAAAACTGTGTTTACCCCACAAAGGTTTCCATTGTTGGAATAATGTTCTATAATGAGACACAAGAAAATTTATAAGCTATATACGTAATTTTATAGCATTAACATTTTAGTTCATTCAAAAAGTTAAACGCTTGTTATCCGTGTACTAAAATGATTTAATTAAACTAAAAAAATAAAGAAAATACATATATAGAAAACTGCACGTTGTATAATCAATTCATAAACTGGAATGCCATTATCCCCTCAAAAACTCTAACATGCATTAAACTGTCCCTTTCCTTTTAATTTCATATTGAATCTTGAATCGTTTTTAAATCTTAATTTCTGATGTATATTTCAAAATATTTTCTGATTAAAGCATAATGATTTGTTATATCATAAAATATTATTCTCTAAAACAAGCACTGTTTGTACGAAATTTTTTTCCGCCCAGATATTTTTTAATTTTGGTTTTTAAAGGTTAATTTTTCGCAGGAATTGCTTTGAAAAGGTCTTGAAAAATCGGTTTCCGTCGGAGTCCTTCAATATGATCAGTTTATAGACATTTTTTTACATAATCGTCTGATAACTTTCAAAATAAACCACCGTTTCATTTTCAACCTATTTTCCAGAGTTTTTTATTTTTATTTATATAATGTATACTAGTGTAGTTTAAAAATGGTGTTAGAAAAAATCGCGAAATTTAGCCTCAATAAGTGACTTACATTGACTCTTCTTTCCAATGGTTAGAAGACTAAGGAAATTCACACATGTTAAAAGTGTTACAATGGAACGTCTCACATACCACAGCATCAGGGGCGAACCCAGGATTTAATTTCGGGGGGGGGGATATTTTTTGGGGAGGGGTAATATCCCCCTACCCAAATATGGAATACCCCCAATAAAACGGCGGGTCCGGGGGCCTTTAAAGAAAATTTTGGAATGCTTAAAGCTAAATGGATAGTTTTAATGAATTTCAGAAGCACAAAATTTAATTTTATGCAGACCTCTACTCCGTCAGAATTTGGAGTGAAACTAAAGGGTTTTGAATATTAAATAAAGGAATCAGACTATAATTTAAACTTGGAAAGAATGTATTGTCTTTATATTACGATGGAAAATAAATAACATTCAGGCGAAGTACAGTCTTCTTTATACTGATAAAGTTATAGTCTAAAGTTTATTAAAAACACCAAAATACATTACCCTACAGCATGTAAATACACGATTTATATATAAGTCATAGAATACAGTCTCAGAGTTATTTATAATATAAGGATAATATATAATATATATAAAGATTAAGTTGTCAAAATTCAAATGAAGTACAGTAAATGATAGTCTACAGTCTATAAGAAAGTAGTGCAGGTGTTCCTCGACATCGAGCAATTTATTTTGATACAATACAAAATTTACATTTAGTTCTAATTAAATCAATGAAATCCTACCAATCCAATATTGTGAATATATTTATGTGATCGCCAAAAACTATAGCTGTGGCCTACATTTAAAGATATTTAAAATGCTCAAACCAATCTCAATGTTATTCTAATGGGAAAATTTAAAATTTAATTTGTGGATAGCGGCTTTATTTTAAGCCTGATTCTCATCAATTTTTCGCGGAAACAACTACAGATTAAGCCCTATCCAATGACACCAAAAACTAAAAACTAGAAAAACAGTTGATTTTAGACAGTTATAGCTGAAATTATAAACTTTATTTTAAAATTCTAAAAAGATAGCCAACGAGATCATTTTTTCTACTTTTAGTAAAAGTTAAGAGCCAATCTCTATCTTAATTGGTCAGTTTTAAAACACGATCCCCGTAAACCTCTGCATCTATAAAACTTGCCACTAGATAAAAACAGATGAGTTTAGACAGTTATAATTAAAATTAGAAATTTTATTTAAAAATTCTAAAAACACAGAAGACATGATCCGTCTTTGTACTTTTAGAAAAAATTAAGAGCCAATCTCTATCTTAATTAGTTATCTTTAAAATACTCTTCCCGTAAACCTCTGCATCCATAAAACTCGCCTAGCGCTACGGCTGCGGCCGCGAGGCGGCATTCGGGCTCGGGTAGACCGGAGCCTTAAAATCTTAATTATCCTTTAAATAAGAAGACAGGGTATCTGTTTATAAAAACAGATTTATATCTGTTTGGCATTTATATCTGTTTATAAAAGTCTGGCGTATGAAAATAATATTTTAACCGTTTGTCATAGATTATTTTATTTTTTGGGCATATTTTTTATTCTCCAACATTTCGGGGGGGGATATATCCCCTTTATCCCCCCCTGGGTTCGCCCCTGCACAGCATTTATATGATTTGACTGTTCCGTCAAGTTTTGTCGTCACCAAGACTATGTTAGTCTTGTCAAACCAAGCATTGTTGTCAAGGCTTGGGATGGGCTAAGGTAGACTGGTATTTTCCGATTTGTTTTCAAGTTTTCTCTGCATGAAGAGCTAAAGCTAGTCCGGCTGTAGTCTCATATATATATATATATATATATATATATATATATATATATATATATATATATATATAAGTAATGGATATATATATATAAGTAATGGATATATATATATATATATAATATGTATATATATCCATTACTTATGTAATAAATACGTAATTGAAGGATTTTTATATCTTGTTCATAGTTTGAAAATAGTACAAAATTACGATTCGTACACATTAACTACTGAAACTTTCGTTAGGCTATGTTTGTAGAACATACAGATGGAAACATCTTATCCATGAAAAAAATGTATTACCTATACTTTAGTTCAAAAAGTATATCAATAATTTTAAGTACACAATTTTATGAATATCTCAATCGGGGGATTTTTCAGAGCCATCAGCACATTACTACTGTTTTAACAGCTTCTAGCGCACAATTAAAATACAGGATGGTAATAATTGAAACTACGAGTAATATTGAAATAGCTATTTGTATATTAGGAGCGCAAAGTACACCATTGCCGCTCAAGAATTGTGAAGCTGAGTGGGGCAAAATAACATTTCGAAGGCGGCAATGACTATTTGTGCTCGTAATAAACGGACGTTTTTTCTTACCACCATGAATGTAACAGATTAAATGTTTATTCTATACAACATTTCATTTAGGTAATGTTTGATTTTGTTGGACACTAACAACTATCAAACATAACCTCAAACTAAGAAACAGCGATTAAACGGCAACAATGACCAACTACTGTGGTATGGTTTGTATCAACATCTGACCTTAAATAGCTATTCGTTTTAGATTGTGGGAATGAAGTGAATAAAGCGGAAATGATCTGTTTTGTGGTTTTTTACATTTGTGGCAATGTGATTAGTTCCATGAAGTAATTTTTATTTGTTCATCGCAGGAAATGGTATAATTTGTTTATGTCCAAATTGCACTACAGGAGACATCTCCGGACGTTCATTGGGCTGCATTAAGTGGACGAGAGCAGACATTACTCAGCATAACGCAGACGATCAATCTCATGTCTCACCACTCAATGCCTGACTGTGCTTCATCCTCCATTTATATTTATTGCCAGTTGTTTTCTATATAGCCCATGAGATACTTAATTGGTATTTTAAGATCATCTGGTCTCTTAAAAATAATGAGATATTAAGTTAAGAAAACATGACATTATATTTTGTAAAAAGTTCTGAAATTTCTCTTACAAGATTTTCAAGTTTAATACTAACATGTTACATTATTTTTTTTTAATTCAATAGTAAAATAGTTTTAGATGACTCAATAACCTCAGCAAAATGACTATCCAACTTAGAATTAAAATAACTAATAAAATCTAATAATGTAACAACTTTCTATTTCATCATTTTTAATATTCTACCCAGACATTAATTTGTAGCCGGGGTTGAGGACTTGTAATATACTAACAAAAACTTTATATGTTGTATTCAAATTAATACATTATAACCTTAATTTATCACTTCATCCGGCCAATATACATAATAACCATTCGAGTTCGGTGGATGTGATTAATTGAATGTTATTAATCACTTAAAGAGGGGATGAAGGGCCCCTTGAAGAACGTATTACAGTGCTTCACCTGATCCCATTTTGCGCCTTTATGAAAGTTAGCAGGGGCTTTTAATGAAGGAAAAAGACTTGGGCTATTATATTCGCTTTTTTATTTTTCGTTTATATTGTGAATCCACGTTAAGTTGTGGACTAACATTAGAACACCATAGCTTAATATGGATTCAATATATAAAAAATCAACACCCCCGTTGCAGCAGACCTGTGTCCTCAGCAAATTTATAATGAATTTTGGTATTTTATATTTCTTTCAATTCGGGAGTTGTTAGCAAATAGACGATCATTTCTTAGCAGTGCAGGTACATACTAAATTTGATCAAATTCTGGTAAATGTTGTTATCCCCATAAACTCCCAGGGGGCGAGTACCTATGAAGGTTTGCCACCATATAGGTGTTGTAAGCAGGTATAAGTTACTCTCGACCTAGTGAATGTACATAACAAATGTTATCAAGTTATGTCAATAAATAAGTGAGATAGAGTGATTTGTTTATTTCTCATACGAATAACATGGAAAACATATTATTGGCTTTTCTCCATAATATGCCACTTAAAAATTCAAAATAATACATTATTTATTTTTTCAAGGTATTTTTAATATAACTTAAGCTAAACAATCGTTAAATTTAGAAAATTAAGGTCCAAAAAATGCCAAAAACCCAATTTTTTCCCTTTTGGAACCTCATAAAATCCCATTTTATGGTCCTATCAAGCTGGTTTTTGGACTTGACCTTATTTTTGGACTTGACCTTATGAATGAATCCCTAAACCTCTTTACCATTTTTTTTTTTTTTTCAAAATAAGAGATTCCGTTAGTGAGTTATCGTGTGAACGGACGCATATGTATATATATATATATATATATATATATATATATATATATATATATATATAAATTTGAACGAATGTTGTTTTTGGCTTCTAGGGACCTCAAAAAAGTATAGTATCCCGGGCTTAGGTCAGGGTGACTACTGCCATAATAGCGTTTTCCCTGCAGGAAGATGTACAAAAAAGCGAATCAAACAGTTCCAGACCTCGAGCCAGAAATACACACCGCTTGATGACGTAATTAATTTGGCCGAGATGTTTTGGCAGCAAGTCTCTCGAAACGCAGTGTCGCGACTGACCGAGCGGGTTCCTTATCGGTAATATCAGAAGGGGGCGGGGAGCGTAGACCATTCTTACTTTCGGGGTTTTAGTTTTTATTTGATATAAAAAATGAATTAAATACAAAAACCTTTAACATGAAACACCAGTGTTAATTGTATAAAAAATTAGAATATCCTATCAACCACAACATTTACATACACTTCATACATAATGCATGTACAATTCATATTAAACTAACATCTAACTGAAGAAAAGCTAGAAAAAGGCTATGAAAATTCAGAGGTTTATGATAGTTAACTAGTTTTTATATCCAATTCCAAATTAAAAACTCATTTGTTTGCTATTTGTTCGTGCAGGCATAAAATACATGAAAAAAGATTCATAGTTAGTTTGTAAATTAGTTAAACTGAGAAAATACTTTTTTTATTATTATTCGAATTTACAATTCTTTATTCAGATATCCACATCTAGGTTTATCTAAATGTTTTACTTGCAATTAAACCTAAGCTTTTGACAAAAAGGGCTCTTATAACAACTGAAGGGTATGGTTTCGCTGGAGTGAATACCTCCAACACGCCTTTATTTTTAATTTAAAATCACCCACAAGCTTCCACAATATAGTTTTTCCTCAACCGTTTACATAAACTTTTAAATAAAAGTGTTCCACTAATACTTTAAAAAAGCCTTGTTAGCCATCTATTTACATGTTTACGTAAAGTTGATTTATTTAAATTTTTAAGTAATAAAACCTAATTTGGTAAACTTTAGCCTAATGTGGTGAACCTAATTTGGTGTAATTTTTACAAGTAATCAAACAATTAAAATCAATGCTAACGCTTAGTATATAAACGGATAAAACCCGTTATATACGCGTAGATGAGTTTAATAACATAATCAACCAATTATTCACAAGGAAATTAAGAATCGTTCAATATTCAATAACAAATATAATACAGGCAATAGTTCACTCATGTTTATCGATTTTGTAATAGGAAAGGAAAAAGTAATTCTTTCATTATATGACTTGTAATGAAGGACAAAGACCTTCATTATGAATGAATTATACAAGAAAAAAAAGAATGACCAAGAAAAGAATGGGACCAAGTTCATTGGCCTCGATACGCAATAAAAATGAACCACGGACATTACAGGCCTAAGGCTCGCAAATTGGTCTTAAACGTCGCACGCTACCGTGAGGGCTCGTTATCCGCCGTAAACTGCGACGAATAATGATGACGTAGTTAATGACGGTATCGTTGAATGTTCAGTTTCGAAGTGGGAGCTAAGGATAGCTTGATAATTATGAATAGAGCACATAAATTGTTATTTACGATAGCTTCAATTTCTTATGAGAGATTTGTACAGTCATATTTCATCAATAAAACTACCAACGTCTTCGTTTTAGCGAATTTCCCATAGGGAATAACCTATAACCGTGGGTCTCATGGTGAATCCTAAGCCCGGGACCATGTTACTTTTTCGTTTTTAGGTGCCCAAAGACCAAAAATAATAGACATTAAAATAGATATATATCCCTAGACACAATAACTCCAAATTTGGTTGAGATGTGAAATCCTACGTTTATTCGGATGAGTTCGTAAACCAGACATATCGACCTATTGGAAGTGGTAGTTTTGGGGGATTTTGTACCATTAAAAAGGGGTTTTTGCATTTTTCATATGTAATTTTTAAATATTTAAAATATTTTTTGACCACTGGATTTAGCTTAAAAAACACACAATTTAGTATGTCTAAAGACAGTACATTTTAATTTACCGAACAATAACAGTACATTGTATTTTGGGGCTCCAATGTGTTCTTATGTGTAGATTAATCTTATTAAAAATAAGAATGTGTTAATAAAGTCGAAATATATTTTTTTTACTAAAAACCTGCTTTTAGTGTTCCCCATGGCAGCATCCTTGTATACTATTTCCCTATATTTATTATAAGGAGAATAGAAATTTATTTCCCTATTTATGAGTACGTGATGAAATTTTGTTTACAGGTTTATCTGGTCAAAATTAATATTACTAATTTGGAAATTCGCTGAGTAAGCAGGTCTGCTGCGACGGGGGGTATTTTAAAATTATTTCCCTTTTAACTTGTCTATATTTTGTTTTGGTCATAATTATATGAATTGTTCGGATATAATGATAGACATTATTAAATAAAATAAAAAATCAATAACTGATGAAAGTCCGCGAACTGTATTGATGAGATCACAACTTTCATTGTTCACATGGTCGATTCTAATCGTAGTTCCCATTTGTGGTCGGGTAGGTTAGTAAAGCTCCTGCTAAAAAACGCATCTACGCTGTAGGCCTATAGTATGAAGACCTGTATGTAGTCGGTAGACCATCAACTATAGAAACTTAAAATAGTCCACAGGCATTGATATTAAAACTTCGTTCGTGTAAACTAAAATCCCTGATCTTGTAGCAAAACTGATTATTCATCTGACTGGAGCCATTATAATTATATTTTCAAGATTTTCCCGTGATATATGAGTATATTGAGAATGAAACATGGTTTATCAAGTGGTTGTTACAGAACATTAAGCATCCGTGTTACAGAACAAACATTAGACATTACCGTGCTCTAAATACAAAATCGTTGATAAATAGTCTTGTCTTACGGTATATTGGTTGAAAAGTTTTTTTTTTTTTAACCTTTATTAGTGATTTGTATTCAAGATTATCCATGATGGTCTGTTTATCAATAGTTAAGAAATAGTTTTACCAAATGCGACAATTCAACAGTTTAAGTTAAGGAGACTACAATCTGGCAATCACCTGATTGTTTTGTGCAAATAAGATGTAGGCCTTTTGACGTTGGATGTTCAATGTTTATAGTTAACCTTGTAGCTAGATGTAATATACCACTATCGGTAAAGACAATCATTAAATTGAACATCATGTAAATATTCACTCAGGATTCATTTATTTAATGAAGGAAAGCAAAGTTAAATTTAAAACCATAATTTTACAAAACATACATAACGCAGTAATTGGCTCAATAAAAATGTTGTTAAAGAAAAACATTGACTAAAAAATAAACAGTTACCGTAAATGAATTAAAAATAAAACTTGAATAACTATTTATTTCATAACTAGTTATTTTTTGGAGTAACTGTTGCCTGTACTGTGGCTTTAAACATCAGTTGGTAATGTTGTATTACTAATATAATGTTGTATACAATATAAGGTAATGTTGTATAATGAACGTCAAACTGTGAATGATTTTGTAGCTAACCCTGAAATAAACCTGTATCCTTAAAGAGAAAATTATTCGTCATATTATGCTCGTGAAAGTTATACTCCTCTTACCTCATAAATGATAAAAAAAAGTATGGAGTAAAAAAAAAAAAAAAAAAAACTTTAGTCATGACTCTGTAAAAGGTGAATTAAGGCTTTTTGAAATAATTTCAAATTTTGTTGTTAATCTTTTGTTGTCACACAACCATGATACAACTGTTGAAGTTAATTTTCATTGAAAACTAATAATAATTTACATATGTTATAGCATACACTATACATATGTTATAGCTACAAATACAAAAATTTAACAGTAGCGTTATACCTGGAACGATGAGGGAAAAGTCAATTTTTTGAAATATTAAAACTCATTCAGTGATAAAAGATAAATTTAAAACACACATTATTCAAGGTACACATAAGACCTATGTATGATTAAAAATAGCAATGTGATAAATAAATTTAATAGATTCATTTATCAGTGTACGGCCCCAAATGCTGTTGATTTGTTAGTGTAATAACACTAACAAATCAACAGCATTTGGGTTCGCACACTGATGTATTTTCAAATTATTTATTATTACGTATTCAGGTTTCGGTGCTATTAAAACTCATCGACAATCAGAAGAGGAGGTTCGTCTTAAAATTTTAAATCTTAAATTTGCTTTAATAGTACTAGTAAAATGCAATATATATATATATATATCGTATGGCTATCATAGCCAGCTACCAACTTCAAAATAATAATAATAATAAAATAAATAAAAGTTGTTCTGCAGCGCAAAGCACCTGCGTCAGTACATTTAAAATTAAACTAAAAGAAAGATTTATGATCTCTCTATAAAGCTAAATCCAAGGCGCTAAACCATTGCAGCCCAGCTACTTGCACAACGCAGGCCCATCAGCCCTTGCGGGAAAACACTTAAAGGGCACTCGGTGACAATGTGAGCCATAGTCTGGAACTCCGCACCACAGCTGCATGACTGATCTTCTCCTATTCACCATTTGTATTTCCAATAATTACATCTTACTACTCCAGTGAAATCGATTGAGTAAAGTCTACTGATTCGGAGGAAGATCCGTACCACCTACTGCTAAGGTCGGGGAAGCAATCAGAAAGCAATTCCGACCTTGGAAAGATTCCCAGGAAGCAGTCCAGTTGGTAAGGATGGAAAAGTTTGAGTCCGTCAACTGGGATGCTGTCCGCAGTGGTGGTTTTCGGGACCTCAATCGTCCCGTCATGTGGGGTAGGTAATCATGAATGGGCAGATGTGGAACAGATAAGATCTTATTATATTCCCTAATGAGTGCATCCCTTTGTCTGGTTTCAGGTGGAGCGATATTACACAGGACCGGGAGCCAGGTTACGGGGATTGCCATGAGTGTACCACTAATGGCTCTCATAGCCCTGTTTAGCTGGACGTCGATATCTCGGACATGCACAATTTCACTGTTATATTGCACTGATATTGCTCTGATTTATTGCACTGTAAACTGTTTTATAAATAAACTGTTTGTGTTGCACTGTAACTGTGCAATATAATATTCGTAAATTGTTTCCATGTTAACACCTTGTATTTATTTTGTGAGCAGTTACAAGATAATTTCCCAACCAGCCCACTGAGTTACGAGCTGTGACATTGGTGGTTATTTACTCGTAAACCCTGTTTACCAGACCAAGCGCCTTTGTTGTCTTTATCTCATTCAAGATTTTATATCAATGCTGAACAAAAGTATGCATAACTCAACCAAAATAAAACGAATCGTCCAAATACTTACTGCAGTAAAAATGTATCGATAACTGTTATTTTCGTCTTAAATAAACCTAGTGAATAATATTACCGTGTTCCATAAGACCTTTTATTACTAGGCTATAGCTTATTATCACTTATGGTAATAGTGATCAATACTATTTCATTTTAACCACAAACGAATGAAGGATTCTTTGAACTAGTTTTAATACACATATGTTCTTTAGTTGGTTAATCTAATAAACGCTGAATTAAAATATTAAAGAGCAAGAAAAATAAAAAAAAAAAAAAATGGCTGCACTTTTGTGAAGATAGCTTTAAAACTTATGGTATAAAGAGAGAGAGTTACAAATATTAAAACTTAAAAGCCATAGAAGACGAGTAGGAGTTCCATGTTTTCGTTACGAAATTACTAAATAAATTATAATTACTTGAAATTAACAGATCATGTGCTTACTATACAACAAAGAAAACCCCTAATATTTTAATTATAACAAAGAATTTAAATTAAAACAACATATTTACCTTAATTTTAAAAACTTATGTAAATTAGAATTAAAAATGACATAGACTAAGCTAAATTTCAGTTGAATCATAAGGTTTTCTGAAAATTCCTGTAAACAATATCTCTGAATTTTATTTCACTCCCTTTGACGACCATATTGCACATATTGTCGGGCTCTGAGATAAACTCTATCCATGGATACTCCTGTAACATCTGCAACTGTATGAGGTTCATTTCAAGGCGAATTCTTTTTTCCTAGACATTCTTTTGTTGATGGCCTATTTTCATAGAAGACAAAGGAGCTGTCAAATCGGTTGCATGGTCGGCTGACTGTTTCCAATAATACAAAAAACAAACATATCACCTTACTCTGAAACCGTATTAAAAAAAATATTTTTGAAACCATCGATTCCACTCAAATCAATTATTCTAGAATATTATTAGTGGTTTTAAAAATTATACTGTTCACTATCGCACTTCGTAAAATATAATAAGAAAGATAAGTTCTAATTCACTTGAGTTCATTGGATAGGTCCCTTAATTGTACATTTGTAATATGTAATTATATATCTAAATCTTTTAATTTAAGTTCAATTTTGTAATTTTTGTTCAATTAGATAATAAATTGGCATAAAAACTAACAATACTGAACACGAATTTGTTGTAAATTGAGATGAACAAAACAAAACAAAACAAGGCGAACCCATCTGTAGAGCAGTATTTATGACACAACATCTCAAGATTGCTGTGGAAAAATGTAAGGATTATTCAGCATGAAGTGGGGCATGAGTAGTCTTGGGCGATTGATGCTGCTCCTTTTCACTATTCAAACTTATCGACGAACTTCACGTTATCAATTTAAATATGCATTGAATGTCATGTGTAGACATTGTTACGTTTCAACAATAAGTACTAGCATGTGTGTACTGTATTGCTTTCGCTATTATTGTTGTAAGATCTGTTTGTTTGATAAGAATGTAGTATACCATTTAAATCCTAAGTTGACTTAAATGATTTCAAAAATTTTGAATTTGAACCCATTAGATGAAGAGTCTTAGAGAGAGAAGCAAAAATAATGGAAGAACGTTACGTAATATAATGGGAGATTAAGACTCAGTTAGAATTCGTTATTGCCTTTTAACCCCTTAAACTGCCTGTTTATTGCGCATTTCCAATAATCCCTTTTATTGAACATGTAGTATTCTTCTTTTACTAATTCTTCCTCGCAAATTGAAACGTACTTTTGAATCGTATGACAGCATTTGTAGTTATTTAAGCCTCGTCAAACCAGAGTTGTAGCTTAAACACATTGAACACATCAAACACAAAATAATTCGAAACAGTTCTGATAAAATCGCCATTCGTATGAGAACACCGATATTATCTGTCCTGAAAATATTGTCTTGACTGACCTTGAAACTGCTATAGCCAACCTACGAACTGGTCTTCCGACAAAACGTAGGCACCTATAACATTTATTGTTACCTATTTACTGTATTGTTTAAAAATTAAAATTATGTCAAAGATACTATTTTGTACTATTATATTAATAGGGTTGAAGTTATTTATTATAGATTCTGTGTTTTAAAAGAGATAAAAGATTAAACTTTTAATACGTAAGTCCCGTTGTGAATCAGAACGCAGTGAAACCCAAGTGATGTCAATTAATTGTCCATTACATACTCAACAAAATGTAATGTAAACTAAATGCAAGTAAAATATGTGAATCTAGTTGTATTACATTTTACACTCTTTAATTTTGGAAAGGTATTAAATGATTGAGATTGACAAAACAGCAGCTTCCATCTAGAGAGTTTCATTTATGTAAACATATCTCCAGGGAGGTGCATTTAGCCTCAGCCAGACGTGTGTAAGGATTATTCAGCACGAAGTGTCCCATCAGTCTGGCCCTTAGCACCCGTCGCGGACATGGCTCCATTTCCCTGGGCAAACGGATCAATTGAACCCCCATAGGATGTGTCCTGTGACCCACTGTAGTGCTTGAGGTTCAAAATTATAAATAATACAAACATTAAATTATGTCTATAGCTTTATGACTGTAATTCAATATTTACATATTCGGTTATATTTATTTTCAGTTGTATATATTTTTTAATTGCATTTCATTGATTAGTAAACCATTTCAAATATTTTAGTGTGAGTCGGTGGCATAGTGGTTAGCGGTCCAACATTTTACATTATGACATCTATTTCAAGTGTTAACATTGCCTCTTTTGCAGTATTTTAATCATTAAAATTTACCTTGTTCTACACTTTTCTCACTTGGCTCAATATATTCCCCGCACAGACTGCACGTTCTACAGAAGCTTCGAAGTAAATCATATTTAAGTAAAGCAACCTTATAGATTAATAAATACCTTAATAACTTTGTAATTTGTATTAAACCTTTGAAAAGGTTTGGATAATTCCTAGTGGTATAATGGTATAATAATTGTTTAATGGTAGAGTACTGGTTTGGATGAAAATAATTTTTCATCTGAATATATACGTCTAATATTTACCTGAGGAGGTTTTAAAAGCAGTATCAAATGGAAGTACTATATACTTTGCTTGTTCATAAGAAGAATCGGGCAGTAGAATGGTTTGAGAAAAAAATTTTTATATTTTTTCACACTAAAATTTACGTTTTTATTTTTTAACATAACGATTTTTTGACATGAGACTACGTCTATGAATACCCGTTAATTTGACACTAAATCAATAAATATACATAACACTTCAAAAGACCAAAGGATTTTTGTTTATGCAACCATCTTAGTAAATTTTATGCATTAAGTTCGGGTTATGAGAGGTGTGTTTAGGTCAATTGGCGTTGTGAAGATTCACAAATGTCTTGGATAATTCCCACAATGCTGTAGGTTTCATGTGATTTATAGTCATAAAACATGCCCTCTCGAGTTGTTGACTTACTAGACATATCAAAAATGGCAAATAGAAGCCTGTTAGCTTTTTTCATTATCATTAAAAAAAAAATTTTTCAAATACATATTTTAGTAGAAATTTTTCGAATAAATACCTAAATTTGTAAATAAGACAATTTTAATATTTTAACTATATTTTACTCTTAAAACAACTTAAAAGTATTGTAAGATCTAAAGCATAAACAAGACGTTTAAAACAAAAATCAGCAAGATCATCGTCAAAGCAAGAAAGGAAAATTACGAGGAAGTCACAAGGAATAATAAATTGCATTGATGCCAGAACAACACGCTCTCAGAACCTTAGAAATCGTAACCAACTGCTTGAAACTTAGGGAATAGTTCTTTCTTGAACTAAAAAATTAATATATTTCATCTTATATTAAATATTTTACAATTTAGAACTATTAAAAGCTAAATAGTTTTAGCCTGTTTGCTGATCAGTACATATAAAATATTATAATTCCATTTTTTTTTTTTTTTTTATTTTTTTTTTTTATACTAAATGAAGGAATAAAATCCCTTTCTATATAGGCAAATATAGAGTTATATAAATTTCATTCAACACAACCCGCATGTAAATCGGTCTAATAGAACTACAGATAAATTATCACTTCGGATAGGCTTAAAAGTTTGCCCCATGTTTCATTGATTTAAGAGATTTAAATTTCCGGTATTTCCATTTTTTTTTTCGAAGGAGTGGGGTAAACGCTGAAACCGAAGCAAAATGGGCAAATACATTTCATTTGGCACCAACCGTTTAAAATTCGATCCAGTAGTATGGCCAGAGTCGCTGACATCAACTTTTAATTTTTGACCTAAGTTAAATTTCTATAATAAATGTGTATTTTCAATTTTTTACCAAATTAACATAAATATTTTCAATATGCAAATTAAAAACCCTCACATATCGGACCGCTATTTTTGTTTTGGTACATGGAAACGGTCGAGTGAATGGCTAAAGTAGCTATCATTAGTTTTGAAATAGTTATTTGTGCTTCTAGGGACTGAAGTACACTTTCATTTCCCTGAAGGGAAACTGTACTATTTCCCTGAGGAAGAAAAGTACTTTAGTCACTTGATGCACACAACATTTTTCCTCCACCTACACGAATAACATTTAGGCCTATAACAATAGGCCTACCGTATATAATTTAACCTTACCTTCATATGATCCCTTACTCGGTCAAACTGGATCATGGAAACGTCAACATAAAAAAACACACAAGGTGCTATGTCATTTTTTAAGAACACAAAAAACAAAACAGAATTTAAACATAGTCAAAATTATTCTTAAACTTGGGTTTTGGACTTCTTAGTTTAATAGCCTACATAAACGAAATGTAAACAAACACGTACACTGCTGACAAAATGGCTTATGCTATAGCTGCTATTAGTAAACAAAGAGTAACGAAACAAATACAAGTGACAGCTGACTGTGACTCATGTTCTTTTTAAAATCTCTTGTTATTCTTATGTAACTAACTTTAGCCCCGTGGTAAAAAAGTTAAGTTTTCCCTAGGTAGAAAATTCAGTAGTAACTTATTACACAACTAATTGTGTGTTGTGTTGAGCTGGTTTGGTGAACAGAATTCACCTCTCCTTTCAACATAACACACAGATGAGACAAGTTGTGTCAGCTTAAGATTATTTAATTAAGTTAAAATATGGTTGTGCGGTCTTAGGCTACCTCGGCTCACATTTAAATGTCCCAAAATCGGCCAAAAACAGGCGAAAATCGTGTCAAAATGGGCTACAATCGTCTTAAGTAATTAAAAACGGTAAGATTTGATATTCTTTAAATTCATAGGTTGCGTTAAGCCTCTAGTATTCATTTTAGCCTGATACATACAAAAAAGTTGTATTATATAGTTATTTTCGGAAAAAAACATATACTTTCACGAATTCTCTTTTTTTATACGGTTTTTTTCTTGGTTAACTTATTTTTAATGTCATTTCTAACCCAAAATCAATAAGTTTTCATAAAAAGTACGTGATTAACATGATGGGACAGTATTCATAACTTAGGTCCGTCCCCGACCGCGGTGACCGTGGCCGCAGTCATCGGTGCACAACGAACACTCTATTGTACAGTGGTGTATAACTTTATAGTTTATGGGCGGATTTTGACGGGGTTTGCGTATTTCTTTTCTTTTGCGTATTTTCTTTGCGTATTAGTTTCAATCCTTAGCTCCCTATAATAGTCGCTAGAGCAGAATAAATATCGGAATCCCTCAGCAAAACCATGAAAAAACAAGTTTTTTCATTGCTAACCCTGTTCTAGGTGGGTAAAAACTAGCCCAAATGAGGCAAAGTCGACGCATCATACATGGATGTATCTTGTAAGTTAATAATATTAATAGTTTTTACTACTACCTGACTGTACTAAGGGTTTGATGTCGGGAAAAGGCAATTTTCCCGTTGCATGAAAGTCGTTCTTTGCAGCTTAATTACGCCCAATCCGGGTTATTTATAAGTGTGAAAACTATCAATCCCAGCTTATGTCAATGCGTTCTGGGCGTTTACAGAGTCATAACTAGGATTTTTATATTGGTTTACCCAAAACTTAATGGTAAACATGGCTTTTCGTACGGTAGACAAAGGCCGCAGTCGGCACGCTTGTTACTTTCTTTTATTAACTATTCTGTGTTTAATAACAATAGAATGGTGGTTTAAGCTTCTAATTGCCACTTTATAAAGTGACTTGGAAACCTTTAGTTAATCTTTTATGCTCAACAGGTAACACAATAATAATATATTTAAAGAAAAAACGGAGTTTTCTTTGTCTACAAACACATTTATGCGGAGTAGAGTAAAATTCTCTTTGTTTGTGTAGTTTGGGTAATCGAAATGAATGTTAATTTAAGATTACAACTAAAGTAAATGTAGTCCGTAGCGTGTTGACCTCATTTATGAAAATGGTCAACAAATACGTATTCAACAAACAATTTACCTCTATAGTTGGAATATTATTTGAACCCGCACTAGAACAAAGAGATATGGTTTTTATTCAAACCCAATGAGCAAGTTTAGTCAATTCCAGTAAGTTATCAACATAGATACAACAATAATGTTCACTGGCTATGTTTAATACACCACATTTAACTAATTGTACATGGATGTAATAGAATAAAGGCTCGCTGCGACGCCATGAATTTGCATCGGACGTACCAAACTCGCAGTAGCGTCATGGCGCTTGGTGGCAAACAAAGGTATTTTTACCGATCCAATAAATCTAATCTTAAAATCTCATATGTAATGAAATACCCTACAATTAAGTTAAAGTCGCATGCCTGTACTACCAATAGTTCATTAGTTATTCAAGTTTGTTTACAACCTCCTTTGTTTCACGGCATAGACAGCAAAAAACACCTAAATTGAATTTTATAATATACTGGAATGCATAATCAGCTTATTTATAGTAAAGTGTTCATCCGCGTAGTATACTATAGTAGAATAATTGCCTCATAATGAAGTAGAACTCTTCTACTTCATTACAAAATACCGTCATTATTTAAATTTTTTTATATTGTGTCATATTTCTGATCGCTATTTGAAATTAAATAAAAGTGCAGGAACCTCAAAACAGGCTTTGCCTAATGAGACCCTATTTTGTTTTCTCAGTTAGAATAATTTTTTTGTAAGTTTTATTTTAGTTTTCTTGTGATAAGTATGCTGTATATCCTTAAGATGACGTGTATGTTTATTTGTAATTGTAATTGAGAAAATAAATGCATATTCTATTCTATCTTACGAAAAAAAATCATAGGTACACGTTCTACTTATCCATCTTAACCAGCGAGATCTATGTATTGAAGACCATTTATTATTAGTGCTAGTGTTAACCAAAAATTATAAATTAGTAAATTTAGTAGAAAGCCCATAAATTGAGTGAAGAGCATTATCTACTCTCATCTTACGTAGCTTTTAGCTCATCCTGGGCATTTTTTATCCCATTTTTGGGTCATTTAAAGGCTATTTGGAATAAATTAAGACCGTACAACGCTATATTAATATAGTTTAATACTCTAAGGCTGACTCAACCTTTCTCGTCTGTGTGTTGTGTTGAAAGGAGAGTTGAATTCTGTTCACCAAATCAGCTCAACACAACACACAGGGAGTAGTCACATGGGGGTAAAAACTAGTCATTTAATCCAAGGAGTAAAATACGGCTTTAGATAATAGGTGGAGGAAAATAGATTTTTGATACCTACAATTAAAAAGAATGGGGAGAATATGAATGGAACATCATCAATTCTGTTGTCGAATAATATATGAGGTGTCAAAATAGAGTGGTCAACTGATCTGAGAGAGTGGTCTACTTCAAAGAGATTATCTTAGTCTGCAAATGAGTTGATTCACACACCCCAACTCTTCAAGAAATTGTTTGTGTAGAATTTGTTATTAAGTTTTTTGTTAACCTATTCACTGTTTGTACTTTATCTTAATTAACATGGCTCCGATTGGCTCTTTTTAAATAACTGATGGCTCTAAAATTTATTCTAGATAAAAGAAATGTAACTAAGGTAATTACTGTAAGAAGATAATTGCATTTAAAGTGGCCTGGTTAATATTTTGGACCTACCTTGGTAAATTTCCTTTATACAATTTTGTGTTAGGTTTATTGTAACTCTGAGTAACAATTCTTAAGAATACACTTAAGTCTAAAATAAGATAATAACAACAAAACAATGTTCATGATTAAAGTAAGGTTAACTATGATAAATGATTGTTCTAGCTTCGCTAAAGTAATGAAACACTGAAAATACAGTAAATACAGTAATTGAAATACAGTATTATTACAGTAGAATGTGTTTTAATGGTTTGAAACATATATTAAGGCTACTTAATAAACAGTGTAGAATGGTAAATTAAATAAATTAGTTCATAAGGTACATTTTATTCAAACAACGCATAGAGTGAAAAATTTTCAGGGCTGGAAAAGTAATTTAGTATTAATAAAGTTATTAATATTAGTTTTTAATCCACCTTTTTCCATTTGGAGTTAATTATTGAAAATTGTAGAACGTAAATATTAGTAGGACTATTGTGTTTAATCTCTAAAAATAATCTCGTCGAGTGACTGAAATAATGACAAAATTCTGGATATATCACTGAAAAATTAAGGACTATAAATAGCAAATCACTTGTTTTTATTTTTCATATTTCCTATACATGTTTTAAAAAACATATTCCCTTCCAGTGTTTATTGGAGAGACCATCTTTTGCTATTCAAGAAAACTTACCACTTGATTAAGTTTATTTTTGAAATTTGTGGGTTTGAATAACAAAAACTAAAACACTATACATAGCACCAAAATCACGCTAAAAATGTAAAACATACCACAAAGAAAACATAAAATAATAATAATGAAACAAAAGGTAAGATGTATTGCACTACATATTTATCCTAAACTATAATGGTCATATGTGATAAAAAAAATTGTGCAGGATGCCGCTTTAGTCAGTCTTTCATCCAATGTCAACTGCTAAGCCAATAGTAAGTTACTGGAGGCTCATATGGTGGAAGCATGCTGTTATTGATGTGTTGCAAATAAGTTGACATTCAATGGATACGAAAAGATCCTTCTTTATCCAGGCTGGTTTTCCTTGTTTCTTTTCAATGAAAATCTAACTTCCATTGAACGTCTCAGTTTAATTTAATAACCAAGTTAGGGGATTCCATACTAACTTAAATATAATTTTTTAAACTTATTTGATCCTGAATAACATTTTCAACACTATACGTCGGTCTTATGAAGTATAATATTTTCACGTATAACCACTTAATCCCTGAACCATAGAGTAGAATTCTGGTATTTAATTATTTAAAAAATTTATTTGATTTACGATTATTTAAAAATATAAAATTTATTTAAAACTTTGTGTTAAATAAAACGGGTTTAGATTTGCCTTCTACTATTTAGGGTTATAATATGTTTCTAAATGAAAATCAATGTTCCAAAACTATAATTAACAATGTTTATTTCACTTTATTTCTGTTCATATTTTGGAATGTAAATGTACAATTTAAGTTTATTTTGTGACAACCAGTCATCACCTTATCAGTGATGATGACAGCCCTACATAACCAAGTATACTTGGTTTTATAGTAAGTATACTTTTAAATGATCCAATAACAAGGTATGTATCATTATGATTTCTCACTACATACACTGTTAACAAAGAATTTCATTGAATAATTATCGTCGATACCCTATCTAACCAATTGGTCATTTCCTTTGCCCTTAATACTTAATTTTATTTCTCATTTACATTTTTTATTTATTTATCTCGGCATTGTCAATTTACCATAAAACACCACTAAATATTAATTTGATTTGAAAATTTGCAAATTAATGTTCGTCAAGTGGATTCTTGGATTCAAGGCTGGAGCCCTAGGTTCATTATCAGCTCAAGCCAGAGTTCTGCTAATCCCCACTGACACTGATTCTCTTTGTAATTAAGTCTTTGTTACTTTTGGTAAGGCATCTTTCCAATTACTTTGCTGGATACGTTTCATCTCCATGTTAAATACTAGCGATAAGTAAGTTGACTTTTGTAGTAACAAATATTTTGTTATTTTACAAATTTAATCTTAGAAACTTTGTACATGAAATACTTATTCGATATTATGCCGTCTTATAATTCAAGTTGCTACAGTAAAATTTAGTTTGTCGCTACCATCACTATCGGTGCGAATACTAAGTGAATTGAATGAGTAGATTTGATTTTCAGAAGGTTTTGTTTTATTAATTAACAAGTACAATCTAAAATCTTGAACAGAAGTAAACAAAAAAAATGTAAACAAATAAAAACATCTGTTTTAAAATGAAAGGGCTATTAGGAGCCACAGCCACATACTCCCCTCCCAGTGACAACGTGAATGTCAGGTAGTGTACTTGTCAGGAAAACGCACAACACGCCCAGAGCGAGTTTTTCGGTCAGTGGTATTGCTGGGACGATGAGGTTCAGGGTTGACTGTAGGCTTTTTCGTCTTGAAGTCTTCTGATATTTTCGGTGATGCACTCGTTTTCGAAGGATCACATGACTTAGATGTTATAGTGGAATGAACACCATCAGACTCAGTGTGATCATGCAATAGAAACGCTGGTTTCAACCGATCAATTGAAATTGAATCTTTACCTCTGGGTAACAAAACTTTGAAAAATTTGTCGCTCCTTGAAATCACTTTGTAGGGACCGTCATATGTTGGTTGAAGTGTTTTTCTCGCGGCATCATGGCGAATGAATACATGAGATGAAGTTCTGAGATCCGGGTGTATAAAAATTGACTTCTTGTGACGATGACTGAATGGCACTGGACGAACTAACTTAACATGTTGTTGAAGTTGGGTCAGTAATGCAGGGACGTCACCTGTGTATACTTGGAATCTTCAAAGAAATCGGCTGGAAGAGTAATCGGTTCACCGTAAACGAGTTGTGCAGGCGAAACTCCTACTTCTGGAATTATGTTTGAATGGAGTCCAAGTAGAACTGATGGAAGTTTTGGAACCCAGTCCGTTGTTAATTGAGCCTTAAGAGCAGACTTCAAAGAGCGATGCCACCTTTCAATAGCTCCGTTAGCAGCAGGGTGGTAAGCTGTGGTCTTGATATGGTGTATGCCGAGCATGGACGTCAAGGATGAAAATAATTCACAGTCGAACTGTTTGCCTCTATCAGTAGTAATGAAGCGGGGAACTCCAAAACGGGATACCCACGACTGAAGAATAGTAGAAGCAACTTCTTCGGCAGTTATGCATGACATCGGAACTGCTTCAGTCCATCTTGAAAATCTGTCGATGATGGTTAATAGGTAACGATATCCTCTTGAAGGAGGCAAGGGTCCAACGATGTCAACATTTAAGTGGGAGAATCGTTTTTGGGTGGTAGGATAGAAACATAGTTCACTAGAAGTGTGCCGCCATGTTTTACAGCGTTGGCAAGGTATACACGTTTTGGCCCACAATGTAACATCACGTTTCAGTGAAGGCCAGCAGAATCTCTCTTGAAGTAGTTTTACTGATGCAGCAATTCCAGGATGAGATAAATTGTGAATGGAATCATAGAGGGATCTGCGGTAGGAATGAGGGATGAATGGCCGTAGCTTGCCAGTTGAGGAATCACAAACTAATTCAAGACCATTATCAAGAGTCATAGTTTGGAATGAATACGATGATGAGTTTGATTCTCTAATATGTTTTAGTTCGCTACAATTCCTTTGAGCGTGTGCGATGTCGGTGAGTGATACTGTTGATGATATTACAATTTCAGTAATCCTCGAACAGGCATCTGCAGGTTGGTTTTGTTTCCCAGGAATGTACCGGATGTCAGTGGTGAATTGGCCGATGTAGTCAAGATGTCTTCGTTGTCTAGGAGTCGCTTTTTCAGACCGTTGTTCAAAGGCGTAACTGAGAGGTTTGTGGTCAGTTAGAATAACAAAATGACGACCTTCTAGATAATGTTTGAAGTACTTTACTGCTTCGTATGCGGCCAAGAGTTCACGATCATAGGTGCTATAGTTTTGTTGCGCCTTAGTGAGGATTTTAGAGAAGAAACCAATAGGTTCGGGTACGTTTCCTCGCATATGTTGTAAAGAAGCACCGATTGCAAAATTTGAAGCATCGACTGTGAGAATGAGAGGAAGATTACTGGAAGGGTGGAAAAGCAAGGTAGCGTTAGCTAGTTGTGTTTTCAATCTGTTAAAAGAATCTTTGGCATGATCATTCCAGTCTAACTTACTTTTGTCCTTTCGCTTGGGTGTTGGACAAAGGTCATACAGTGGCTTTTGTGTTGTAGCCGAATTGGGCAGCGATCTCCTGTAAAAGTTAACAATTCCTAGGAAGCGTCTGAGTTGGTCGACAGTTTCAGGAAGTGGGTAGTCGAGTATGGCTTTCACTCGTTCAGGCAGTGGAAATATACCATATTTGTTGATACGATAGCCTAAGAATGAAATTTCAGGGACAGCAAACTCACATTTTGACGCGTTAATGCAGAGGCCGTGATTGGAGAGACATTCAAAAAGTAGACGAATGTGATTCTCGTGTTCAGTTTCAGATTCAGAAGCAATAAGGATGTCATCTAGATAGGAATATGCGAATGGAAGGTCTCGCAAAACTTGGTGAATAAAACGTTGAAAGGTTTGACCTGTGTTTTTTAATCCAAACGGCATGCGTACAAACTCAAACAAGCCAAATGGAGTTATGACAGCTGTCTTGGGTACATCATCTGGATGAACGGGGATGTGATGGTAGGCCTTCACAAGAACTATTTTAGAAAATATTGCCTTACCTTCAAGTTGTGCATTGAAATCCTGGACATTAGGTATAGGGTACTTATCTGGAATAGTTATATGGTTGAGAGCACGATAGTCACCGCATGGGCGCCAGGAGCCGTCCTTCTTTGGTACCATGTGCAGAGGACTCGACCAAGGGCTTTTAGAAGGTCTGCATATACCTAAATCAATCATTTTTTGAAACTCTAGCTTAGCCTGAGAGAGTTTGTCTGGAGCTAAACGTCGTGCTTTAGAGGTAACAGGTGGACCATTAGTGCTGATTGTATGGAAGAAATCTATGTCTGGTGTTTTGTGACCAGGCATATCTTTCAATAAATCAGGGTACTGGCGCAATATATAAGAGTACTTATTATTTGGATTAATAAGGTGAATGTCAGAAAGAACGGACTGTGAAGGTGTTGAGCCATTCTGAAAAAGGAACGTCTTGCTATCTATTAATCTTTTATTTTTTTATATCAATTAATAGACCAAATTCTGATAAGAAGTCTGCACCAATAATTGGTTGTTGGACGCCGGCAATGGTAAAAGGCCAGCAAAATGATCTACGTAAGCCTAATTCAAGTTGTAAAAGTTTCTCGCCATATGTAGGGATGCTTGATCCATTTGCTGCAAAGAGAAATTTACCGGATAGTTTAGGTTTTTGTTTGCTTTGTGGAGGTATGACAGAAATGTCAGCCCCGGAATCGACAAGATACTTTGTATTAGTCAGGCGATCATAAACAAAGAGACGGCGTGGTTGTGTTTTTGCGCTGTCTCCCGCCGTATCAAGACAGTGCCGAGCTAGTTTTCCGAATCATCAGATGAGGAAGAGAGGTACTTGCACGGTTTAGTACATTTCCTAGCATTTTTACCAAACTTTGTGTGGTACCAGCAGATACATTTATCGTTTTTAGGTATGGATTCGCGTTTCCGGAACCGGCGTGAATCAGACCTAGATCTCGATCTGGAGTGCAAGGATGAAATTTGGTTGGTTAGCTCAGATATTTGCTTTTCCAGACGAGATAACCTGTCAGGTTGTGTGGTGGTTGATGTTTGGCCTTCTATGCAGTGAATCGGCTGTGAAGGAGATGGTGAATACTCCATGATTTTGTCAGCCATGATTGCTAACTTTTCTAGAGAGTCGGAACTAGTGGCTAATATTGAACTCACTTGAGGGGGAAGGCGTTTCAAAAATAATGTTTTAAGGAAATCGTCCTGAACATGTGTACCTGCGAGAGTACGCATTTCCCTAAGGAACTGAGAAGGTTTTTTGGGACCAAGTTCAAGTTCATCTACCAGTTTGGTAACTTTCCTGCTCTCTGATTCTTCAAATTCAGAGATAAGACGGTTACAAAGATCTTGGTAAGGGGTTTGGCTAAGTGGTTTCTCTAGAAAGTCGGATATTAACTCAGCCACATCGGTATCAAGGTTTCCAAGAACGTGATAATATTTCGTTCGTTCTTGTGTGATACCTTTGGTGAAGAACTGAGCGTCGACTTGGCGTAACCAGACTTTAACGTTTTTTCTCCAAAAAGGTGGAATTTTTACACTTAATTTTGAAAGCTGATTTGAGTTATTTGTGAGATTAGGGTCTGTTACATTTTCCTCCGTGTCCGACATGATTAAGCAAAGGCTCACCTGTGTTGTTTTAAATTCAGCGTTGCCTGGAAGGTGATGGAAGGCTATAGGCTGGATAGGTGCGATGAGAATGTTGTCGATATGGACGTAGTAGCTTCAAGGGTCACGTCGGTGGTCACCAATTGTCGCTACCATCACTATCGGTGCGAATACTAAGTGAATTGAATGAGTAGATTTGATTTTCAGAAGGTTTTGTTTTATTAATTAACAAGTACAATCTAAAATCTTGAACAGAAGTAAACAAAAAAAATGTAAACAAATAAAAACATCTGTTTTAAAATGAAAGGGCTATTAGGAGCCACAGCCACAAGTTATTACACATTTTACCCCATTGCGAAATCCTTTAGACAAAAATTATGAGCACTCACCATCCATTGCTATCTATTGTGTTGGTTGTGTAACTTCGAAACTTTGAACATCAAATTGTTGCATGCTAATAATCAGTGGCTGTTCATTTCCATCTGGTTATAGCGGCAGCGTACCAGTTTTCCCTTCACTGTGTTTCTAGATTGTCAATGTTATTCTTAAGGGTTTACTTTGTTTTCCTAGGAAGACTTAAACAATTATTATTCATAGTAATATCAGTAACAGACAGTGCGCTAAAATGCAAAGTGCAAAAAAGACTTTTTTCTGGTCATTCTTCGCTCACTCGCTTTTCGGGCTAGTTTCAAGTCCTACTTGTGCGGCACCCAAATATATACCGTATTTGCTAAACCACATTTTAAATCTGCAACAGGTGGGTTGCACTTCTGTAGTTAAGAACTGAATTTGTCATATTCACTGATTCTTTAGTTTTTAAATTCAATTTCAATTCTACAAATTACTTATTAGTCTAATAATTTTACTTTACTTTTATTTATCTGAACATATAAAAATATATCTAAACATATAAAGCACGACTTCGAAAAATAAATTGTTTTTATCATAGTACCATTAATTCATCAATAACTGGCTACAATGAAAAACCACACATTTCTACTGGAGCACGTAGTCTGTACTGTGAGAGTTTATAGAATCGCCTGTTTATATTTATTAGCAGTTTATAAGACAGCTGTTTAGATTTTTGACTCCATATGGCGATTGTTAAAAGTTTTATAATTTTAATTAAAGATTATATAAAAATTTTTTTCTATAATAGGGAATGGTATATATATTATACTTAATTTTTATACCATTACCGAATTAATTGAACATTTTTTAGGAAATCTTTGTTTTCAAGATCTGTGGGCATACATTCACACATACATCTACACGTATACAAATACAGTATAGGCTACCTAACTCGTATTAATGTACAAAATTAGATATGCTTTCAATCTTAGGATGGAACTTACAAAACGTTTTGTGCAGAAGATTAGACACTCCAATTAGTACTGCAAGTACCTTAAACTAGAATGATTTATCAGTTTTATTTAATATGCAATGAGCAGGATATTAAATAAAAAATAAAATAAGAAAATAATAAACACTCTTTAGTCCACATATTTTTATTTATCATAAAAATGACATGTAAACAGATTTTTTCCTTGTCATTTAGGCTACATTGGCATACTAAAGTAGGTACTTTTATTTAAGTATGAACATTATAGGTCAATTAGTTTATATAAAAAAGTAAATATTAACTGAAAACATAAAAAAATAACATATTAGTATCATATTAGAACATGTTATTAACACAACGTATTAGTACACATTAGTAACATAAATTAATTAGAATTTATAGTTGTATAGAGTAATTTTAATTTTACTATTTGGGTTATAGGAACTTCAGAGGTGGTGCAAGATAAAAACATTTTTATTAAGATAATTCAATATCGTTGAATAAACCGGGAAAACCCTGTTTTTCCTATTCTATTTTAAACTGTGTAAAATAGTAAATATATAGTCAATATTGAAATACGATCATGCAAACAATAAAAGGAGTTAACATACCTATACCTTATTTAATACTGGGCTTTATTTGTTTTGAATGAACAAAACTATAATTTTTCAAACTGATATATTTTTCCAATTCGAATTATTTTGTTTCTATACATAATCGTTATTGTAATATGTCCTTATTTTGTATTATTATTTAAGTACCGGGGAGCCGAGCTTCGCTCTATAATTATGTTGTAAAATGTTACAAAATGTTTAAAGTTACATTTAAGTTTATTAAGTGAGGGTGAGATGTCAGAGCACGCCTTCAGTCTTCCCTTTTCTATAGGTCTTTTTTTACTTCCTCCTCGAGAATTTTGGGGTGGGAGAAAAGTATTTAAAATTTAAAAAAAGAACTTAAACTTACGATAGAGGTTTTTGAGTAGAATTTTCCTAAAATAACATTTTCAATCTATCTATAAAAATGAAAATATGTATCTTTCAAAACGAAATATGTGTCTTGAATAGGCGCAAAGACTACTGGACCGATTGACTTGAGGTTTTGTAAAACTATACTTTATTTATCCAGCAGAAAGATTGATAGGCCTATTCCTGTTATTTATAATCTTCTGGGCTTTGCCCTAATGGCCCTGCATATGTATTGTACGTAGAAATTTAAACGTGTATACAATATAATTATAAAACTTGAAACTGGGCAAGTTTTATTCAATTTTATTTATTCTTTAATTCAATTTATTAATATAAAAAAACAGCTGTTAAAATTTATTCTTCACGGCACTGGATTATTTTGTTATTTTTTGTAATTTTACTTTTGCAAAATTATTATACCATCTCTTTCCATTCAACCAATCTGCAGCATCTATACTTATTTAATACGCTAAGTTTTTTTGTTTGTTTTTTTGTGTTGAGAACACCTCCTACAATTTTTAACCGATATTCAAGTTTTTGGTGTCGTTGGATAGGGCTTGTTCTGTAGTTGTTTCCGCTAAAAATCGATGAAAATCAGACATAAAATAAGGGCGCTTTGGCTTTACACAAATTAAGTTTGAGATTTTCCCATTACAATAACATTGGGTTTGGGTTGAACATTTTAAACATCTGATAATGTATAGCTGTAAACACGTGTAGTTTTTTGCGATTACTGATATTCACAATATTGGATTGGTCGGTTGTCGTTAATTTAGAACTAAATGTTACTTTTGTATTGTATCAAAATAAATTGCTCGATTCCGAGCAACAAGTAGACTAGTAATTCGTAAATAAAAATTACATGTGGCGTTCTTACACCATTTACCATCGAAGTCATCTTTGCAGTCCTTAAAGAGAGGGAGAGTCGTCAATTCTTGCATGAATGTGTTTGTGTGTGTGTGTCATGTGTGGAGCATTTTATTTTTTATGGGAGTGTTCTTCTATGAACTCACTTAGTTTGTAGTAATGTCTTTCCAATAGATATTTTTTAGTTGCTTTTTAAACATGGAGGCCTTATTAATTTCTTTGAGACTATTTGGCAACAAATTAAATATTTTTACCCCCATGTAATTAGGTGTTTTGCTGGTTTTGATTAACCCATGGTGGTTAAAGTTAAGATTAGTTTGATTTCTCAAACTAAGATTGTGACAATTTATTCTTAGTTGAGGGGGATTGTATTTAATGTAAACTATTATTTCAAAGAGGAATAAGGAAATGACGCTTAGGATGCTGTTGAGAATGAAGGAAGGTTTGCAATGTTCCTGAGGTCCAACTTGTTCCATGATTCTGAATGCCTTCTTTTGTTGAATGAGGGTTTTTTTAACATCTGTTTCATTTGCTGACCCCCAAACGATAATTCCATTCCAGACGTGAGAAGGAAAAAGTGCATGATACGCAGTTTTAGTTATGTCCTTGTTCGTTAATGTTCTGATTCGTTTGAGAGCGTAAAGCACTTGAGATAATTTATTTTGTAGTTTGTCAATATGAGGCTTCCAGGTTAAATTATTTTCAACTATTAATCTTATAAATTTTGTGGTGGATTGATCTGGAGCATTATTCATTTGACGGCAATTTTTAGCAGGTAAGAAGTCCGATGTTACAGTTTTTCTCGGTTTATTTTCAGTCTCAGGTAGTTGCAGGCAGTTTCGGATGATTGTAGGAGAAGGTCTACTGCTTGTTCATGGGAGTTAGGATTGGCTTTATCATTGGGAGATATAACTGTCGTGTCATCAGCGAACATAATACATTTTGACTGGTCTGTGAGGTGGTTAGGAAAGGAATTTGTGTGTATGAGAAAAAGCAGTGGGCCGAGGATGGATCCTTAAGGAATTCCTTGCGTAGTGTTCTGGAGTGACGATCTTACTTTGACTTCATATTTGTTGTTGAGGTGTTCTATTTCCACTATTTGCTTGCGGTTTGTGAGATAGCTTTTCAGCCAAAGTAGTGCATTGCCTGAGATATTAAAGGAGTTTACTAATAAGGGTTGGATCGGTCCAGGCTATCAAAGGCTTTTTCTGTGTCTATGAAGATTCTGGTAGCTTGCTTCCTTTCCTCCCAAACTCCCAAGATGTCTTGACAAAGTTGGGCCACGGCTGTTGATGTTGATTTTCCTTTTCGGAACCCATGTTGAAAACCTAATATTAGACAGTTCTCTTCTAGATATTTGATTAATTGGTTGTGGATTGTTTTTTCAATGTATTTGGATAAAGTGGGCAGCACTGATATGGGTCGGTAATTTGATGGTTTGGAGTTTTCTCCTTTTTTGCATTTAGGGTAAACTAATTCTATTTTGGCTGCTTCAGGAATTTCATTTTGTTCTATGGAGGAGTTAATAATGTTTAATATGGGCAAAATTATTAATGTTTGACAATAACTGATTATTTTGTTGGATATTTGGTCGATTCCTGCAGAGTTTTTGGGTTTGAAGCTCTTAAACATATCTTGAAGATGAAGATCTTTGATGCTGACTTTGTTAAACTGGGTCAGGCCTTAGAGTTTAAGCCTTACTTTCCCATAAGGATGTCTCTGCTTATTCGTTTGTGTATAGGCCTACATGGACGCTACTTACATTTTTTAACATTTTTTTAACGATCAGTATGTCAAGTTTTTGCAGACGATTTTTTCCTCCTAAGTCCACAATGTAGCTCGCTAAATGATGTCAATGATGTTGTTATTTCTAAGTCAACCCTTATTACTGAGTGGTGCAGTACAAAGAAACTCTGCATGAGTGCTGAGAAGGTTCAAGATGTAACACTGTATCTGGGCAGTAGATCCAGCAATGTCAAATCACTTAAGTTCTTGGGGTTTCATTGCAGTCCAATATTAAGTGGCAAACACACATTGATTATTTGGCTTCAAAAATTGCTACGGATATTCATAATAAGATCACTAAGTGCTAGTGTTTCTGCTGATGTCTTTCCTGGCTTGTTCCGCATACATCCACAGTTTTATGTCATATGGAACCTCAGTGTGGGCTAACTGTTCTTATGCCATTGACATTGACAGAATTTTTATGTTGCAGAAAAAGGCCGTAAGATTAATGTGTGGCGTTCATAACCAAACACATTGCAAACCACTCTTGATTGCTCTTAAAATACTTACCATCATTGTTTGTCATGTCATGCTTTTTGTCAAGGACAATCTGCCAAATTGAACCAAAATATCAAATGTTCACAGCTACTCCACAAGGTTTAGAGGTAATATTTCCACGTCAAGGTGCATGTTTTCAGCCACTGAAAATAGCCTTTGCTATCAAGGCATAAAAAATATAATGCTTTGCCTGTTAACATAAGAAATTTATCTAGAGCTAATTTTAAGAATGTTATGAAAACTGTTTTAACAAAAGTCTCATTTTATAAACCTGAAGAGTTTTTTTTTAGGTTAAGTTTTTACGTAACAAACTAAACTTAGTTTAGTTATTTATAGTGATTTTTTGACGATTGTCATAAACATTGTTATCGTTTCAATTGACTTTAAAGCATTTCATTTTATTATAATCATATGATTTGCACCTATACTTTTCTTACGGGCAAAAATTTGAGTCATTATCTTACTATGTGATCCAAGGTTTTTCGTGTTTTGATGAATTAAACTACCTGTTATTTTATACCCTAGAATTTATCGCTCAATACTGGGTTTCCACTCGTGCTTTTGGAGATTATGCCCAACACAACTAAGAAATTTTCCTCGTTTCTAATACACAAACCGGCTACATGGTTAAAACATGGGACTTACGTTTCGGAAAAAAATTTATAAACAGGTGATCGCTCCAATGCTTTTCTTATGGAGAAAAATGATTTTTATTAACGATTTTACTAAATATTTCGAGCGTTTTGAGCGTTTTGATGAATTAAACTACCATTATTTTGTACCCAAGAATAGTTATTTTCCATCCGGAACGGTCTAGCGCTTGTACTTCGCGAAATAATTGCCAACCACAAACCCCACTACAAAACTTTCTCGTTTAATATAATAGGATTTACAGTATTACAATATTTTAGGACCAGCTTGGATATTTTAAAGTTTATAGACTCTATTATGTTATAAGTTAAACGAATTGACGGCTAATTCTATTGGAAGATGATTTACATAAGAAATCATAGAAATGAACCGCATTTAAAGTAGGAAATAAAATTAATATGGCCTCCAAGTCAATTCGTGACTTGGCATACTGTGTAACTCTTTAAATCTCAGTGGTTGAACTTTGTGTAAAATATAAAAGAACATTTTTAATTGATTCTAAAAACATAATTTCTTCCCATTCTTCTTGATAATAATAACTTTTTTTATAAGGAACTTTTACAAGAAACTAGTGAAAAGCTATTATGAACTGTGATAACAATTATTAGAAGCAAAAGATCATAGAACATAAACTAAGACACTTACATAAGTGTCATATTCTTTTGGAAATATTCTTCTAAGGTTTTATTTAGTTTCAAACAAATTCGTTCAGCATATGTCATCCAATGAAACACATAAAAATATCAATTAAATTCTCTACCAAGATATCGTAAACTCTTCATAGACTTGGAGTTTTTAGTCTTTTAAATAACCTACCGCCACAGAAAACCTTGGAAAAACCTTGTACCAACCAAGTAAAGCAAGTGAAATTTGTTGGAATATTTTAGTAAACATGATTAAAAAACCGTAAAGAAAATTTGTACTAAATTGAATTTCATTTTATTTGAAATCGCATGGACTTGATTGCATGGATCAAACTGTTGAACATTTCACATATTATGTGTAACTCGCATTAATGTAAGGAAATTTACTTCTTTTTTCTATAATGTTAAATCTATGAAATTCTTGGTATACAAAAGGAATTCAAGAGAGCAGTAAGGTTTGATGGGAACAGACAGTTGAGGTGCTCAGATTAATAATAAAACAGACATTTCTGCTACAGGCGTTGGAACCTTTTACGATAATGGGTAAGAGGTAATCAGACAAAGCTTTGTAGACTATTCATATTGAAACATCTGTTTACATCAGTCGTAGTTTGTAAAATGACAGTTATTATTTATGAATCAGTTACGAATCACAATGAATCAGTTGTTATGTCTTTTAGGAATTATATTAATAATTGTATTTAAAATGATTCTCTTCTACAGTTGATGTCGATGCTCATCTGTACTCCGTAAAACCCTGAAAACATGCCTCATCATACATTCAATGAAGATAATGTTTAAACCTACTTATAAAATTTATAATAATTTCTAAAATTAAAATCTGGTAATTGACAATTAGACCTTGAACCAGGAATATAAGATGAGCTAATACAATTTTTTTTATTAATAGCCTGGACAACATTAGATATACGAGACACATTCAACATTTCTATAAGTATTTTTAATTAGACATAATTGATATAATTACCAATTAAGTCACATAATTCCAGGCCATTCATCAAAGTATTTGAAAATTGTTTAAAGATTTTCGAGCTTATTTCTAATCTCCTTTTTTGGGCCTCCACGTTTATGGTTGGCGTGGTAAATATATTGTAATTGCGGAATAGGTTTATTATTATTATTTTTATTATTATTTAAATGAACGTCCTTAAATGCATTGTTTTGAATGTGAGGAAGCAATTTATTGACCAAGTGACCGAGTTACATTTATTTTTTGCATAACAATTTAATGGACAATATATGTCCATTGTAAGCTGAATTTCTGCCAAACAAAATATTTAACTACTTGTATTATAAGAATACAAGTACATAAAAAAATCCATTAAGTATATTTAATGGATTTTTTATGTACTTGTATTCTTATAATACAAGTAGTTAAATATTTTGTTTGGCAGAAATTCAGCTTACAATGTAATTAGTTACGAAAGAGGAAACACTCAAAAGCTTGTTTATCGTCTTGTTTGCTTTAAGCTCAACGGCTGGAGTTGTTTGCTCCAGTTCGGGTTCAAGAGTTCTTCTAACGGGAGGAACTATTTAATTAACGCTGACCGTTAATTTTTACTGCACGCTGTTTACTTTGAGTTGTGACTTAATGATGAATATGCAGCCGACGAAATCAGATATAAATCACTTTCAGTTTTCACCATTTCGTTTAATTCTATTATACTTTGTAATACAAATCTATGGTATGTATAAAGATATAAACAGCAATTAATTTCGTTAGCTTATTTATTAAAAAGCACTTTAATGTTAATTATTATAAAACTTTAGGTTAAAAATAATTTGAGCAATGTTATTGAAAGAGGGAAACCTATTGACCTTTTGTGAAAGTCAACATTGTAATAACTTTACATTTTGAATTATAAGACAAGTTTCTTCTGAAATATGGAAAGATCCGAGGTACATTATGGTAGATAAAAAACGGGGAAGCCCTAATTGAATAAGAATTTAGTCAATGATTCAGTTAACAAAATTTATCTATGTTTTGTTATCGGTGAGGTTGTTAAAATTACTAAAATTATGCTTAATAACTTATATTTTGGTACTTACTAGTTGTACATATCACCCATTTGTTTTACCTGAAACAAGAAACAAATATAATAATTTTCAACTAACTAGTTTTTAATTTTCATAAAATAATCATAAAACATCTAGTTAATTTTCCCTTTTGAATACAGCACCTATAACCAAAGGCGTGCGCAAACCTTTTAATTGGGTAGTGCTTAACACAAAAATTAGACTTAATAAAAGGTAGAGCTTTTAGTAATTTACTTAACAATATATTGAGTACGGAATTGCAACTTATCTAACAATCTAGTAAAAACTTCAACTAACTATGTAATACCATTACAAACAAAAACTAATAAACAGTGTATGTCTGGCAGATCCGAACCTAGTAGATACAGGAAAGGGAGACTACTGGAGGTAACCTACTCTTTGGGACGTGGCGAGCGTAAACAAACAACAACACATTCTAGTGAAATCAGAAAGTCAGCTGATCTCCGGTATTACATTCGTCACGTAGGCCACTAGGCCTCGAAGTGGGGGCTAGAAGTTAGCGACAAAGAGGGATTTGTTGTGTAAAAAAAAAAATAAAATAAAACGCATTGTAAACATAACAACTCGTAAAATCTCCCAGTGGGACCGCTGTCAATGAGTACAGATTTTTTAAAGAAGAACGTGATTTGAACATTTTAATTTGCCGCTTTTAGTAGTTCAGCGCTCGGCCTCGAGACTGCGCGCACTGCTTTCATTGTAAGGGGTGAAATGAGATTTGGATCGAAGCTACCTTTAGCGGCCAACTGGCAGAATAACTAACACAAGACCTGTTTTTCTTATAAGCCTCTGTATAAATTGACATTACCTCGTGAAACAATATTTATTTACTTGTATGGTAGTGAGCTTTTCCCACCAACTCAAATTTACAAAACACGAAAAAATACACTAACCTCAACCTATAAGATAGCGCCTAGGCTCTGGTGGCATCCATGCGCACGCCTATGCGTATAATTGATAACAATTAGAACGATTATCGTCACACTAGCAGCTAAATTTGTAAAGATAATTTTGCCTTTTGAAGGCCTTTTTTAAAACCACAAATGTAAAGGCCTATAGGTTAATCTGACAAGTAGATGGTTCTTTAAAGATTGCAATGTAAGTAATGCAATGGAGTGACAACTCCATCACTATCCTGTCCAGTATAAAATAGGCAACTAATATATTCCCAATGTAATAACTACTATACCCAAGATCTTACTGCAATATCAAACATTTTCCTACACAATAAAAAAAATTTTAGTTTTGTATATTACTACTTTAGGTAATAGAAATTCAATCGTTCTAGATAATGTAGCTGTACAGTAAAAAATATTTGAGTGTCTAGAGCGAAATTTAGTAAACAGATCATGGAAATTTTAGTGTCCATAGATTTCTAATGAAAATAATACGAAAATAATTCCTAGAATTCTATCAAATCAATATTAAACTTTCTTTAGACGTAACTAATACATTATTCCTCCGATTTAAAATCTAATTTCATGAACAATCATAACACAAATTACCCTTCATTTTGACAATCTGTTATATAGTATGAAATAAGCTTGATTATTGGGATTTCTAGAAACATACTGTATTCAGAACTCTTTTGAATAGGGCTATCCATAACCTATACTTTCCTTCTATACGTAGATAAACTCATACTCAAAGTGATAAAAATCATTGTTTCGTAATCACAGCAAACTTAATGAAATCCTTCACAAAAGTTAATTAAAACTCAAAGAGAAGTACCAAAATCTATTTTACATAATTTTTCAAAACCAGTAATTTGTATGGGGTCTATAACATGTAAAAAAATTAAAACAATACAATTATAGAAAAACAAGCATATAGACTCGTATTGACTTCTTCTTACCCTCAATAAATACTTCCATATTAAATATTTAGGAAAATTAAATTCCAAACAATATAATCTAGTGATCTCGCTTCCTATAAGCATTTTATTTTTAAAAGCAACACTTTTTTAGGAGAGTGTACACATCATCCCACGAGTGGACTGTACACAACCGCCATCTTGATCCATTAGCCACTATCGTATCTGTTACCTTCGTATCGTGTTACGCCGTTCTCCATTATATATGTGTGTGTTACCGCCTAACCAGTTTCACATTTCATAGTGCTTTTGTAAAGAACCCCAATCAAATATTTCCCTTAAAACAAAGCATATAGTTCAAATTTTTAATTTTAAGGGTGGAAGTGATATTACTGATATTGTTACTGCTTCGTTTGAGTGTGTAAAATTATGATTCCTTTTTATTATTCTTATTTATGAAGTCACATGCCCTCAATAAAAGTGTTTGAATGAATTTTTAACTCGTATGTTACACCCACTAATAGTCGTAAAGCTTCAATGTATTATACTCCTCTAATATTAAAAATGTGAAAGCTTAATGTTTGTGATAAAATTTCTAACTCTATTTCGCAAAAATACAAGAACATTAGGCTTAAATTTTGAAGTAATAAAAAACAAATTAGAGATTTGAAATTGGCATATTTTTTCATACATCAGGACTCCTCTCACTGGCTTTCAAGACCTGATGTTTGTAAATGGACTCTCCTGATGTTTGTAAAGGTTTCAAAACATTTCTTTACAAGGGAATTTTGGAATAATGCTAAATCATTTTTTAGTTTAAAATCCTTGTATGAGGTTATTGAGAAAGATGATATTGTTTTTTTGGTATTCAACTGCGTCTACAAACCATAAAAACTATTTCATACAAATTCATTGTGCAGTTTGAACATTTAATCAAAATTTTATGTTTATGACTGATAATAGGATTTATTTAGTACTAATTTATAATATAATCTTTGTACGTGAAAGTACAGTTGAGGAAATAAAAATAAACTTTATAAATATATGAGGGAGGTTATAAACAACAAACGCTGGCTGGAGTCGCCAGTCGGAGAACATAAGCCACGTCCTGAAACTGTAAACGTGTTTCGCATCATTTACGTTTCTGGCCCAATAATTCCAACAACGTAATGGCCATTAATTAGGTGCGGGTTTCCTCAAAGTTTTTATTCTAATATTGAAGTAAGTTATAAACACGTCTACCTTTTACTTTTATGTGAAGTATCGGAGGAAATAAACATGAAATATTCTTGTTCAATCCAAAGTTTTCTAATGCAATAGTTATTATTACAACAATTTTTATTGAAATGTCCAGTTTTGTTAGTAAGTTTTTTGAGGTTCTGGTATAATACAACACTTCAAATGTTGATGTTTCCTTCAACACAATAAGAGACACTAAAAATAGATTAAATTAAACTGTATCATGTTGTCTTTCAAAATCATATATAACATTCTTTCTTGAACTTTAAGATAAATAACTTTTAAATAATCAATGTTAACAAATATTTAAATCCCTATAGGGCCTCTTACCGCATTTGAAGCGTTCTCTATAAATACAAATACAATTTTGATATTGGAAAGAAACTCTATATGGATTTTTTAATAAACCCAAATTCTTCTACACGAAGTTAAAGAAATTTGTAAGATTATAAATGTTTGTGTTAAAGAGCAAAGAACCTATAATAAAATCTGTAGTGTTGAAGTTGTGGTTTACTTTAAATTAGCTTGTGATAGTTGAAGATACTTTAAGAGGTATATAATTGGTATGGTTAAGGACTTTGATACTCAGCTATATTTTTATATTCTTTTTATAATGTGTAGAAAAAGGATGGACATAACTTTCAAACTCTAAGAATATACTGATCAAATGTAATATGAAAATAGTATAAAGCTTATCACAATTACTGGACTCTACTAATTTCACTTCTGTTAGAGACTTATTGAAATGATGAGTTGCTTTACAATGTTGCCCAATTAAGCATGTCAAAATACACCGTCAATGGTTACAGACCGTCCTTGCATTTATCCTATGCAGGCAGAAATGGACAACAATCTTTATGTATTTAGCTGGTTGTCTGCCTGCATGTTAAATAATTTTCACATGCTAAGTTTAGTTTTTTAAATCATGGCCAAATATTTGGCGAAAGTTCTTAGGACTTTTAGGTTTTATAGTAACATCATATGGAAAAACTGTTTGAAGCAATAATTATATGAACTCATCGAGGAGAAATAAAATCAACAAACATTACGGTTATTGCCTCAGTGTATTGATGAAATCGTCATATATGACTCACTGTTGGTCCCTAATCGTATTGATAAAACCAAATTTCAATGACCGAGGATTACTTTCGAAGGAAGCCTCAGATCGACTTAAAACTTTCGAGGTAGATTTTTCGCGTGATTTTTTTATTCAAGTTTGTTGCTGAAGTTACTCTGTAAAATAATAAACTAATAAACAGCAGTTGAATTTCCAACGAGAAATACACTGGAGACAATTTTAGTGATGATTAAGTCGATTGCTTTTAACGAACATCCGTGCGTCAGATCTGGAGTAAGAATTTTGAAACAATCTCCTGCACACTCTAATGCTACGCGTAAACCATTTTCATCCACAAAGAATTAAAGAATACACTTACAGAAATCTATATTTTGTAATGACAATAAAAAGATGTTTTTTTCTGAAGTACTTAAAGTAATAAAGAAAGTTAAGTCGTAACGATTAAAATCTACACATCCAGTAAAATATAAAACAATAACGAGCAGGTGACTGTGACAAGAAATAATCAGTAGTGGTTTTTTTAAACTTCAGAGTAATTTCAGTTTCAATAGTTTAAAACAGCTATAATAGCGTATATATTATTTTTATAGACTTCTTTCAAGTGTTAATCAAATTAGTAAGAACCTATAATGCGAACTTTATGAAGTGTATAAATTTATTTGCGTATCTTAAAACATCATTTGCAAATGTATTATTAAATATATATGTATATGTATATATATATATATATATATATATATATATATATATATATATATATATAATTTAGTTTTTCTTTATCTTTATTGGCCAATTTATACACAGAAAAAGGGTGCTCTTATTTTAGTTGACATGAGTTATACCTTTGCAAATGTACTACACTATCTTAAATAGATTAAAAATACAGCGATGCATAGTTACTAGGATTAATAACAAAATAGGTAGGTTTTAATCTACACAGTGTTTGATTCAGAAATACACAATCATAGTTTTATGTAATTCAAAGAGAATTAACGAGCTGTGTAATCCTTACACCAAATTGAAAAAAAATATGATTCTACACGAATATCGTATCGATTTTTTGACAGTTATTATTAACCTCTTGTTTTGGTCAAAACAAAAGGCTCTTTAACTGTTGATGATAGGGATGGAATCGCTATTATAATTAAGTTTTCCTTTATTATTTGATACACAAAGATATAGAAGCCTTAATAATTGTAGAAACGTAACTTTAATTTTGGGATCTTAAAAAGTGCAATAAAATATTCTAATGCTGCATTGTTTACAAAAGAAAAAAAAACTGTAAATGGTTTAAAATTTTCTTAAGTGGTTGTTTTGTTTATTAATAAAGGGAAGAAATTAATGTTGCAGAAAACTGTTCCATAAATAATTATGGCTGGTTATTTCTAATTGGGAAAATACAGTCAACACCATATCTTACAGGGTGGTGCTCAATCCTCATTAATATTCAAATAGTTATTAACTGGTTCAAAAGGCAAAAAAATTGTACCGGAAAAAGGAAGAAGTCATTATAGCCAACTCAAAGTCCTAGACATACTTAATGTGACTCCTTTTTTGGTACGGTTAGTTTAAAAAAATAAAACCGAGAGAGTGGTGTTAAAAGTCAGCCACATACTGCAGCATTTAGCAGAAGTTTCAAAGATGACAAATGCACAATCGTTCTGAACATAATAGGATGCAATTGGAGTGATATGATATTGATCATCTACTGAAACCCCCACTAAAAAAGCCTTAAAAGTTTTCTTATTTCATTTTCCTAATACCAATCAAAGTTCCCATCAAAATCAATTGATGTATCAAACAACCTGTAGTTTATGCACCAAAATAAGGACTGACCTTCCGTCAAACAGAACCAACAGTAGTAACGTAGTTGTTATGAACGTTTTGGCATGACAATGCCTTCTTTCGACATGTAAATTTCATCTGGATTATATTCGTCGAATGAAGAGCATGCTGTGAGGTAGCTGTTGCTATTACAGTTTTCTTGGTGTTCAAATAGTTTTTATGGATACACAATTTTCTTCCATGTTTCTTCCACGAAAAGGTTGTATGGCTTGGTTGCTTGATGGCCATGGGTTATTCATGATTCCTCATTTCAATATAATAATAAATACTAGAGATCAACTAGTGTTTTGTTAGGGATTGATGCTTATAAAATCTCAATACAAAATAACCTTGAGAACCTCCATTTGCTGAGAGTGTTTATACGTATTATTCTTCTCATAAATTAAGCCTAATAATACTTGATCCGGCTAATTAATGGTACAAGCTATGCAGATTGATCAAAAACACAGTGCATCAGAGGCGGCGGCTGCGGTCTCAGAGGTTTGGACCCAGTCGCAAGCCTCATTAGGCGTTGAAAACACGAGTTTAATTAATCTCGGTTTGTTGACACCATTCCTCCTCCTCCTTCTAATTGAATTTGCTTAACTTTCACCAAATCTTTTCCGAAGTTAAACTAAATTCATAACCTTCCAACTGATTTCTGACGATTTATTAAACATTACGGTTTGAGTTTTGAACACACTTTTGAAATTTATCTGAAGCAGTATTTATTATTTTATGTATTATTTATGATTAATGACATACATTTTGGTTCATCAAATTAAATTAACATTTTGGCCCAGAGTATTGTCTAATGTTCATGTTCAATAATCCACTATATTATTTCACTAAGGTTTACTTTAATGTAAAACTGTGTAGATGTAGTTAAACAGCACTTTGATTCATTAGCTAAACGATAGTAAAAGATTTAATTTTTTATTCCTTAAATGAAAAAATATTATTTTTATTAAAGTATTTAAACATTGAGTCTTATAATCCACAATTTAATTTGAATCTGGCAGGTGATTGAATTTGACACTTTGAAATTGCCTTCGGCACATGCCGTCAGTTGTTATTCGTGTATCTCATTAAATTGATGGAGTGTCATTAAAAATGTTTAATTGCAATATTAAGATACTCTAGTATACGTATTGCTCGAAATCTAGCTATTTATTTCAATACAATACCAATGTTACTATAAGCTCTAAAACAATGACATCCGCCAATCCAATATTGTGAATATCTGTAATCACATAAAACTACACGTATTTACAGCTGATTATTAAGGGATGTTTAAAATGCTTTATTCAATCCCATTCAATCCCAATGTTATTTAATTTGAGATTTCAATGGTGTATAGTGCTTTTATTTTCAATTCGATTCTCATAAGTTTTTGGCGGAAACAACTACGTACCAAGCCCTACCAAATTGAAAATCGGTTGAAAATTGTAGGAGGAGTTCTCAACACAAAAAACCCTTAGCGTATTTAATACGTATAGATAGATTACAAACATGTTCTCCCAAATAATTAATCGAACCGGTAATTATTTTATGGGAAATACAGTAGTTTCTGCCATAATTATAACACTTTCATGTTTGGGTTATATTTACTGCTTAATTTAGATGGATGCTAAACAGATTATAGTAAGTGCTAAACTCATGAGATTTTTGCAAAATATTATTGCAAAATCGTGCCCATTCGGTTTGCAATATGTCAGTAAATAATCTATATATTAATACGCAATCCTGTTTCATTTCGTCCTTTTTTTCTCAGCTCGTGTCGTGTGCATCGTAGGATAAATCCGGGCATACCGTTAGAAAGGTATAGTCCTGTAGATGAGTAAGAATCACATTCTACTTCACATCGGACTCCAGGGCTGCGCCCCACAGGCTTTCAAAGTTCCAATGTCAATCTTATGGAGAAAGGAGAATTGAATGAATCTTTTAGGAAGATTAGCAAAATCTTAATAATTTTAAAATCCTGGAAAATTAGAACTAAAACATCTGTTTTAGTTCTAAAATGTTTTTAAGCTTCTTGGGTCTAGATCAACCGAAATTTTGATGGAATTTCGATCAGGAGGCGATCTCTAGTAGTAAAAAAATAAACTGCAGTATCATCCAGGTTCATGAAACATTCTGTCAATACTGATATCAAGTGTTTTAAACACACAAAGGTTGGTAAAATATTATTATAGTTGTATTTGGTATGTTGTTTTATTCAGATTTATATCAGGCTCTCATGAGTTACATATTCTGAAAAAATTAGATTTTAAAACCCATGAACATATCAAATATCATAAGAGTCATTTTAAATATCAAATATCATTTTATCTATGTGCATCCAATATCATTAGAGCGATAGTAATATCAAATATTAATAAAAGTATCAATAATCAATATCAAATGAAATAAAACCATTTAAACGTAAACAAATTAGTTTACCATGTTAAGAAAACCTTGTCTATATAATTTATATTTCTGTCCTGTTAGTTTTTAATAGCATTGTGCAAATACGGTCCAAATAGGTATAATGCCGTAATAAAGGTGCCAGGACGGTGTGTAGTCTGGCACACATCGTCCTCGTAATAGAGATGGCACAACGTCAGATATAATTCACCCAGGATGCTGAAATCTGAACTTCCCGCAAACACTAGTGTCAGCACTGATGGATCTCCTGCTATAAAAACACTGACTCTGACGTCATCCAGTGGAAGAGCGTGAGGTTATAAAATGTCATTGCAATATTTTTTACCGTTGCGTAGTCATGTCAAGATAGTTTCTTTAACAACTGTTTGTAATTTTTCTTGAACTAATATGTATTTATTCAAAGAACCTTTAGTTGTTTGGGTGGAAAACCCCTTACTTTTATAATCCCTCCATAAAAATAAGTTGCAAAATGCTAAGAGATGACATTGCATCTTAAATATAAATTTATAGAAATAAATTTTATGTGTGATCTGTTATGTTGCTATTTTTAATTTATTATTTTATACTGGGTTGAAGAACAATGATGTAGACTACAATATGTACATGGCACAAACCATAGCAAAACTTTTGTTTTCAACTTTTTTACTTTCATATATACATTTTAATACACAAAGTATACATACAATTCTACATACAACCATTTGATTTATTTAATTTTGGCAAGGTAATAATTGAAAATAAAATAATTTACCTAAATACCATAAAATAGGACATTAAAATTTTCTTTTAATCTTTGTTACATAAACGTAAATTTAAATTTCTGCTATAATAGTAAGAGTTTCGCTAAAATTTCTGTTGGGCGTGATAGGGCTATTATGCATCTTCTGCAGCTACTACGCAGGCACTCGGTTTAAACGAGTTTATCATAAGCGATTCACTAGTTGCAGTGAAACTAGTATTTTTTATCCAATTCAGTGCTGAACCTACATCTAGGTACTGTTGTTAAATTGCAAAGGGTACATCATTTTTAATGACACTGTATTGGGGTTTTGTAATATCATGGATCGATAAATAAACTTAATAGTAATTCAATAGTAATAAACGATAGTAATTTAACTGCTTTATTATCATGAATTTTTTAAACAACTAGACAGGTTTCACAACACGCTTGGGACGTGTTGTCTAATGGTGTATAACATGTCTGTGTGTAGAGCATACACGCCTGTGCCTCATGTTTTGACATACGGTATACACGGTGTATGGACACAATAATCATTTCTGCACGAGAAACCAAAATCACCCTAGGCCTGCTGTTATGAGTCTACATTGTATTAGGCATAGGTGGTATTCGATAAATCTGACATCTAAAAAGTCTGGTGTATAAAGTCAAATGTCACTTCTAACACAAGTGTTATATTTGATTACAAAAGGTATAAAACCTTAGAATAACATTCCGTTACCAAAATAATGATGAAATTCAGTAATACATTAGTTTATGATCTGAATTGTGCATTTCCCATATACTTTATACATCTATAAAGGCAGTATCAGTGCATTGTTCAGTTTTTATGAATGCACTTGTTTACTGTTTCGAGTAATAAACCTGTTTCCTTTACATTTTATAAGTTGTAACTGTTCCGGGTGTCCCAGACACCCATACAACTCTTAAAAATCTACAGAATTATTTGTTCACAAAAACAAAACTGTGCCATTATGGGTAAACCAGTTGCGTTCTATGTATTGATGATAATTTCAATGTACAGGGTGAACCTATCCAGACCGGAAGTAATTTATTTTAAATACAACCCCCCACTTTTTAAGGCATTTTTTTATTCTGTAAATCATTTTCATACAACTTTGCAGTTTAATGTGTACCCCTAATCCTAATCGTTTAGGAGATAATGACGGTAGAAGTTTTATTTTTTCCCTTAAGAATAGCAAGGGCAAATTTTCACATCCATTATCTCTGAAAATTCCCCGTTAAACAATAAAGGCCTAACATAAAAATGCCTAAGACTCTTCTTTTATATGTTTTTGCATCATACATTTTTAGTTTTGTAAAAAATTATTTAAACTTTTTTAGCAAATTTTACAATATGGCGGAGATTATTTAAAATGAGTGGAAAGCAAAAATTAATCACGTGATAATCGTTATTTTATGATGAAATATAATTTAAAATAAAGTTCTAAAAGTTATCTTTAAGGTAAAAGTTTCAGTAATAATGGATGTGAAAATTTTCCCCATTTTATTAGTATGGGAAAAAACAAAACTTCCACCACAATTATCTCCCAAACCATTAGGATTACATGTACGAATTAAATTAAAATTGAGTATTTAAATTATATGAAACACTCTGTAAATTAAAACCCACCCATGTTGTGATTAATACTAGAAGGTATACGTATAGTTATGAAATACAGTTATGTATTTTAATCTGTTCACGGCAGAGAACAGTCTTACAGGTTTTAATGTCTTAAAATTATGTGTAGAATAAAAAAATACCATAAAAAGTAGGGGTTCGTTTTTAAAAAAACTATTGACTTCAGATCTGGATAGGTTATTTCTGGTACATCTGTACATTAAAATTATCATTATTAGAATACAACTGGTTTACCTATAATGGCTCAGTTTGTTTTTGTGAACAATAAATTCTGTAAATTTTAAAAGGGGTGTACGGGTAGTCTGGGACACCCTATTTGCTTGTATCACCAAAAGAGGATAAATGAAAAATTTATTCATCAGCAAGAATATTAAATTGAGATTTTTTGCTTCCCTAACGTGCCTTGGAGATTAAAATATTCACCTAGGTCACCCGTCTCATGGACGAGTAGTGATATGTGTTTCGACTTGTACATCATAGTGTTTCACTATTATGCAATCTTCTGATGCTATTTTACTAGTACAGGTTTCGGTGTGTGGTATCTTCAATGAAACGTGTATAACATCATCAAAAGCCTTTATCGGTTTTCTTAATAATGGTAGTTTGGAATATCTTGAGAATTCCAATGAAGTACTAAAGGGCAGACGAGGGGAAAATTTTAATGAGACGATGAGTCTCCCCATAATTGCAAAGGAGGTGATTTATTCAAATACATTACGCTGAGCCTCATTTTTAAGTGTATTCTTAAGTGAATTTTGGAAACTTATAAGTGACCAGTTAACTTGTGGGACTTGATGTGGTTTTTGTGACTAAGACACGTTTAATCATTTATTTTTTTCTTTAAATTGTTTCGATATAACAAAATCAAATTAAGTTTATTTTCTTCACGATTATGCAAAGTAGTTTATATAAAATAGTAAGGTTATAACAAATCTATATATATAATTCCGTAAGCGAATCGGTCCCCACGAAATATCTCGAGTTAGAAGAAAGACTCGCCTGCGGCTCGATGGGGGCTCCGCCCCCATGCCCCCTCAGGGTTTTGCCCAGAAATTCGTTAATTGTTGTTTAAGTCGCATATAATGAACAGATTACATATGAATATAAGTGTTTGTAAATGAGCAAAATAGCAAAATAAATGAGTTTGTAAGTTTATTTATAACATAAATTAACTCCCACGACTGCAGAAGTAACCTAAATTTGAACTTGTGCAACTAACTCAATCTAAGGAATGAAAATATATTCGCCTACGGCTCGTTTTCAGACACTCTTTCTCCAAACCTCCTTCCCTAATTCCCCCCGAATTCTATAAAGGTTAATGGAGTTGTGAATAAATTTTGTATGTAGGTATTGTATAAGTATTTAGTTAAAATTATAAAATTCATATAAATAAATATATGAAAAAATTAAATGGATAAACTGCATAAAAATGTGCAGTAGATCATCGAAAACAATGAAAAATTCCTTTAAACCTAATAATTTAAAATCTTAACAAAGTGAATAAAACTTGCCAAAAACCCCTTTTATTTACAAAAATACTATTCAGTTACTATCCTTCAATTAGTTGTGTTGAAATTCCAGGGAATAACATAACGATCCAGTAATATTGAACATACAATGATAAATACATAATGTAATATTGGCATTCATTACAATTCCTTCATTTCAGTTTTTAATAATGTAAAACTTTAAATTTACCTAATTTCCTAAAAAATTACTGTCAAGGCAAATAAAAAAACTTCAAGTTTCTAAATACAATAATACAGTAGTTACTAACAAAAGTATGTTAAATAATGGTTAAAATATTAAAGTTACCATACACATCAAAGGACGTATGTTTTAGCCGTAATACCAGGTCAGTAAATAACAATCAAAGTAAAACAATCAGTTGCTTGATATAGCAATTCGTTCCGACTCACTTTCAATAGAAGAATACGTGATATTGAAAATCATCATGATAATTTTTAAGTTTGATAATTTAATTGATATTGGTACTGTGCAAGATATGTCTATGTGCAAAGTTGAGGTTCTGAGTAAAATATTATAGTAGTTGTAAAATTACGTCTACATGGGATAAAATTCCCCACAAAAATAAATAAACATTTAATTATGTTTAATTGTGTGGACTGGGGGGCGAAAATTCATTGAACCAAACTTGTAGTAACTTGAAAGATGTTCGCGAGGATTGCCTCAGATGTTATAATTTGGCCGCTAGAGTAGAAAAAAAATAATGTCATATTTATTTTGGGTAAAAATGTTTGGTCGCTAAATTTTGAAATCAGATAGTTTTCTGGGGCAGGAAATAAAAAAGCTTTTTTATTTTAAATGAAAATACTGTACTGCCACCTTTTTAAACTAAACATTAATTTATTACGCACTAAAAGATAAATCAATTGTGTAATCTGCTATTTTAGTTAAAATTTTTGTTGAATTGTAAAATTTAAATTAGCATGCTATCAGGTAAAGTCAATGATGTACTTCCTAAAGCCGCGTCCGCATTGGCCGAACATGTTCGCCGAACAAAGTTCTTCCGAACTTTTGTTTGTTTGTTGCTAACCGTTTAGTATGTAAATCATATGGCCGGTTAATTGTTCGTTAATAATGTTTGTTGATTTTTGTGTTCGCCGAACAAGTTCGCCACGAATGTTCGGCCAGTGCGGACGCGGCTTAATGAGTTCGTTAGAAATTAAGTGCCATCCCAAATAAAGAACCAATTTTTGGGAGGACTATCGTGCAAATATGATACTGTCTTACAGGGTGTCCCATACCAACCTGGCACCTCTTTTAAAATAAAAAAATAAAAAAAACAAATTGTGCCGTTGTAGGTAAACACATTTTGCTCTGTTGATTGACACTGATTTCAATACAGAGGGGACCAGACGTAATTTTGAAGCAACTTTAAAATTTAATATTTTAAACCCTAATCATACTGATTTAGAATAATAAATAGCATGACATTATTTTTTTTTTAACTGGGGAAAATTTAACATATATTATGTCTGAACATTTTACATATAACAGAACTTACCAAACATGTAAATGTCTAAGAACCTCATTTAAAATAATATACTATCATAAAACATCAATTATCACGTGATTAGTTTTACTAAACATTTAAATACATGTTCATTAATCTCCGTCATGTTGTAAATTTAATAAAAAAACTTTTTGGACCAAACTGACAATTTTTGTTGGAAACGTATTTAAAAGAGTCTAAGACATTTTTGTGCCAAGACATTTTTGCTTAACCTAAAATGCTCAGAGAAGAATGAGGAAAATCTAAATTTTAACCTCAAATATTCAATAAACTGCTAAAATTACGCGTACAAGATCAAATTGTAAAGTTTTCTTAAAAACCGTGTAAAACTAAAAAAATTATTTAAAGTGAGAGTTAGTATTTGACATCAGTGACTTCCGGTCTGGAGAGGTAATTTCAGATACACCCTGTACATTGAAATTACTCTCGGTGGATAGACCGCTTTACCTATAAAGGCACAATTGGTTAATGTTATAAAATTTCTTAAAAAGAGTGTTTCGGTAATCCGCGACTCCCAGTATGTTGGCAATTTTCTCAATAATACAGGTCGGTAAGTTTAGTTCTTGCTTGGGAATCACTCTGTAGTAAGTAATATTTAGGAGATCTACATTACCGACTTTTGACGAATTTCTGATACCCCGATGAGTGAGTCAGTCAGTTACACATTCGGGAGTATATAATTTAGATACGGTAACGTATGATGGCTCATTTTAAAGCTTGAGGGCCAAGGACGCAAGGAAAAATACCAGAATCATCAAAAGTTACATGGGCTTCGCCCCATTGGACCTTGAAGTTCCAATGTTAATCTAATGGGAAGAAGATTTTTAAATCAACAAGTGTGATAAAGCATATGTTTACGTGTATATTTTTTTATCATAAACTCAGCTGGTTATTGAACAGATATTTTGAGTTAAAATATTTATATTTAATCATAACTTTTTGAAATTTGCAATGCACTATAAAAAAGGAAAACACCAACAATTATGGAAAAATTAATTATGGATCCACGGCAGATTTCTTTCCTCAAAATCTATGTCATTATGATTTTGTATGCTGAATATACCGCTGTAAAAGTGACTTAGCCGTGGTATGGTTGATGTAATAGTTAATAAATTGGCTTAACTCAGTGAATGTCGTCAAGATGTTACGTTTCTGTTTCATATATTGGCTATTTAGTGGTTAGAGTTTCATAGTTTTTAAAGTAATTGTTTATTTTTTACTAAATCATATTATGTAAACTACTAACATTGGATAACCTCCATATGAGGAATATTTTGTTTTATACAACCTCCGTATGAGGAATATTTTGTTTTATACATTCTCTGCTTCTTTCATTACATAGGTCGGCTGGAAACAATAAATGCCCATTATATACATAAATACGGGCTTTTCATGTATGCAGTGTGCAAAAATGATGTTCTACTTCATTGAACGAATAGACAAAATAGACTATAATCATAGCACAAGGAACGTCGTTAGACTCAAGTGACGGGTGGGGGGCATGGGTGAACGGGAGAACCGTGGGTGCGGGTTCTTGGGAGGCACGAGGGGTGTCAGTGGCACAGGGGGTAGGGGGTTGGCATGGGTGGACATTCTGGAGGAACGGTATAGGTAAGGGGGCAGGGGGGTATGGGGGAGAAATGGGGGATTTAGAGAACGGGACCTCGAAGAAGAAGGGCGCGCGCATGTGAGCTTGGGAGAATGGGGGCACAGAGGCATGGAGGCATGGGGGTACTCGGGCCACGGGAGCATAGGGGGTACAGGAAGAACGGGTCATGAGATGAGGGCATGGGGGAGATTTGGGGGGACATAGGGAGCACGAGAGAGGAATGAGGACGTAGAGAGCACTGGGGCATCAAGGAAGAACTGCGCACATGTGAGCACAGCAGAATGGGGGTCATAGGGACATGGGGTTGTATAGGGGCATGGGGGTACTCCGGCCGCAAGGCATAGGGGGTACACGAAGCACGGGTCACGAGAGCGGGGACACAGGGGAGACTTTGGGGGATATAGGGGGCAGAGGGAGGAACGGCAGGCATCTGGGAACAAGGATATGGGACTCACGGTGAGGAATGGCGGTCATGGAGGCACAAGGATATGGGAGACACGGGGGTATGGGCATGTTGGCACGAGGCGCACTAGAGACGTCGGTATCACTGGGGGTAGCTGAGTATGGGGGACGGGGGAGGAATGGGAGACATTAGAGAGCACAGGGGCCTCGAGGAAGAACGGCAGGCATGTGGGCACAGGAAAATGGGGGACACACTAACTTGGGGGGAACAGTCGTTCGGGGGCATGGTTGGTACTCACGGGGGCATATGGGGTACATGAAACACGGATCACGAAAGGGGACGGGGCACATGGCAAGTGGTGGGGGAGTGGGGGGCACAGGAGTCCTAGATGCAGTAGTGTACAGTATTAATGGGATAATAACTATTTTGTCATGTTGTATTAAACTATTGTATTCACTTGAGTTATGAACTCATTATGTGTACATGTTTAAGGTCAAAACTTATTTTTTTGCGTCCGGCAAACTAATAGTGCAAAAATTTTTATTTTTACACAACATAGACAACTTACTGTATTGTTTAATGCAAGGGAGATTGCTGGCGAATTACTGATTTGTTACCACAAAAAAATATTAGTCGAAATTAAGAAATATTTATAAAAAAAATCCAATCGTGTAAATTCACACTACAGCTTGGGAAGAAATTAAGTAATTGTGCAACTGATGAATTGAAACTTAATATTTGAGATAACATCATCATTTGGATTTTTAGGGGCCTTTGCCCCTACAAGCCCCTAGTCTATATATAATTCCGTAAGTGGATCGGTCCCCACGAAATATCTCGAGTTAGAAGAAAGATAGGGTTACGTATGATGACTCATTTTAAAGCTTGAGGGCCAAGGACGCAAGGAAAAATACCAGAATTATCAAAAGTTACCTGGGCTTCGCCCCCTTGGACGTTGAAGTTACAATGTTAATCTAATGGGAAGAAGCTTTTAGATCTACGCGTGTGATTAAGCAGATGTTCCAGTGAATATTATGGTGTAATAAACTCAGCTGGTTATTGAGGAGATATTTGGAGTTAAGATAACCATTTAATTATAACTTTTTAAAATTGGCATCGCACTATAAAAAAAGGATCAGTCATGGAAGTCCACAGTAGACTTCTTCTTTGTGACCCTATCTATGTATCTATAATATATACAGCCCCATGTGTAACTGACTGACTCACTGATGATCTTAAATTCCTGAAGCGACCGTTTAAGATAGAGACTTGAAATTTGGCATGGACATTCATTGAGATGTTTCAATTTAGGAAAAATCATAAAACTACAACTTTTTTACTTTTAAACTATAAAAAAGGTAATAAATATAGATTTGTCGGTAACGTAGTTCAGCCGTATCAGCGTATATCACCGCGTGTGGTATCGTAGATCACACTTCAGGTTTAGTTCTCGCTCGCGTTTAAATGATCTCTTTCAACTACACCCGTGTTTGATATACTCATTGTATCCTTCGATGGATAGACTCTAATATATATTGTAAACTACGGCGTTATTTTGTATTGAGAGCGGGTTATTTCACCAGGGACCCAGGGTTATACTAGATAATATATACAGTGATAATTCCCTAATTTGTAGCTTATGCAGCATATGCGCTATCTTGAATGTTTACCAAAGGTGAATTTTCTTCTCCTACTATGAATTAATTTCCCATGGCGGGTGAATAGTCGCTTAGTTCTCGCTTGTATTTAAATCATGTCTTTTAACTACACCTGCTTCCTTGCTGTTGGCAACGTTAGTATCCCTCATATATAACAAACCGTTATCCATTTGACTTCAAAATAGCAATGTGATTATGCTGCATTGAAAGCTCGTTTCCTTTATATATTACACACATCATAAATATCGTATGTTTTAGGGAATTTTTAAATAACTGTTTAGCTGAACTAACATATTTAAATGTAGGTTCTCGTTTTGTTTCAATTTATTTTAGATTACTTATTCAAATTCACACGGGATTATTCTCCGCCGAACTTCGCATTGAATAGATTTTCTGTGAAGCTTGAGCCGTGATCTTAACGTAACATACTTCGATTACTTTGTACAATACTTAATAGACAGTTTATTATTATCTTTCTGTTTGATTTATATTCAGTGTCTTATATTTGAATTTTTCACACTTAAAATTTGTTTTTGAGAATGTTTAAATAAGTGTTGAACAAAAGTAATAGATTTAAATGTTAGGTTTTCGTTTAATTTCAATTTATTTTAGATTACTTATTCAAATTCACCCCATGAGAACCCCTCAGCCGAATTACGCATTCAATGAATTTTCTGTGTAGCTCGTGCCGTGATCTTAACGTTATGAATTTTGCTGTGAAGCTTGAGCTGTGATCTTAACGTAACATACTTCGATTACTTTGTACAATAATTAATAGACAGATATTTATTATCTTTTTGTTTGATTTGTATTCAGTGTCTTATATTAGATATTTTTTTCACACTTATAAATATGTTTTTGAGAATGTTTAAATAAAAATTGAACAAAAAGAACAGATTTAAATGTTAGGTTCTCGTTTCATTTTCACCTCATTCCAGATTACTAATTCAAATTCACCCCAAGTTAAGCTTTCGGCCGAATTTCGCATTCAATGAATTTACTGTGTTGCTCGTGCCGTGACCTTAACTTCTATTACTTTGTATGATAATTAATAGACAGGTAATTATTATCTTTCTGTTTTATTTATATTCAGTGTTTTACATTATATTTTAGTACACACTTAAAATATGTTTTTGAGATTTTTTAAATGAATATTGACCAAAACAAACAGGTCTTTATGAATAAATTATTATTTCACAGGTCTCGATTTTATATTCTTATAATTAGTTGTTTGTAATAGTAGGGGTTTTTTGCGGATCAACCCCGTTTTTATTCTTTCCTATTATTTTGTTTTCATTTTATTTAATTCTTGTTTTCGCTCATTGATTTGAATGTTATACGCTATTTCAGTGATTTAAACGTTTTTCTTCTATCTCCTGAAATTTACAAGTTTTTATTTGAGTTGGGTCAGGCATGGGATTATGCCAATTTTCCCATAATTGTATCTCTATTTAGTACCAGGTTAAACGAGCCTTGCTCGTTGGTTTTAATTGACTTTTGTTATAGTGTCATGGTAATCAAGCTATTAAATCTACACCAGACTCTTCACAGATAACAGCTGTTAAAAAACTGCTTAAAATTTATGTTCCTTTATTTTTGTTTACTTTTAGTTGTTATTTCGTTACCAAAATAGCAACCTATAAGACCAATGTTAAAAATAACGATTTTTAAACTTAAATTTAGACCAACTTCGATTTTTCCTGGGACTGAGGCTGTTTCTAAACTTATTTGTGGGCAAACACTCGTGCAAAGCTTAAGAAAAATCTAACAGCTACATTTCGAGATCGTGGAACACACATCCCTTCAGACATAGCTTGTATTATATTATAGGATAGGATAACAGAGAAATATTTGTTACCATAACTACTACGATTAAATATAATGATAGCAACAACAACAACTATAACTCTTTTAATTGAAATTTCTTTTCATCTAACACAACAACAATCGTCTAATCTAAAGTATATTTTTTTACCAGCATAACACCTAAAATATTTAAATAAATAATTATAAATTCACAGCTCAAAACTTTTAAACGAATTCTAATTACGAAGGGGTATTAAAACCGATTCATATGAGTTTTTTAAAAGCTTTGTTTACTATTGATTGTGAATTTTGTGTATTTGACGGTTTTGTTACTGTCTTGAGTGTGCAGTTCTTCCGTGGAACTAACGTATTTTAAACACGACTTTTTATTAATTTAAAAATTTAGGTCAACCCCTAGAAGGGGGGTCTAGCCTGTTCGGTACTTGAGACTTAGAGCAATTAACAAATTTGGGGCAACCCTCTTAGGGGGCTTGGGGGCGGAGCCCCCATCGAGCCGTAGGCGAGTCAATAATATATACAGCCCCATGTGTAACTGACTCACTGACTGACTCATCTATACAAATTCTAGACCACTTCCGGGTGAGCTGGAAACGTGATTTTTTGCATACAGGTGGCCTGAAGTCTGATATCCCCGGGAAAATCCAGAAAACCGACAATCTTTCATTTCAACCCCCTAAAAAAAATAAGTAAGGGTGGCAATCGGTAACCAGAATTTGTAAGGTTTTACTATTTTCGCTGTAACTTTTGAACGAGAGGTCCTACCTCGAATCTGAGGGAAAATCGTTAGTTGGGAATTAAACGCTCTACAAGATTGGTCCTGTGACATTTTGCTGTATCTCACCCCCTTCACCCATAAAAAGGGGCGTACTTTCAAAATTTCTAAAAATTTTCGCAATAATAGCGCGATTTTGATATTTTTATTTACTATTATGTAATATATATGCATGAATTTCTATTTATATTATGGCCTCAACAGGTCCTTTCTATAGTAGTAGCTTTTTGCCATTTTCATTCGGAGTTTAGTCCAAAAAAAATTTTTAAAACAAAAAATTCTTAACGTTTTTCTTGTGAAGTGTTTGTAATTCACTTTAACCTGGTGAATATACTGCTATATCGATATATGTTATGCAGTTACTATATTCTATTTTAGACGCTCTACAAGTTTGGTCAAGTGACATTTTGGCGTATCTCACCCCCTTCACCCTTAAAAAGGGGTGTAATTTAAAAAATTTGTAAATTCTTTCACAAAAAATTCGCTGTTTTAATATTTTTTTATTTACTATTATGGCACAAAGATGCCTGAAACTTAGTAAATATTATAGACTTAATTAATTCTTACTATAGTAGCAACCATTGGCCAATTTCAATCAAATTTAAGTCCAAAAATTGGAAAATCCCAAATTTATTAACATTTTTTCATGTAAAGTGTTTGTAAATCACTTAAATCTGCGAAATATACTGCAATATTGATAAATGTTTTTCCAGTTTTATGTTTAATTTTAGACGCTCTACAAGTTCAATCCTGTAAAATTTTGACCTATCTCACCATCTTCAACCGTAAAAAGGGGCATACTTGCTAAATATCGATATTCTTTCGCAAAAATGCGTTACTTTAATGTTTTGTATTACTCCAATGGCACATGGATGCCTGAAATTTAGTACATATACTCACCTTGACTAGGTCTTTATATAGTGTCAGCTATTGATCAATTTTTATTTAATTTTACCCCAAAAAGATTGTAAAAAATAGAATTCTTAACATTTTTATGCGTCTTTTTTGTAATTCAGTAAAAGCTGGTAAATATTTTTGTTACAACGATATGTATTTGGTCAGTATAATATTCTATTTTAGAAGCTCTATAAGTTCGGATGTGTGCAATTTTGGGGTATGCCACCCCCTTCACCCTTAAAAGGGGAATACTTTAAAAAAATTTGAATTTTTTCACAAAAATTGATCTATTTGAATATTTTTTGTTTACTATTATAGCATATAGATGCTTCATATTTAGTATATTTTATGCACTTATATAGGTCTTACTATAGGAACAGCCATTGGCCAATATCAAAGATTGTAAAAAAAAACTGTGAAAACACGCAATTATTAATATTTTTATAATAGTATTAACGATTTATTTAAATGTGGTAAATGCATAATTATATAAATATATTTATACTGGTGTTACATTCTATTTTAGATGGTCTACAATATCGGTCATTTGACATTTTGCCATATCTCAAATCCTTCTCCCTTAAAAGGGTGTACTATGAAAATTTTCATTCATTCACAAAAATTGCACTATATTAATATATTTTATATACTATTTGGTGTTTTCTAATACATTTTTAAGACCCCCCTCCCGCATCATTGACTCTTGCGTATAGTAGGATTTTTTAAGGAGGGGAGTCTGCCACGTAACAAAGTTTCTTTATTTCGTTTTAAATGGCATTTTCTAATTGCATTCGTAGATTAAATTTTTTTCTCTTTTATTATTGTCCTACTCTTAGCTTCAACTTCCAAATGGATTGGTTTCACGGAAGACTCCGGGTATTTTAAGAAACATATTTTAAATATAAAGATTACTTATATGAAACATTTTACATTTTAAGAATCTATAGCCGCTACGTCATAAGACCAATTTAGAGCTTTAATCTTTATTTTGTTAAATGCCTGAGAATAAAATGAATTCAGGGCAACCCCTAGGTGTTCAGAGGGACGGAGTCCCAGGACTTGAGACTTTGTAAATTATTAACAAATTAAATTAATCTAACTAGGTAGCTTGTAAAAGTTCATTTTTCGACATCTTTTTTATTGATAATATCGCGTTCGTCCATCGGTACTAAAACTTTAATTTACTTGACTATTCGTCGTTTCCACGTATTTTTTAATCTTCCTCTAAACTACCAACGGCAATTTCCTTTCGGCATCGATTCGTATTATCGACTACTAAAACCTCAGTGGAACCATTATAGGGGGCATGGGGGCGGAGCCCCCATCGAGCCGTAGGCGAGTCTATAATATATACAGCCCCATGTGTAACTGACTCACTCACTCACTCACTCACTTATGATCTTAAATTCCTGAAGCAACCGTTTAAGCTAGAGACTTGAAATTTGGCATGGCCATTCTTTGAGATGTTTCAATTTAGGGAAAATCATAAAACTACAACTTTTTTACTTTCAAATTATAAAAAAGGTAAAAAATATAGATTTGTCGGTAACGTAGTTCAGCCGTACCAGCGTATATCACCGCGTGGTATCGTAGATCACTTTGCAGGTTTAGTTCTCGCTTGTGTTTAGATGATCTCTTTCAACTACACCCGTGTTTGATACAAATATTGTATCCTGTTAAACATGAACGTCTAGTGTCGATTACGGAGTTTCGATGCATAGAGAGCGGTTTATTTCACCAGGGTATTACTCGCTTTGATTAAATAAAACAGTATATATGCCCAAAAACTACAAATTTTCAACTTTAAAATTATAAAAATTTCTTACAAGACGAGGTGTCGGTAGGGAAGTACGTTGGTTCTTAAAGATGTCGCTTAGTTCTCGCTATTATAGTCGCTTAGTTCTCGCTTGTATTTAAATGATATCTTTTAACTACACCTCTTCCCTATATTTATTCTCAATTGGACGCATAGTTGTTTACGTATGATTTTCCCTCTGATTGCCGTGTTATTATTGAAAATGAAGTTTACTGAATCGAAAGCGTATCTATACATTCAGGTGATGTCCGCTTGATTTTTATATTAATTTGCTAATAATATTTTAGGTCTTATTACATTTTCTAGACTTTAGTTTTCTCATGCTGGAAAATTTCTTATAGGTTTTCACACAAAAAATTACCTTATACAGTAATTATAACTTAATTTTCTACTATTTCTATGCTGTCTCTCTATATGAATCTCTAGATTGAATATAGCGCTTCAGTTGATAGTTCTGGTGCAGTTTTACTTTGAAGAGTTGAACGTGTTCCAACACGTTTGACATTCAGTCTTTGACCTATTTGCTGCTGTCCAATCAGGCTTAGATTTTAGTTTAGGAAACGATTGAACATATGAAGTTTTAGAACGATTGAACTTTCCATTCTTACCTTCGCTAACGTTTACCTACTTCCGACGTTTTTTTAAGACCATCTACATATCTGATGATCCATCAGGCTGAGAAATATTATAATAACCAATTGTATTAAACTCAATAGTAATTTTTCTCGCTGCCACTTTGTCCGTCAATCTTCCTCAATGCAGTGCTCTCACCTTAAGTCTAGATTAACCCTCTTATTGTTGTAATTGAAAACTATTCTATACTTATCAATTATCAAAAAAAAAAAAAAAAAAAAAAAAAAAAACTTATCAATTATTGTAACTTTTTCAGTATATTTTAATTTAACCAATAATCCTTTTTTGGCCATTATTTCACAATTGGTTTTTTTACTACCATTGGTTGAAAATGCATAATGTACGAAGATTTTATGGTTCTTAAGTTGCAACTTTCTTCATTTTAAGACTATATAAAGACTTTAAGACTTCATGATTATAGTACCTAATACCCTGTGATCTATTACATACTACTAGGGCTCTATTTTTATTAATTTTCTGAACTAACATATATAACATTTAAAATTAATTGTTAAATAAATAATTGCTGATTTTGAATGATAAAATTGTTATCGTTTCTCTATATGGTACATATATGATTCCTGCGTTTCTTGGCCACCCCGTGGCGGAACCGAAGAATCTTAGCCTATACCATATATTTTTTTATTTCAAATATCTTGATTTTGTCCCTTTTTCTTCCATTACATACAACGATCCTCTATATAAATTTATAATTTTATTCCACTTTTATCTTTTCAGAATACAGCTATTACCTCAATCATTTGCAATCATAATCGTATCTCCAAATGTTTACACAACCACTTTTGAGCATGACTATTTACATAGTTCATTAATATTTCACAACTCCATTATATTTTTAACGAATTAAGGGGAACTAGGGAGTGGGATTAAACCATGAGCCGTGGGCAAATTTCAAAGCTTATTATTATTTATTGTGAGTAGTGTGTATTGGCGGCTTCTGTTACTGTTGTTGGAGTTGAGCCCTCAACTAGCCTGTTCATTGTATGAGGTTTTGACAGTAATTTACGGAATACGGAATTAGGGCAACCATATATTGGGTTGGACCCTCCATCAAGCTTAACACCTAGAATATTTACATAAATAATATTTATTTCAAAGCTCAATTTTTAAAACTATTTACTAAGGAGGGGTATTAAAACCTACTAATATGAGATTATTAAAGCTTTTTTTACTATTGATTGTGAATTTAGAGTATTAGATGGTTTTGTTACTGTCTTGGCTGTTCAGATCTAGTGTGGAACTAAACTATTTCAAACTTGACTTTTTATCAATTCAAACTAGGGGGCATGGGGGCGGAGCCCCCATCGAGCCGTAGGCGAGTTTAAGTATATAATCAGATCAAGAATGATTTTGTGTGCTGAATATACCTCAATAAAAAGTAGCTAATCCATGGTATGTTGATATGTAGTTATTATATTGTCTTAACTCATAGTGACTGTCGTTTAGTTATTATGTTACTGCTGTTTAAATATCGGCTATTTATTGTAGTGGTGAGAGTTTATTAGTTTTATTAAGTGTTTGTTTATTTTCGACTGAATCATATTATATAAACAAACTAACAATGGATAATCTATGGAAGAGGAACATTTTGTTTTATTTATTCTTTGCTTCTTTTTTTACGTCGGTAGTACGAAAACAAAAAACGCCCTTTAATCAATAAAGGCTGGGAGCTATTCACGTAAATGACAGTGTGCGAAAACGAACAGTATATAAATCAATGTTCTACTTCATTGGACGAACAGACAAAAAAATACTACAATCATAGCATGAGGGACGTCGGTGACAAAGGTGGCAGGAGGAATGGGGGGCACGGGGAGGAACGGCGAGCATGGGGTCACGGGAACATGGGGAAAACGGGAGCACAGGGGAAATATGGGGTACAGATGGGGCACGGGGGTACGGGGAGACACAAATGGCACAAGAAGCTTTGGTGGCATGGAAGTAGTTTGGTTAAGGGGAGCACTGGGGAGGCATAAGGGGCATGGGGAAGAACGGCGGGCATAAATGGACAGGAGCATGGGGAGCATAGGGGTACAGGGGTTCGGGGCATGGGAAGAACGTGGCCCCCGGGGGAAACAGGGGACACCGGGGAGGCATTGGAGCATGGGTAGATGCGGGGGGGGGGCATGAGGGGCTTTGGTGGCACGAGGGTAGTTGGGCATGGGGTGCAATTGGGAGGCATGGGTGACATAGGGGGCACGGGGAAGAACGGTGCGCATGAAGTCATGAGAACTTGGGTGCCACAGGGCTGCGGGGGTGAGGAGGGGTATGGGAGGAACACTGTCCCCTTGGGTATGAAGTGACATGGGTAGTATGGGAGGCACAGGGTCATGGGGAATGAGCGGCATAAGGGTCCAGGATATAGAAGTGTACGTATTAATGGGCAAATAACAATTTAGTTATGTTGTATTGAACTATTTCATTTATTTGAGTTATGACTCATCATGTACATGTTTAAGGTTAAATCTATTTTTTTGTGACAGGCAATATAATAGTGTAATGATTTTTTTAATGGAGAACTGTATTACAATTCTGTAAAGATTATTGGTTCGTTGCTGATTTTATACCTTAAAAAAGTTTTACTAAGATTAGGTAATATTTAATAACAAAGCCCTGCGTGTAATTTCACAGTACAACTTGAGAAGAAATACAGTGATTGTGCAAGGAGATGATAAATAGAAATTTACCTTTGGAAATAGACTTACCATTTGCATTTTTAGGGGCCTTTGCCCCTACAATCACCTAGTTGTATGTAATCTTCAATCTTCATTCCCTAGTAATGTTGCAAATTTTAATATTTATATACCGTTTCTTTTACTTCGTTTCAAAATACATGAATATTATACAGAATTTATTGAAAGTTGGTATGTTTCAACTTATATTTAGAAGGATTTACAGATTCTTTTATTACCAATGGACGCGCCATGAAGGAAGTCTTAAAATAATTCCATTGAAACCGATTTTGTATTATTACTTACATTAAATTTTAATGTAAGTAATAATACAAAATCGGTTTCAATGGAATTATTTTTAAGACTTCCTTCATGGCGCGTCCATTGGTAATAAAAGAATCTGTAAATCCGTCTAAATATAAGTTGAAACATACCAACTTTCAACTTAGTTAAGTATACTCAGCCAATCCGGCTCCTAAAGGGCGAATGAGCCGTTGACCGGGGGGGAGGGGGGGGGGGGGTTAATCAAAGTTTTCATTCAAATCATTATGTTAAAATTTTAAAATACAACAACTTTTTAAAACTTGTTAGGTCGGTTTGTGCATACTGTTAAAAATTCAAGGACCTTAAAATTATGTATGATATTCTTGGGTCTTAAAAGAGATTTAGTGTATTTCAGTTGACATTTTGGAGTAGTTTTTGCTGAATTTTGTACTCTTCATTTCATTATGTACATTATGCTTACATTTAGGAACTTTGAAGACGTCCTCCTACTTCTGTACCCAGGGACCGCAAAAAACCAGTGAAATACTTCTAATTATGGACAATAATACCAATTGCTAACGTTTCAAGTTTCATTATACTACAACCAATAGGCATAAGTTATATACCAGAATTTTTTTTTAACTGTGTATTAAAAAGAAACTTAACTTTTTCATATTTTTAAAATGTTTGTAATAGAATCGTTATAGTTAAATATTTGTCTAACGCAGTGTTAACATAAGAATGATATCTTCATTTTAATTACCAAAAATATACAACCAAGACTACTTTTATTAAGGTTTGGGGCATAAGAAACTTGTTTTTAACCTTTAATTTTGCGTATAAATTACATTTTTAGTAATTTAATTTTTTAAAGTAACCAATTTTTCTATTAAATACTTATAATGCATAATTTAAAAATAAAACCAACTATATATTATTAATTGTAAGTAAATTTACTGAAAAAATTCTAAAGTGACAAACAGGCACGGGAGTTCGAATGAAAAACCTAAACAAATTTAAACACGGCAGTTTTTATCATGCAAATATTCAATTACACACGGTTTTTGCTGCATAATTCATATCGTAATGTTTAACCCAATAGGTCAGTGCCTATCATTGTACATCACTTTATGACAGCACTTGTATTTACAATGTTCTATTTGAATTTGTGAAATAAATGCTAATTCTTTCACATGTTTTGTACAATAATTCAGTGTGTATCAGGCTTTATTACATAGCTTGTATTACAAAGTTTAATTTCACATGTTTTGTGCACTTGCATTATTGCTGTTTGCCCGCCAGGCAGCGACACTGCGGCCCGGGACACAGCCTCCAGGATCCAGATGATTAATTACATCTTGACTGACCCAAGGCAGAATTAGCTCTGTCTCGTCTCTCGCATGGGAAGCCATTCTATAAATTTGATATGAATTCGTATGTTGTAGGTTGACGAAAACGTTAGGTTTGATAGAAGGTAGCCTAATTAAATGTCATTTAAAGCACTTCAAGTAACCACACACTAATGTAACAGTAGTGTGTTTTGGTTACTTCTGGACCGGAAGTCGTGCCAGCTGCCCGAGCAGCTGCTCGAGCAGATGGCGTCAGATGCTGGGTGCAGATGGCGAGAGCATATGGCGTCTATTTGAAGTAGAATTGGGCATGAATTAAGAGTTAGTTGAAAACTAAAATTCAACTGTGTTAACTAAACTCTAAAAGTTGAACAAAAATTAAGAGTAAGATCAAAACTGAAATTCAACAGTTATAACTGGGGGCCTGGAAAGTATGTCAAGGTCATCCAGAGTAAGTTTTAAAAAAGCCTACCCAACTACCACCAGAAATAGTTTAAAGTTGAACTAGTTGGTGATAGTGGGATAAATTCATTCGTGCCATGGGAGAGGTGTTTATTGTTTGAAAGTTGGCGATCGAATGAGAAGCGCCGCCTAGGGAGAGGGTTTATAAAACGGCAACCTTCCCCCACCACCCCTTCCCCTACTCCTTTAGACCAATAACCGGTTGCCGACTCTATGTGGTGAAACTGAATTAAACATGGCGGCCGCCATGGATAATTCTAACCTCAAACCTTAGCTTAGCTGAAGAGAATAGAGGAGCATGAAGTAGGAATTGTGGTGACAGCGCTTATATGAGGAATAGTAGGGGTAAAATAAAAAAACTTGTTGAACACAGTCGATAGGTGTAACAAGTTCAAAGTTGTTGAATTGTAACATAGAATGCAAAATGTTGTAAATAACACTATCATCAACATTAACCTGCGAAGTCTTTGAAGAGTATAATGGGTTAAAACTGTACTTCTTCCTAACTCTATTTAAATTAGTTCTACACTTTGAAATTGAAGG
>CM061533.1:201156610-201216610 GCA_030545055.2 Neoaliturus tenellus
CATTTTACATTTATGTAGACCTACATGACTCTCCTACAATATGAATATATAAATCCATGGTTACCTTAATTTCCTTAACAACAAACCGTATGACTGATTTATTATTTACATTAATATAAGTATTGTCATCGTATTCTATACTATTTAATTTTTTTATATTCTGTGTTATTATTATTATGAAGTCTTTAAATTGTTCCTTAAATTTCAAGAATCACAGGGGTGTAATTTATTTAGCGGTATAAAACACTCGCAACTATCAAGTTTTGATGAAATTTGTTTTATCAAAGTTGAATAAAATCCCTTTGCCCATTTTTGGGCCTTGAGGAACATTACCCTATGAAAAATAACACAATTTAAAATGGATTGGAGACATTTTACAACCCATCAAACCACGAAAAAAATTCCTAAAGATTGGTGGTTTTTGGCACCTATTTTCAATCAAAGATATTTTCAACATTGCAATTTTTGCACACAAAGTGCGTAGGGGGAGAAAATAATAAACAGATGCAGGCAATATTAAGTATTATTATTTTAAACTCATCAAACTCGCTTTCGCGTACCATACTTTGGAGCAAGGAACGACTAAGTTTCAATAACTAGAGTTTTGATCACCCAAATGTCGACTGTAGTTATGTAAAGGAGGCAATTCCGCAGCGGCTCACGCACAGCGATATTAACGGAGATTGTTCTGGGCCTTGATATTGTGGTGATAAAGAGCTACAGTGGACTGCAGGTCGAGTAAAGAAGTTACACCAGGCTAAAGCAAAACGAATTTAACTATAGTGTATCATATACACCAAACAACATGTCATCTAAGAATATTTAAGACTTAGGTGTTATTAGTAAAATTGGGTTTATTATAAGACGCTTTATGTAGATGTTTTTATAATACGTAAGTTTATTACTTTATCTTTAGTCCCTAGCATGGTTTCAAAAACAAAATCTTTACTACGGATGGAAACGATAAGAAAGATTGCTTAAACTGTTATTACTTGCAATTTTCCTGCAATTATTCCTGTCCAATTTGTTATGTACTTCCAATTTTGATTTTTTTTCATACTAGAGTTCCTTGCCAAAACGCTAAGAACCATTTTACGTTTGTGATATTTAGCTGGCAAAATAATGTTTGGTAAAAATGTTTAGATGTATAAATTTAGGTTGTGTACTGTGTATGTAGGCCTACCCTAAATCTTCAGCACATTATTTTATTCATTTGGAAACCTCTTGAATGTTTTACTTTGTACAAAATCGTGTAGCTTTGAACTTCACATTTTATAAAAAAACTTCAAAAAATATGATGGGAAGAAGAAGAACTAATTACTTCAATACGCCGTTAGATGAAAACAATGACAGTTGTACACCTACTCTCCCTTTGAGTGTTGAACAGTGTGTGCGTTATCAGTAGGTGCAGACGAAAGTGAAGTGCCGATCATCAAGTTGAACATGACGGTTGTGGCAACACTGTCAGATAAGACTTCTCTCTCCGACAGTTGTGTATTGTCACCTCATTGCTGCCAACTTACAAACACGCACCTTCAAACAAAGGAGAAGTTATTGTTGATTACATTGTTACCTATGGTAACAAGGAAGTGTGTTTATAATAATTGTAATAATATTTGTAGTTTTAAAACATTAGGTAAATAATGGTTGTGGTCACAGTTCAAAAGGCTTTTAAAAATAATGTTGAGTAAATTACTGACAAAGATTCCTTTTAATATTTTTTTTATTAAAACCGAGTTTTTTAATGAATTGAAAGTTTACTTAACGTTTAGTTTACTTTAAATGAATTAAAAAGTAGATATATCAATTTTATAACTTTTCTTTTTCAACACTAATAATTTAGTTAAAATCCCCCTTTTACATAATATTTTGACTGTTGTATATTCTATGGGGATTGTTTGTTTTTTAATGAGTTTATTGTGGTTTTATTCGTCAATTTCAAATGATTTGGTACATAATTAAGTGTGGTATGCAGTCTCTAACAACGAATAATTTTACTAATAGGCAAATTTTAATAGGTAAGAGTTTGAATTTAGTAAAAATTAACACCAAAATATAATTTTAAATTTTAAAAACTTGATGATCTACCTAAGGCAATAATTTTAAAAATAGTACTACATTATATAATCTAAATTGTGCATGAAAAACAACGTATTGTTTATATCATTTTGTGAACATATAAGCTCAACGTTATCCATATCGTTATCGTAGAAACAAAAGTAATATTAATTTTCATATACGGCAATCCAGTCTATGAAAACTAATCATAATCAATTGAGATAGAAGATATAGTTTGTCGGGAAAGATGAAATAATTTTTGGACAGCAAATTTGTTTTCAAATGTGTTTTATGGCACATTTTCCTATGTTTACCTCTTTCAACTGCAGCAACGTTTTGAGATGGGGTATGCAACATTTAATTAATTACTAGCATACGTGTTGCTCGAAATCAAGCATTTTATTTTAATACAATACAAATGTTACTTTTAGCTTTAAACCAATGAAATCCAACCAATACAATATTGTGAATATCTTTAATCACCAAAACTACACGTATTTACAGCTGATTATTAACAGATGTTCAAAATGCTTTATTTAATCCCAATGTTATTTAAATGGGAAATTTTGAGATTTCAATGGTGAATAGCGCCTTTATTTTCAGTCCGATTCTCATCAGTTTTTGGCGGAAACAACTACAGACCAAGCCCTATCCAACGACACCAAAAACTTGAAAATCGGTTGAAAATTGTAGGAGGAGTTCTCAAGACAAAAAAACCCTTAGCGTATTAAATAGTATAGATATATACTACGTAAGAGCTTTAATTTTATATAACCCTATTAATCAACGAAAAATATGTATCCGACTCCACGTGGGCCATCCCATCATTTTTAGTCAAGATCCCCCCACTGGGGATTTCATGGGACTTTACTGAGGGAGTACAAGGGATGACATAGAACACATTTCAGCAGAAATTGGATCCAAAATTTGTTTTCATTTCCAACAATATGTTGGCTTAATTTTACTACACTAACTAGTGAAGTGGGGGGGGGGGAGAGGTTCCACCGATGGGGATCGACCCTTGGGGAGTCAGTAGAAAGTCTAAAATGTAAGCATAGTGTAAAATGTCATCATGCACATAATAGGAGACATATCAAACTATGGTAGATGGGAACTTTCAGTGTGGACTCTACCGAAGCCTAGCAATTAGCTACACCAGTTTTAAAGTCGGCCGGTAAGTGTTTTCGTAGATTTGCTGTTCAGTGTCAGTTGGGTAGTTGTTTTTCTTTTTAACATCTCACGTGTAGTTGTTTGGGGAGTTGTTCATCTCGTGTGTGTTTTTTAGATTCTGTTCTTCGTATGAAGAGAATCTTCACACCTTTTTAGAAGTCCAATGATGACTCCTTGTTCAACTAGATGCTTTTAATAGAGTTACCATAAATCAGGTATTAAAGAAATTAATTGCATTTGATTTAAAGACGTCGTATCTCCAGGGCTTTCAACCATCACAAAAATTTCAAGTCACTAGTTCACCTCTGTCACTAATTACCAAAGACAGCCCCGAATCATCAACAATACAATTGACAGACTTCTTGAAGGAATCATTAACCCCACAAAAATCACATATAATATTCCGTTATCATTATCAAGTTGTTTTCTTATGGTGCCAATCTACTCGTTGTAATGATGCATTGGTGTTCCCTGGAAAAAAAATAACCAACGAAGCCTTAATTGATTTTATTAACTTTTAGCCAATCTTCTATTTTTTGTGGCTTTGACTACCAATATAATATACCGATAGCAAATCTACATGTGGAAAATTAAAATTGCACTCAAAACTGCAACCAACATTTTTTATTTTACCCATGATTATACATACATCAATAAAAAAAGAATTGTTAATACTGTCAACTATACATACAACACTCTATTATATTTGTGGTAGTTTAAATACTTAACGTTGTATAACATATTCAATAGATATGACTGCATTTTTATGAGTGAGTGCACCTCTGATTGGCTGGAAGTGCTGCACTTTATATCACCTGCCATTTAACTGCTACGCGATAGGCCACAACTGGCCGCTTTAATGTCGCCGCCATTGTTGTTCATTTCATTGTCTGAAGGCCATAAATCATCACCTATTCACATGGCGATCCCACGACGAGTGGTTTACAAGATCCAAACATGGTTAATCTAGGGTTAGATTGGGCAATGGTTAAATTTTTTAATTTAGGTAAAGTTTAACATATATATATATATATATATTTATATTAAAATTACAAAATTTTGAAAAATTTGTGAAATAAAGTATCAGGTCGAACTCTGCCTTCATTATTAATACCGTACTCCTTAAAAACGTATTCCGACTCTAACATTTAACACATTGTTAAGTGTAACCTTCTTTAAAAAAAAAAAAAAAAAAACATTTAAGTTTTTCCTACAGAATCAATCAGACTTTAAAAGTTTGATTGAACATTATGTAACACTTTATAAAAATATATTTTCCCGATGTATGTAAACATTTTTATGATTTTAGCCAAAAGAATCACTTTACAGTTAATACTAAATGGTTTATACACCTTACCATCAAGTGATCCAATAGTAGTTAAAACATGCGATTGTAGTTTCAATCCGGAAAAGGGATCTTCATCAACTGTAGCAGGTTGTCAAAGTTTCATTCAAACCGAACTCGCCTCTGTATAAAAATCACACAAGAATAAGTAAATAAATACACACGAGTACTTAAGTAAGTCTGTGTCTTCGTGTGTATTTATTTTGTGATTTTTTATAACGAGGCGAGTTCAGTTTGAATGAAACCTTGACGACCTGCTACAGTTGATGAAGATCCCTTTTCCGGATTGAAACTACAATCGCATGTTTTAACTACTATTGGATCACTTGATGGTAAGGTGTATAAACCATTTGGTATTAACTATTTACACCATTAACATTTAATCCATACATTAAAAAAAACTCATTAATGAAATCTAAGGACATTTACTAAACAATTTTTTTGCAAATAACCGTTTTTTTTTTGTTTTTTTACAAATAATGAAGTACGGTACTTTAAATAATTTATCTAATGAAATTTGAGCTATCTAATCTATTAAGCACAATAATAATTTAATGACTGTTGATAATTTAATACAATTCAATTAATGTTACATCGTTCCACAAATTCGTCGGTAACTGACATATAGATATCCTATTATAGCATTAATTGTCATTCCTTGTTTATGCCTTTAATCTTATCAATATCAGATTTCCCCATATCTGTATACACTGATAACTGTCACCGCGTTCTCCAAATATATGACATTTCACAATCATGGTGTAGTGGTTGGTTGGTTCAATGGTGGAAGTTTAGTGGCTACCGGCTTATTAAAATGTTCTCCAACTTTGCTTGCGACAGTATTGAGTTCTTAACGGCTTTATTTTTTACGGTATTTCTATTATTTTTATTTTATTTCTATCGGCATCTAACAAAAAATTATTCCTATTGGAAGGACCGTCAAGTACCTTTCATCAAACCTACATTTTTCTTTGGAAGTATTAAAGAGCAAGCTCTCAGGAAAAAGTCTCACAAGCATTTCGTCAACGAGTGTTACAATTTATTCAAAGGCCATGGTTTCGGCGGTGCATTTTTCCTCAATACCCCAGTTTTGTATGTTTGTAATCCTGAGTTGATACAAAAAATTTTGATTGACGATTTCAACCATTTTCATGACAGATTATCCCAAGAAAACCAGAGAAGTCAATACTTGATCTTCAACAATCTTACTTGTTACACGGGAACGAGGTGGAAAACTTTGCGATCAAAAGTTGATCCAGCATTCTCTATTGAAAAGGTTAGTGGAATGTTTGAACAAATCTTAAACGCTGCAGGCCGAGCTTTAAACACTTTATATTGTCCTTGTGGAGCAATAGAAATTGAAAACTTGGCAACGGTATATTCAACAGAGGTTTTAGCTAGTTGCATGTTTGGTATACAAGTTTCAAATGTAGATCAGTACCAACAACTGGAAGAGTCATTAAATGAGATTTTCAACCTATCTTTAATTCGTTATATTATAATGATGTTGGGTTTAGTAAATATGAAACTTTACAACCTACTAAAGCTACAGAGGATTCCTCAGAAAACAATAGACAGTTTTAGGAGTTTGATTAGAAATATAATAGTTTTTCGGGAAAAGAAGGACACAAAACGTGATGATGTACTACAGAATATTTTGGATTTAAAATTTCAAGAAGAGATGAAAGATGACTTGAATAATGGTTACGAAAATATTTTTACACAACCATGCATTTCCGCACTCATGTTCAACTTTATGACCGCCGGCATCAAACCAATATCTGTAACAATAACATTTGCATTGTACGAGATCGCTAGAAACCCTGAAATCCAAAAAGCACTTCAGAAAGAGATTTCCGAAACCTTGATTAAGAGCGGTGGCTGGAACATCACAGCCTTAATGGAAATGGTCTACTTGGACCTGGTGATACAAGAGACTCTGCGTCTTTACAGTTTCAACCTAGTACTGCTGAGGTCAGTTACTGAGCCCTACACAATCCCTGGTACGTCAGTGAAGTTGGAGAAAGGCATGATGGTATTGGTTCCAGTGGATGGCCTCCACCGGGACCCAGAGTTCTACCCAGATCCTGAGAAGTTCCGACCGGAGCGATGGAAAGATAACCGGTACCACTCTTCCAGCGTGTACCTACCGTTCGGTCTGGGACCACGGGCTTGCATCAGCAACGAGTTGGCCGTGCTGACGATCAAGATGTTCCTGGCTCGGGTGCTGGCGCAGTATCGAGTCAGCTTGGCCCAGAGAATGAGTGAGCACCTGGTCATGGATGAGATGGTGTTTTACCCCAAGGTCAAGGGAGGAATGTGGCTCATATTTAGTAAAAGAGAATGTGCTGACTAGTTTATATCAGTTTGAGAAATGAATGATGTCTTACTTAGTAGTTTTATCTTGTAAATGGCATATCTGTAATTTACAGCTAAACTACTATGAATGTGTGACACTTTCAGTTGTAACCAACTTTGTTTAGTGTTTACTTTATCCTGCATGGTAGCACCTTCATGTATAATGCTAATCAAGGCATTATTTAATTTATAGAAACTCAAACAAGTCTTAAATAACTACCATATTGATCATTAATTTAAAATATTTTCGGTACGGACTTATATTATGATTTTTTCTATAACAGGTATTCATTTAAAAGTGTAACTTAATGAAAAAAAACTTTTTTAAACTGATAGTTAAACTTTATTTATTGATACATTTTGTCTTCAGTCTATTTATGATAATATGTTACTTTTTTATCTTTAACATTGAACTATGACAATATAAAAACATCGATATGATTGATAATTGAACAACATCAACGTTTGATTTAACATCGTTGATATTATAAAAAGAAATAGAAAATTTATATATCTTGTATGGTACCCATTTTTAACAACAAAAACATGTTTTATCTAAAAGTTACATATGCAAACACTAGATTGGACAAGTTGATAATCATCGCTGGTGAATTGTGTGAAAGAGTATATCTTACATGAAAAAGCTTCCACAACATGCCTTCTCTTTTGAACCTTAATCAATTTTCAAACGGTATAAAAGTAATTTTGACAGTCTAGTTCAATCAATTACAATTTTCACGTTTTGTTTTTATTGAGGCATGTTTCCCTCGATCAACACAGCAAGAAGCCGTATTACCGCATGATGTAGAATAACGTTGTTCAAACGCAGGGTGTACACCGACTAAGCTATGCTGAATACATTAGTGTACATGTTTATAGAGGTAACAGACAAACTTACTGCTGGTGTTATTGATAAAGGGAACGCACTTTAAGTGCGGCCTTTGAAATATCTCGTTAAATCACTTCAAGGACACTCTTTATATTATTTTATCTTGTAGGGTTTTACCTAACAATTTAGAAGGATTTCAGCTTATTAATTCATATTATCATTCAACAGTATAAAAAATAATTATAAACACGAGATTACATTTTATTCAATATTGTTAAGATTTCTAATAAAATATTAGTATGACACAAATGTTTTTCAACATGGTTTCATGAAATTTAATAAGTTTTCCTACTTAGCCATAACAACAGAATGTCTGACAAAAATATACATAAAACTACATTAAACTATATCCTTACAATATTCTCATGAGTTCTAATAAGTTCTCAACAATCAAAGGTAACATAAGGGAAATTTCAAACAATTTTTATGGTTAAAAGTTTGATGTTCTTGAAGTTTTTCTTAAAAAATGTCGTGTATAACCAAGCAGTAATATAAAAAATCATACAATTCTTTAGTGATTACAAACCCGTTGCCATCCATTACATTTTGTTCATAAAATAAATCAAAATTGGCTAGTAAAAGCGAACTCATACAACAAATATATACACAATGTCCCGAAAGGTTAAATTTTATGAGGTCTTTAAAATAACTTGATGTATTGAGTTGAAACTTGGCATGTCAATTACATACCTAAAGACTATTTTACTTACGAGTTAAAAAAATTTCTACCTTTTTATGCTTCAAAATGGTGGCAATTTCTAATTTTCAAAGTCTTATAACTAAAAAATGTAAAATATTATCATAATATTAAAAACACACAAAATGTGAAAAAATTGGTTGTTTATTCAAGTTATATCAAGTTTCAACTCATCCGATGATAAATAATTGAGAAATTGAGATTAATATCGACAAAAACACGCTTTTAAAAGGAAAACCTCTACAAACGCGTGTAATCGTTTAGAAAAATTTCAATTTCTCTCTTATTGATGGTCGAATCAGTTTAAACTTAATATTTACGAATAAACAATTCAATGTTACACACTTTAAGCGTTTTATAGTCATTTGACAATATTTCACATTATGAGATATTATTTAACTTAGAAAAGGCCAAATGGCCGCCATTTTGAAATAGAACTTTTTAAGAAACCAGCCTTTACGTACGTAATGGTCATGACACGTTTCAACTGAATACCTCAAGGGTTTCAAAGATTTAATGATGAGTCAATCCATTAACTGGCTGGGTAGCTGAGTAGTTATAGTGGTCGCCTTATAATTCAAAGGTTGCCGGTTCGATCCTGAGAAAATTTAATAGCTTTTTAAAGGTTCGATTCCGGACCCAGTTGCCATTTGTCATTGGGCTATTGATTATTGGTGTTTTATAACAACTATTTGATGTTAGATAGTACAAGACTGGGGTTTGGACCGTTCCCCGACAAAACGTTAAAAATGCCATTGGCGTACATAGACACAAAACAAAAAATACACAGTGACGTTCAGACAGGCAACTTGCTGGGTAGCTATGTTTTTATAATACTCGCTATCGAATCCAAATGTTGCAGGTTCGATCCCGAGAAAAGTTATTTAGTAGCTTTTCAAATGTTCGATTCCAGACCCAGTTGCCATTTGTCATTGGGCTATTAATTAAAGATGCTTTTTAACAACCATTCGATGTTATATAGTAATAAGACCAGGGTTTGGACCAGTCCCCGTCAAAAGGTAAAAAATGCCACTGGCGTAGATACACACTAAAATAAAAAATAAATATTATAAAAACTAGGCCCCTGAGACCCATTGTCAGTTGTAAAATATTGCAAAATCGAGATAAAAATATTGTGATTTATGTTTATCTTGATGCAAGGAACAAATATAGCCTACAAAAGGGTTCCAGGGAGTTCCGGGACACCCTGTATATTAAATAAACTTTTATGAAGAGAAAGTTTTCTTTTTCTTACCCATAAAGACTAGAGTTTTTCCTCGTATCGCATTAGATTACGTAAGGTTTACTTAATGGTAAACATTAATATTAAAACTGCTTTATTCTAGATAATATTCATTCAATTAATCCATTACTCCTAAGTTTGAAAGGGGATTTATTTCTGAATAGTTCTATTTTAATTGGAATTGTGGCCATCAAAAGGAAAGGCTATCCCGCATCGTACATTTGTTCTCCGAGTTCGCAGATCTACAAAGCAATTTGTGAGGGATCAAGGATGGATTTTGCACCGGTGTCTCAATCAAATTTTTTTATATTTTACAATCTTTTGCAATTTGAAATATCAATATGAGTTGAACGCATTTCTAAAATCCTACTTCAATGTCAGTGTAATAACACAATGGTAAGTAGTATATTTCAAATATACAGTATATATATATATATATATATATATATAAGTAGAAGGACCTCCAGTATGGATGGTGATCCTCGTTTTCACTAATTTACCACATCAAAATACACTACAGGTCTGTTGGTGGGACTTATAGACGGTTTAAGGATGTCAGCGGTGAAAGTGCAGTTAATGGTATTGATAAAATTTAATTGGCAAACCTGGGATTTCAATTGCTTCATCGCTGCCAGAAATCATTACACCAGAACCTCGACCTCAAACTATTATAATCACTCTAACTTTAAAGCACCGTTTACCTTTTAAGGGAAGCTATGCATCTTTTAAATGTATAATAAATAAAATTAACGAGGCTTTACCATTAATTATTCTTGTGATTAAGACAACACAATTAATTAAAGAGATTCAAATTATTGTATTGAGCCATTCAACAATATAAATTACTAACGACAGATGTAATGAAGCAGTGTATCAAATGTCAGCTAATTTCCAAACGTACATTCGTTGGCTTACATTCTAGCTTATTGTTCACCCTTGACCTTTCTTAAAAAAAAAACATACATCTAATTGTTTTACTAACTACGACAAGTCTTGAGTTAAATTTATTAATGTACTAATTATAATCTCTATGCAAGTACAACAAATCGACCTTATTTCTTCACCACATTGTACGAAATTAATTCTTAAAAGTTATGAAATATCTTTTTACAATATTGTTTTAAGACTTTGTTATATAGAGTGTTAGGGATAGCTTAACTTATCATTATAATAAATATAGTTATTAATTACTAAACTACATTGACTTTTATTACCTTGATATCTACTGATTTCCGTTTATCCTACACAAAATAAATAATTAGATAACTTAATAATGTAAAAAACGCATTTTGCAATAGATTATTAAGTTCTTATATAACACTTATAAAAATTTCAGCAGTTATCCCTGTATTTAATTGTAATTAAATGTCTTGTTACTTATTATATTCAATAATTTGTTATTCAAATATTGTAAGTAGGTTGTATAACATGAAATCTGATGATATTATAACACAGGATCATCTTAAATATATTAAATTGATTTTAGCTCCATATTGATATAAAATAAATTTGGAAATAAATAGATTTTAAGTTAGTTTGAGTCCCCAAAATACTAAACAATTTAATTTTTACTTTTTTTATATTACAAAACATAGCCTCACATCACAAGTAATAGGTAATGTGTAAAAATATTTTTATGTGACCAATCCTCTAAGAAAAGTTATATTTAAGTATTTGAATTTATGATTACGTTTGAATTTATGATTATTCTTAAGAAGTGTTGATCATTTCCCATAAAGCGATCGTATCAGTTATATAATTGGCTGCTTTACATAAACATCCTATTGAGAGTAGCAATAAAACCAGTCGTTATTGAAACATATCAATTACATCGGCAATCATCATTATTTACTGCCACGATTATATTTCAGTTTTAAACTTTATCATTTTCACGTTCATAAAATAGTTTTGATGTACTCAAATATTATTAGAAAATAAAGGCAGTTTCAGATTAGAAGTTCTTTGCATTAAAACGTAAAAAATAACTAATTGGGTAAGCTTTATAGTCATTTGTAAAGCTTCTAGTCAAGTAATTAAGCTTAAATTAAACTGGCAGATTATTCAAATCAACCTCTATATAGTTTTGACCAACATTAAATCAAGTAAGAGAAACAAGGTATGATTTGAAAATTGTAAGCCAAAACTCAAAGATAAAATTTTAGTGATATTTAACATGAAGTGCGTTACTGTACGTTTAGTGTACGATTTGACTAGTCATCGTTTTTGTTTACGGACTTTTATAATGTCAGAGTGGAGCTTTAGGATGTTAATTCATCATCATCACTTGTTTCCGTAATATAGTGTCGGTAGCAAAATTATCACCCCTTTTGAACCTGCCTTTAATACCCAATAAACCCCCCGACAAACGACCTGTACTTCGGTTATTGGGGTCGCGCCATCTTTGTTTTATGATTTCTTTGTTTGTTGCATTAACGTTTTAAATCAAAAAGACTGTGGTTGAAAGTCATATGATAATGTTTTAGACACAGTGTGTCTTTAAAGTCAAACTTCATAATATGGCTAACTAACAAAAAAAACTTCTTGAAGGTATGTCCTAATATCCATATTTACCCAAATATCTTTTAAATAATTTTGATTTCAGTGACGGATTGATGTAGGAACTTCATATTTGGCATGAACCTTTATAATACCAATAAAGGTATTTATTATATAAGGTATATTTAGAAAATCCAAAATCATAGCTATCCTGAAGCCCGGAAAAGATCCAAAACTGCCTGAAAGTTATCGGCCAATAGCTCTTTTAAGTGTTTGTTATAAGCTGCTAGAGAGGTTGATTTATAACAGAATTGTCCCTATTCTCAATGCCAGCATCCCTGTTGAACAAGCTGGATTTAATCCTGGTCGCAACTGCTGTGACCAGGTTCTGGCTCTGACTTCTTTCATTGAGGATGGGTTTGAGCGAAGACTGAAAACCTCTGTGGCTTTTTTTAAATCTGAATGCAGCATATGACACTGTCTGGAGAAAAGGCCTCCTAGTTAAATTTTACGACCTTATTCCTTGCCCTTTCTTGTTGCGTCTCCTCAACTCAATGCTCTCCAATAGGATGATAAAAGTATATCTGGGACGCAGAGAAAGTACGTTTAGGCAACTAAAGGATGGCCTGCCACAAGGGTCAGTGCTCGCCCCACTGCTCTTTAATGTGTATACTGCCGACATTCCTGTAACTCGGTCCTTGAAGTTTATATATGCAGACGATATTGCATTGGCATATCAACACCAGCATTTTCGACAAGCAGAGGAAACACTAACAAATGACCTCACGACCCTCGGTGAATACTTTGAAGCCTGGAAGCTTAATCCAAACCCAACAAAAAGTGAGGTTGCTTGCTTCCACTTGAATAATAGACTGGCCAACCGAAAACTTAAAAACGTATTCAACGGTGTTGAGCTAAAACATAATGACCACCCACAGTATCTGGGAGTCACTTTAGATCGGTCTCTCACGTTTAAGCAGTGGACTATACTCAATCGTTTCCGCACTGGAGTGGGAAGATGTAATTATTGGAAGTACAAATGGGGAATGACACAAGACCAGTCATGCGACTGCGGAGCAGAGTATCAAACTATGGAACACATAGTCGAAGAGTGCCCACTGAGTGCCTTCCCCGAAGGATTGGCCGGTCTGCATAGCTCAAGTGAAGCTGGGCTGCAATGGCTGAGCGCCCTGGATTTAGCTCTATAAAGAGAGATCTGATTTTTATTTTAGTGTTTAGATTTTTACTTATACTGACTCAGGTTCTCTGCACCGCAGAATTTATTTATTATTCTCAAACCATGGTGGCTGGTTAAATGAGCCATACGATATGAGCCATATATATATATATACCAATATCCATTTACACAACAGAAAAATATTTTTCTGATGTGTATTTTTAAAATAAGTGGCTATTTTTTTATTTTTAAACTCAAATATCTGAACACCGGTAAACTTTACTAAAATTTTCCACAAGACAAACAAAATTGACAAATCTAATTATTTAACCAATAATACCATGTTTTCCAGAATCTGACAACAAATAACGTAGGAACTGTGATTTTTCTATTAAAATAATTAAATAATAATTAATTAGATAAATTTGCTATTAAAATAACATTAATTTGTATTAATGATAATGCAAAAATCAATTATTCCCCACTGAAAATAGCAATAACTCCGATATTATCTCTTAGATCCTTATAAACTTGATATCATTAGTTATAAAATGTAATTTTTCAACCATTTTGTCTCATGTAACGTTTTTATTAATATTATCACTTTTAAGATATTAGAGTTTAAAAATTGTAAATGACAGCCATTTTTTAAATAGAAATGGAAAAAATAATCATTAGTGTGGAAATGGACATTGGTATTACATAGGTCCATGCCAAATATTAAGTTACTACAACAATCCGTGGGTCTTTTTTAGAAGAAGGACTTTACCACAAAAATTTATCATACAAAAAATAAATTGTTTACAAGTGGATTCCTTGTAGAGAGTGAGTCATAGGCGAATGCAGTTCATTTACATACGGAATATCAGATTCAGTGGCCTTATCTTTTCAGCCGTTTTCTTATCATATCTTACTCGGTGTTACCTGTTCTGACCGGACCTGCGTGGCTTTGGCTTTTTGTTGTGAGACTTCCAAGACATTGGGTATTTATTTAGTTTTACTTTAACATTATGTCTTCTAGTCTAACATCTAACATAATCTAACCTAACCTAGCTTACCAAACCAGTGTAGTACTGTTAGTAGTGGTCATCCGACTACGTTGGGCATTGTACACTTGCGATAAGGTAACGGTTGATAATACAAGGTGATCAAAGTAAGAGTTAAATTATAAAATCTTGCATTTTTTTATTATCTAATGTACATTGGTAATTATAGTGAAAAAATTTATGACAGTATGAATAAATAGTACTAAAATTATATTAAACTTCACTCCTTAACAACGTATATTTAAAAATTGGTACACCTTTTGTAAATTGAAAAAGATTTTTTTCCTAAAACGTTCAGATAAAATTAATAATGTAGCAAAAATTTATCAAGCACAAATTAATTGGCTCAAATTTTTTTGGAATAAATCACAACATGTTTCGCCGTGAATACTGCATTTTCAAGTGACACACACAAAGAACATTAAATGAACATAATAAATTTTATTATCCACCGAGGGATTCGTCAACGGTTAAAAAAGAAAATGCCGTATTCACGGCGAAACATGTTGTGATTTATTCCAACAAAATTTGAGCTGCTTGACAGAAGGTATGTGTAATAATTTATTACTACAAATAAATTGTTTACAAATGGATTCCTTGTAGAGAGTGAGTCATAGGTGAATGCAGTTCATCCACATACGGAATATCAGATATTTTTATTTATACGGTGTAACTAGATGAGAGTACCTAGATTTAATTATTAACTACATTGGTATAAATGTTATTTGACTCATTACTCGTTAAACGAGAAGTTCTATTGAATATCATAGCACAGTTTTAATTGAAAGTGGTGCTCTTGAAAATGGAAGGGTCCACAATACCCCGCACTGTTTTATATTGTGTTCTCTAGGTTTATAGGTATGCAAAGGCAATTTCCTCAGAGAAAGGGTTGACTTTGTACCAATTTCTCATGTATAAGAGTCAGTGAGAGGTTATATTCCTTACCATTTTAGAAATTTTGTAAGTTTTTTCTTAAAATTTTTTTAGTGTTATAGTAAGTTATTTGGAGTAATAATGACGACTCATGATGTTAGAATTTGCTTTGCGTTACGCTCAAAAACAAATTCCTAGACCATAAATATTGAAATAAGTATTTACATGCCACCTTATAATGCAACAATGTCAACAAATAATTTAAAAATTGGTTTGGTTCGTTTAGAGCATACACATAGGTTGGAGTTGCCTCATGAGTGCACGGTGTTCAAGAGAGCACAGTGTACATGAGAGCATATTTAGCATATATATGAGTGCACGGAGTTCATGAGTTAACGGGGTTCATGAGTGCAAGGTGTTCATAAGCTAACGGGGTTCATGAGTGCACGGGGCTCATGAGTGCAGGGTATACATGAGTGCACGGTGTTCATAAGTTAACGGGGTTCATTAGTGCACAGATCCATGAGTGCATGGTGTACATGAGTGCACGGTGTTCATGAGTTAACGGTGTTCATGAGTTGACGGGGTTCATGAGTTAACGGGGTTCATGAGTTAACGATGTTCATTAGTTAACGGGGTTCATGAGTGCGCGGGGTTTATGAGTATATGGTGTACATGAGTGCACGATGTTCATGAGTGTAAGGTGCACGAGATCTTAAATATCAAATACTAATCTTATTTAATAATGCAAAAAATCAGAAACATAAGTTAGAAACTATCGGTTTTAACATGTACAAACCTTTGGGTGTAGTTAGATACAAATGCCATAATCAATTACTTGATCGGGGTCAAAGTCCTACAACTACTCATTTGTAATCCTGCTAAATTGAAATGAGAAGCTGAATAACCATTGGCAACCAATATTTGTTGTTGGATTTAATGGAATAAAGAATTCACGTTGTATGTTTAGTTTTTGAATATAAAAAACTATGGTAGTCTTTAAAGCTATAATTGACAACAGGTGTCATATTTCACATGTAATGTATTAAATAATCCTTAATTAAGTACGGGTGAAAGTATTGTTTCAAAGGTGAACCTGAGCAAAATTAAAGACAATGGTGTTTCTGAATCAATTCTCATAGCTGTGAAATCAATTACTGGAGTTTTGTTTGAAAGGTGGAAATTAATTTAAGTCTCTTTCATCAAAGACTAATCCTTTGATCCCAATACCATTGCCACGTTTGTGACAAATTCGGAATTGGATTTTTTATGTAAAATAATCTTTTAACAGCTCCTTTCAAGTGAGCAGTTTTACGTCGTTATACCGTGGGAAAAGTTACATCTACTACAATAATCCCTAATTTCATAATTAAATGAAAAATATAACCAGTGTCTTGGATTCGAACTGATTTATTTTAAATATAAATTAAGAAAAGATTGATTGATAGTAGTAAGGAGGGGCCGATACGACGCCATGAGGAAGGACGAGAAGGACGAATTTCCTAACAGTCCTATAGACCTATTTTTAACCGATTTTCGGCGATTTTTGCCGATTTTCGGCGATTTTTTGCCTACTTTTTGGCAATTCCAAAGCATTTTTAAGGATTTCCAAGGCATAAAAAATTGATGGGTCCATGAGGAAGGACGAATTTCCTAACAGTCCTATAGACCTATTTTTAACCGGTTTTCAGTGATTTTTGCCTACATTTTGGCAATTTTACAGCACTTTTCAGGAGTTTCGAGGCATAAAAACCTGATAGAGGAGGGTGACTTGCCATGAGGGGGTGCGAGAAGTGCGAATTACCTAACAGTCCTACGTAAGGACTAGTCCCGTATAAGGACTATTGTATTTAGATAGTCCCGCGTTAGGACTGCTCCTGTGCAAGGACTATTGAATTTAAATAGTCCGGGGTGGGGACTATTACATTTAAATAGTCCGGCATGGGGGCTGTTGTATTTAAATAGTCCGGCGTAGGGACTATTGTATTTTAATGGCCCTTCGCAAGGACTATTATATTAAAATGGTCCGGCATGCAATTGAATTTAGATAGTCCGGTGTATGGACTAGTCCGACATAATGACCATTATATTTATAGTCCGTTGTGGTGATTTTCAACTCACAAAAGAAATTTCCACTAATATACGTACAACACTTGTTGTTTAGTGGGTGATTCAGCATGAGAGGAAAGAGATAAGAGATAACAGACCGGCGTCGACTGACCTCGAGATTGGCGACAAATTTTCAGTGAAAATGTCTGCTAATTAGGTTGCTGATAAGAGGCCGACGTCCGCTAACTCCGTCATTGGTGATAACAGTTTTAATGATGTCTGTTAATTATATCGCTTATCAAGCTCGTTTGGTTTTAACAGGATGATGCAATTTGTGCTTTGCCTGATGCTATACAATTTTTGGTATAAAAGGAGGTTGGCTTTCAAGTAATATTCAGTTTGCTTCGAGATCTATCTCAATCAGGGTGAGTAATATTTGAGATAATACCACTATTAGTTATTAAATTAATAATAAAAATTGTCATAGAATATTTTAATACACTGAGAATAAGATAAGCGTTTTGAGTTATCTTATCAAACCGCCTGACCCAGATGTCATGTTTGTATGATAATGTGTTGTATGCTGGTTGATTATTTTCACTCGATCAAAATTGTTGTTATGTAATCGACTTGTACGATTTTCACTTAAAATCAAATTAGTTTAATATATATTTTAAATATTTGGAGTTTAGCTAATTTTTGTTAATTTGAGTTTTGAGTTTTGTTAATTTTTTATTTATAGCTGTTTATTAAAAACAATAATATAATATTTTTCACTAGTACTCATTAAAATTTTTATTCTGATCAGATTTTTGTTTTTCTCTTATAGATCGCATAAGAAGATGTCTGCGATTAAAATTAATTGCAATTACTGCGGCAAGCTGATATCAAAATCAAATATGTCACGTCATGTTAAAGAGTGTTCTACCAACCCAAACAAAGACTTGAGCCCTCGTTACATGAAAAAGTTATGTGACAAATGTGGAAAGTCCATTTTAAACGTTAATTTTAATCGGCATTACAAAACATGTCAATCTACTATTAATCAACCTTCCACTTCGACAGCGCAAAGTAATGAACAAGTGCAACCGATACCTAGCACAAGCGGAGTTCAAAATTCAAAACTCCGGGTCCAGAAGAAACCAAGTCATGAGTACAAAGCTAAATGCCCGAAGTGTGAAAAACTCGTAAGAAAATCTAATATGAGTTACCATTTAAAAATACACGAAGAGTCAGCTTTGGTTAGCCGTGGCGGAATTGTTGATGAAAATAATGGACCCACTCCAGCAAAAAGACCTCGTCTGGATGAAAATGATGTTAAAAATAAATCAGTTTTTGAAACTTTGCAGGGGGTTATATTTTTAACGATGGCGACAATTTGTAATTTGGTTAAAGGGCCTATCGGTGGTGGTAATACGTTTACACCAAAAGATTCCGAAGTCGAATTAGTGAGATCGGCTTTCGGGGGAGTCGTCAACTTTTATTGTATCGAAAATATTCACGCTATCAAAGACCCGATCATATTTTTGGACGCATATAAAAATATTATCATCAGGAAGATAAAGGAATGGTTAGGTGAATTTGAATTGAAGGTCCGATTTAACTTCCGAATCGATTTCAAGAGGAAAGAACAAGTAGAGGAATTCAACTTTAAAACGAAATATTCTGTGATCGATTTGAGTACCGATATTTCAGGTTTCTATGATTTTGCTAAGGAAAAGTTACTCAACGAAATGGAAGAATTTCAAGCAAAAGGATCCGGTTGGTCTTTATTCAGTATAAGCGATTTGGAAATTCAAGTATGCCGCTATAACCCCCTCAGAGCATCCAGCTATATTCCTCTGCCCAAAGATATTGCAAATAGACAAGCTATTATTAATGTAAAAAACAATGACGAAAAATGTTTTCTCTGGTCTATTTTATCTGCATTACACCCGGTTGACTACAAAGATCACCCCGATAGAGTGAGTAAATACAAACCGTACGAACACGAGTTTGACGAAGCTTTGAAAGACATAACGTTCCCTGTACAAGTTCAGAAAAGTATTATAATGAAATTTGAAAAACGGTCTGGCGTGTCAGTAAATATATATGCTTATGATTTAACTAAAGACTCTGAAAATTATGATAAGTTTGAGGACTATCCCGGTGCAGGAAAAAAATCTAAAAATGCCAAGAAAAGTGACATCTACGTTTTGTATGTAACGAAGAATGAAATCCCTAACAGACATGTCAATCTGTTGTATTTGAAAAATGAAAATGGCAATTCACATTATTGTTGGATAAAAAGCATGAGTAGATTAATTGGTAAGCAACTGACAAAGAAAGGTCATAAAACATTCCACTGCAATCGTTGTCTCCAATATTTTGGAACTGAAGCCTTGTTAAAAACCCACAAAGAAACCTGCAACGAGCCAGAACAACAGGATGTTGATGATTTGGATACACTATTTATATGCAACAGATGTCTCAACGGATTCGATGATGAATTGAAATTGGAAAAACACAGGGAATACTGCAATCAACACGATGCTGTTAGAATCGTCATGCCTAAGGCGATTAAAATTAAAGATGATTACATCAGCCCCACAATACAGTTCAAGCACAAATACAGAAAAATGAAAGTGCCCTATGTAGCGTACGCCGATTTCGAATGCATCTTGACACCAGTGGACGACCAGAGGGGGATCAACACCAAGAAATATCAAGCCCATCAAGCGGCCAGTTTTTCATTGTACGTCGTGAATGCATCAGACGACTATGACATCCCCTTCGATTTGTACTATGAATATTTGGGCGCCGATGCTTCACAGGTCTTCATAGATGGACTCGTAGACGTTTCAAAGAAAATAGCTCAACTCTACAGTCGTGAAGCAGCGAAGCCCATGACTTTGACTGCTGCCGAAAAGGCGGAAGCCAGGTTTACTTCGGTTTGCCACATTTGTGGAAAAGTGTTTGATGAAAAAACTGGAAAAGCCGTTCTCGATCACGATCATTTGACTGGAAAATTCAGAGGGGTAGCCCACAATTCTTGCAATTTGAATTTCAAAAAGCCCCATTTCCTGCCGGTCTTCATCCATAATCTGAGCAATTATGACGCCCATTTATTTATAAAAATGCTTGGAGCGGATAAGAAAGATATCGTCGTCTTGGCCACCACCGAAGAACGTTACATATCGTTCGAAGTCAAAACTGAAAACGGGGTAAACTTGAGATTCTTGGACTCGTTCAGATTCATGGCTTCCAGTTTAGACAGTCTGGCCAAAAATCTCACCAATCATCAATTCAAACACACTTCAAAATTCTTCTCGGATGACAAACTGGATCTGGTTATTCGCAAGGGTATTTACCCATATGATTATATGGACGGTATGGAGAGATTCGGAGAGACGTCTTTGCCTTCAAAAGAATCGTTCTACAACAAATTGAACAATTCAAACGTCAGCGATGAAGATTACAAACACGCGTGTGATGTATGGGAAAAGTTTTCCATCCAAACGATGGGGGAGTACACTCTGCTGTACAATAAAACAGACACCCTACTGCTAGCGGATGTGATTGAAAATTTCCGTAAAGTGTGTTTGAAAACATATAAACTGGATCCAGCGTGGTATTACACCTCACCTGGTCTGGCCTGGGACGCCATGTTGAAGAAAACCGAGGTAAGTCTCGATATGCTGACGGACACCGACATGGAACTGATGATCTCGAAAGGCATTCGCGGTGGTATCTCTCAGTGCTGCCACAGATACGCCAAAGCCAATAACCCGTACATGCACGATTATGACGCTGGAAAACCGAATGATTATCTTATCTATCTGGATGTAAACAACCTCTACGGTTGGACGATGATGGAGTACCAACCCCAGAGACAATTGGAGTGGTGCACAGACTCTGAACTGGCCCAGATAATGTGTAAACTCACAAACGGACAATTCATCAGTAACAAGTCCGACACCGGTTACATCCTCGAAGTAGACCTCGAATATCCTCAACATCTGCACGACCACCATAGAGACCTACCTCTAGCACCGGAGAACCAATGCCCGCCGGGATCCAATCAGAGGAAGCTCTTAACAACGCTGTACAACAAAGAGAAATACATCGTACACTACAGGAATCTCCAACTCTATCTGTCTTTAGGAATGGTTCTGAAGAAAATATATAGGGCCATAAAATTCCAACAGTCAGCGTGGTTGAGTGAATATATTAAATTAAACACGGACATGAGAACCAAAGCGACGAACGACTTTGAAAAAGATTTCTACAAGTTGATGAACAACTCGGTGTTCGGCAAGACGATGGAGAATATCAGAAAACACGTCAATATCAAACTTGCCACTCACGAACAGCAGTTGCAAAAGCTAGTGGCGAAACCCAATTTTAAATCCTTGACAATATTCTCCGAGCACTTGACTGCTGTCCATATGGAAAAGACCTATTTGTATTTCAACAAACCCATTTATGTCGGTATGAGCATTTTGGACATCTCCAAAATAGCGATATACGATTTCCATTACAACGTCATGAAACCAAAGTATGGGGACAACATCAGAGTCCACTACGGAGATACCGACTCACTGGTCTATGGCGTGAGGACTGAAGATGTATACGAGGACATGAAAAGCATGATCGACTATTTTGACACCAGTGATTACAAAGCGGATAACGTTTACGGCATGCCGCGGGTCAACAAGAAAGTCATCGGAAAATGGAAAGATGAACTGGCTGGAGATGTCATGAGGGAGTTTGTCGGGCTGCGATCGAAGATGTACGCATACGACTCGGAAGGAAATAAATCTGGCAAAAAGGCGAAAGGTGTGACGAAATCCGTTGTCAAGAAAGAGTTGAAGCTTGAAGACTACAAATCGTGTTTGTTCAACGAAACGGAAGAATACAAGACGATGAACACCATCCGGAGCAAGGGGCACAACATTTATTCCATATCGCAATATAAAAAAGCGCTGTCCGCCAAGGATGACAAGAGGTACATCTGTGAAGACGGACTGACGACACTGCCCTGGGGACATTTTCGGATACCCGTCAGTATGGATGTTGATGAAGATTTCGATCTGGACTGATTTCAACGGATTTTTTAAAGACCTCTTTCATTGATGAAAATAGTGTGTTTTAAAAGTGTCTTAAATAAGTGTGTTTAATTGTTTTTCTCAACTATAAAAAATAAAATTCAAAACTCATTTATTTTTGTAAATCAGCTGTGATGGAAATTGCATCACAACTGATGATTACATCAAAATTTAATACAATTTTTAAAATCAGCTGCGATGGAAATTGCATCACAACTGATGATTACATCAAAATTTAATATTTTTTTAATCAGCTGTGATGGAAATTGCATCACAACTGATGATTACATCAAAATTTAATATTGATCAAAATTTTTAATCTCCTGGTTTTCGCCCATTGGAGTGATTGGTGTCTACCTCCAATTGGGACTTTTTATGCCTCAAAAAGTACTCTGTTGAAGGTGGGAACTTTGACGTAGTAACAGAGCTTTGTAACCAATATCCACCGACACCAACATGTTATCCGATCCCCCTCGGATTTTGATCGTACGAATTATACAAGCGTAAACCCCGTCAATATTTTCATTTACTAGAATTGTAGAAATGTATTAGAAAAACTAAATCATCATCTGTACATATTCCTTTTTAACGTCATAAGTGAACATGGTCTGTGATACCACAATGACGTAGGCCGTAGTGCCTTTATCAGCGACCGGACCGGAAACCGCGTTTGTAAAATCCAATTCGATTTGGATATCGTTTCTTTTTCTCTCGGTCGAAAACGGATGGAGATGTGTGTCTATCACCATCACCGGGTATTTGTTGATGAAATCGTTTATATTGAGATATACATCATCGTTTTTGAACATGACTTGTCTCATAGAACAGTAGCTGTCGTATAGCAGTCTGTACTTTTTATCCGTGATATTCAAATTCTGCTGTTCCTGCGGGTACCGTTGCCCGTTTATTTTCACGTGGAAATTCTTTATGTTTACACTGTCGAACTGACCGGGGTCTTTGGTCTGATCGTTCTTACGACTCGTCTGTAAGCCGATTATCACAAAGACCGGATTGAGTATGTTCCGGTAGAGATTCGTTATGTCGAACGTGTAATTGGAGCCTATCACACCGAACTTTTCAATACAATCCCAGCGGAAATATTCATATACCAATTCGCCTTTCTCGCTCAATTTCTTAAGCCCATCGATGAGCACGGCTTTCTTGGAGGGGTCGTAATCCACGAGGGGGACTTTCAACACGAAACTGGTAATTTTTATTTTTCCCTCCGCTGCGTCAACAGCATTGGTGCCGGAACCTTCAGTCCAGCGGTAGATGGCATCATCGTCTCCTGCGCGGGTGAACGTTATTTCAAATCCACCCTTGTACATGGGATACTTTAGACTGTCAAAAAATCCCAAACCCAGGTGGGCCAGCGTTCCCAGTGCTTCGAACTTGCCGCCGCCCTTGTCGTAAACCGATTTGAATCCGCTGCTGTAGTACGTGTTTTCCTCCGATCTGCTGTACGTGGTCAACCCTTTGATGGTGCTCGTGATACCGACTTTATCCACGGAATCGATGACTTGGTTGTGTTTTTTCAATTCAATACTCTTGAACAAATAAGCCGCAAAATTGTCCACAAGTTTGATGGGGTCCGTGCTTGCGTAACTAGCGCCAGTGGATTTCTTGACAACATCCCCTTGGATGTGAAACAATATCCTGTTGTTGTAAAACGAATCCCCGTGGTCCAGTTTGAATGTGGTGAAATTATTGGGTGAATTAAAGTGCAAGTCCGATACCGGTAGGACCGTGACGTATTCGCATCTCGCTATCTTATCCGATGCCTCTTCGTAATATTTCTCCATTCCTAATATAGGTTTTAGGTTTTCCGAATTCCAATGAAAAATAAGAAAACTGTTGTGGAAAGCAATAAAAAATAAAAAACACCGAATTCCTGATCACTTAATAAAATCGACTACTTGAACAGTTTTACGTTTTTATACATGTTTAAACGTCTCAACCCGAGATTTCGAAAAACCCTTTTATCTTCTACATTTTTTATTACATCCAAACATCGCTCTACGTAGTCGAGTCCTCGCGGCTGAGAAACCAGTTTTTCCATCTTATCGTGTATGAACTTTACGATGGCGATTTTTTCATTGTGAAAAGCGTTATTCCCGGCTTCCTCTTCGGCGCGTATAAACTTTAATCTTTCAATCAATTTATCATCATCATCGATGTATTTGTACTCGACGGGGGCGTGTGAATCTATCAACAATCCGCTGCCCGATGACTGTTTAAATTCTTTCCAGATCTCACCGATCAAATTCACCCATTTCCAAGACTGACTGGACCTGGGGCGTTTCAACTTTGGATCGTTGTTCTGAAAAATCGCATCGGATTTTATCAGTATATCCTTGTAATTATTAAAGTCCTGAACTGTGAAAGCGCCTGCACTTATGAGTTTTTCTCGCGTCGTACCCTCGCCCGGAGACGAGCCACTGATTTCCGCTTTCGTCAACAGACTCCACAATCCCGGTGTGCCGGTATATCTATCACCGGTGCTGTCTAATATGATATCATCATTTTCAATCGTAATAGTCTTCGATCCGATGGCCAGTTTGTTCAAGTTGAAATCGTAGCGAATACCGAAAGATCTATCGTTGCTGGTAGCGAGATGTTGTTTGGCGATATCTCCAATATCTTGTCTTTCAGTGAATTCACGGATCGAACGGTTTATCCTGCCTTCGTCTGGTGATTCTATTTCCGACGGTAAAGGAACGGATTCTCCGGGTGGAGGTGATTCTCCGGGTGGAGGTTCGAGCACATCTTCATCTTCACGAGGCAAAGGCACCTTACGCGCCACCATCAATTCTCGACCCGGTGTACTGAAAGCGCGGGGTCTAAAAATGTCTTTCTTTCTTTGTATAGTTTTAGACACGGACAGACGTTGCGGTGGGGTCTTTTTATCGGAACCTTGCTCCTTGATCGCTTTGACGACCGGTTCCTGTCGCTTTTCAATCTCACGTTTTTCTTCAACTTCACGAATTTTTACTGCTTGGGATTCACTGACCAATTGGTTTTGCAATTTATCCAATTTTTTAGCCTCCTGCACAGTTAAAGGCTTATGTGCAGATATCGGTATGAAAGGAATTTTTGGTGCATATTGCTCACGTATCGGCGGATGTTTACGAAACAATTTCGCTCGCTCTTTCACTTGTTCTTTTCGGATTTCCTCATTTTCCGCGACCCATTTATCTTGTAGTTTTTCATTTTTTTTACCCTCTTCCGCAGTCATCTCGTCGGGCCACATTTTGTCGGCCAACTTGTGTTTTTTAACTAACGTCTTGACAATCTCTTTATCGCTTTTCCTCTTCATCGTACTAATATAGGTAGTTGGGTTTTTAGTAGCAAATTTTATATTGGATAATTGAAAGACAAAAGTGACGAATATTTTCACAAAAATTTTGAATCGAATAAAAAAAACGTCCAACAACGTTTTGATTAAAAAAATAACGTTTACACATCGATTTTGGAAAACGTTCGCGGACGTTAATTATTAAAAACAGCGTTTAGAAATCGATTTTAAAAAACGCTCGCGGACGTTATTTATTAAAAACAGCGTCTAGAAATCGATTTTCGAAAAACGTTCGCGGATGTTATTTATTAAAAACAGCGTCTACACATCGATTTTGAAAAACGTTTGCGGACGTTATTTATTAAAAACAGCATCTAGAGATCGATTTTTGAAAAACGTTTGCGGACGTTATTTATTAAAAACATTTTTCATATTGCACATGTATTTTCCACACCGCGCTTTTTTCGTCATATTTACCGTGAGAAACCCATAAGGTTCATTCCAACACTTGTTGCATATATTTTCAAATTCACCGAAAGTCATGTCCGAACCCACGAAATCGTCGTAAATCCGTTTGGTGTAATGTTTATTCTGTTTGAAGACACAAAGGAAATTTATATTATTCCGTATGACCTGCATGTCCACTTTGCCGTAACTCTGGCTCAGGTAGACGCACGAAATCTTTTTATGCCTGCCTCTGATAAAATAGTCTTTAATGCCTTTTTGCTCTTCCATCAGACAATCGTCGAATATCACAAGTGAGTTATTCTTGCACTCGTCCACCGCCGGCAGTTCATCGCAATTGTTGAAGAAATACGCGATTCTCTTTTTATACTTTTTCTCCGCGTCCGCATAGGTTTTTCTCAGCTCAACATAAGCCGACTGTTCTATGGATTTACTGAATACGTAAAGGTTTTTAAATATAATACCGTTTTTATTGTAAATGAAATTTAGCAGTAAATTGGTTTTGCCGCTGCCTGAAGAACCCACTATGAGACATCGCAATGGGCTGGGCAACAGGTTGTCTTCGAATGCCTCTTTGTAATATGAAACTATATCCATCACTATGTGGGTGAAACGACCTCTGAACATTAAGTAAAAAATGAAAGCGGAGAAATTATTTCAAAATTTAATTATTTTTTAAAATTGACGACATTGGAATTATTCACAAAACACACATGTCTTTCATTGCATTTTTTACAGCTCTGATAAAATCGAAATCACCATAAACCGATATACAATTCGTTTTTCGGTCGTGATCATATCGGACGTCCACTTCATCCATCATTTTTAAAATCTTGTTAATCAAGTTACCGTCGGGGATATATTCGACTTCATAACAATAATCGAACTCGCCAGTCACAATTTGCTCCTTATCAAAATATTTACTTTGTATATCAATGTACTTGTATTGCTTTACGTCGTCTTCGTTTTTACGTGCTTTGAGAATAGACAACACGTGATGGATTCTATTACTCTTCACCAGCGCTTTCAACCTCTTATTATCGTCTATCAGATTTTGTAATCCATAATGATCTTTTCGTAACGTTGGTAACAGTTCCTCTAACATCCATTCTTTAAATTCTTCATTTTTATTTTTACTCGCTCCCAATAGAGAACAAACACCCGAGTCGTCTATATATGCAGTATCAGGATGTTCATCGGCGAAACGGAAAAAGTTGTCGTGTTCTTTTAACTCTAAATATTTAATAATATGCTTTTTGCTAATATTGTCATAAATGGCTTTCCTAGGCCTCCTATATCCAAGTATTTTAGATACATCATTTCCTCTAAACCAGAATTTATTATCAGCATCGAATATAATGGTAATTTCATCTTTTCCAAAACTAAAACTATTATTCACAATGTCTATTTCATTATTCATTTTGTCTAATATATAAATTGACATTTTTAATGTTGTTTTTTATTGTTGAAAAGAGGGTGATAAAATGTATTTACCGTTATTATTTTGCATATTTAAATTTACCATTAATAGTCCCCCACGCCGGACTATCTAAATAAAAAATGCAATTCAATAGTCCCCACTCCGGACTATCTAAATTCAATAGTCCTCATGCCGGACTATCTAAATACAATAGTCCCAGCACAGTGCTATCTGAAATTCAATAGTCCCTATGCAGGACTATCTGAAATTCAATAGTCCCCACGCAGGACTATCTCATATAATAGTCCTCACGCAGGACTATCTGAAATTCAATAGTCCCCACGCAGGACTATCTGAAATACAATAGTCCCCACCCAGGACTATCTGAAATTCAATAGTCCCCACGCGGGACTATCTCATACAATAGTCCCCATGCAGGACTATCTGAAATACAATAGTCCCCATGCAGGACTATCTGAAATTCAATAGTCCCCATGCAGGACTATCTGAAATACAATAGTCCCCATGCAGGACTATCTGAAATACAATAGTCCCCATGCCGGACTATCTGAAATTCAATAGTCCCCGCGCAGGACTATCTGAAATTCAATAGTCCCCATGCCGGACTATCTGAAATTCAATAGTCCCCACTCAGGACTATCTGAAATTCAATAGTCCCCATGCCGGACTATCTGAAAAATAAAAACAATAGTCCCAGCATAGGACTATCTGAATAATACCTAAAACATTGTACGTTGTAATTCTTTCTCGTAGAACCCTCCTATTATATCTTCACCAGTTTCATCCGCAATCTTATAAGTCGTGGGTCTCGTGTTTAAAACTTGCTTGATTACAAAAATCTCGGACGTCCAGTTCTGTTTGTATTTATTTGTGAAAACATCTTTTTTCGCCGTAATGCGGACTCTGTCCCCCACATCGAATTTCACCTTTTTGCGGGGTATTCTATTTTCCAATTCGTTGTACATTTTCAATAATGCCTGCTCGTTGCCTTTATTCACATCGGCGGGCCTCATTTTTATAGTATGGTGGAAATCGTGTTTGTTGTATTCGTCGGTCAATTCTTGCAATATGTCATGCCACTTGTGGGAATTTCTAACTTGGAATTTTACTTTCAACTTCTCATTTAACGTTCTGTGATATCTTTCGATAACTGCGGATTTCTCCTCGCTCTCGGTGTGGTACAATTTAATGTTGTGTTTTTTCAACAACTTGTTAAAATGCGTATTTTTAAACTCTGTCCCTTTATCGGTGTGTAAGAGTTTAGGCGGTGAATGACCGTCATTTTTGGCCCGGGCAATTATTTTTTCAAAAGCTGATGACACATCCGGACCATCTTTTTTCTTCAAGGGCTCTGACCAAACGAACTTACTGAACGTGTCGATCACATTTAAAATATATTTATACCACTTGTTTTCCCTAGCATATTCTTTCAAAATCAACAGATCGGCCGCCCACAAGTCATCGATACCTTTCGTGACGATTCGGCGTTTTATAAACTTTTTCACGACGGGTCTGTGCAGCTCTTTAGCTTCCAAAACTTCCGGCGGGTCTTTGATAAACGAATTTCTCTTACTGCCGCATATCGCACAATTGGATGTCGCAAGCCACCTTTTATTTCTCGTTTTGACAGTTTTGACATCCGTGGATGGTGTGTTTGTTTTACACTTTCTGCAATACAATTCCATGTCTAATAATGCGCAGCTACTTTTAAAGTCAAATAAAATATTTGCAAATGCAAAGTCGCTTAAATAAATTGTACATTTGCGTAGATTGTGTGTTATATGTATAGGATAAGAAACGAGATGCAGCACAGACATAAAATCCAGCTGACCAAGGGTCAAAAGAACAAGTTGCGTATCGCTTATAAAAAGCAGAAACTCGCTATTTTAACTTTGAACAGAGATCAGTTGACGAACGGGAATGTCGAGGTGATGTTGACGGATGAACAACATAAACAAGTGTTGAGAGCCATAAAACATAATAAAGGCTTGAGATTGATATTGAGCCATTCGCAGTTAAAGAACAACATTGAAGGGGGTCTACTGAAAGAGATTCTGGAGTTGGCGGAAACGAGTATCCCCTATTTCAAGAAATTCGCTTCACCCCTGATCAAAGACAAAGTCGCACCAGCTATAAAAGATAAATTCGTTCCGTGGCTGAAAAAGATGATTGACGACGAGTTGGATACAATTATAGAAAAAGATCCGTCAGGTGCCGGATTAAGACAAATGATAAACAACCGACTCAATGCGGCTTTGAATGACGTACGGGTAAAAAAAAATTAATTCCGTTGACGTTGAGCGATCTGGAAGTGTGGGCTAATAAATTGAAATTGAAGAATTTTCGCGGTGTTTTCAGACGAGAGCTTTTACCTGACGTATGTTGGAAAAACGAGTGCGGTATAATCAATCTCGGTGATCTGGACACACCCGGAACACATTGGACGTGTTATTATAAAAATGGTAAAAATGTAATTTATTTCGATTCTTATGGAAATGCGCCACCACCTTTGGAGTTGGATAAATACATGAGAAGTTTTGACATTCGCTATAATTCGGACCGATTTCAAGATTATGGCGATCCGCCAATCTGCGGGCATCTTTGTTTAGAAGTTTTAAGGCAGTTTTCAAATGGAAAAACATATGATGAAGTCAAAGACGATTTAAATAAAAATAAATACGCTTGGCTCGGGTGGTTCGACACTTTTTTACGATGCCCCCGTCAATAAATTGTTTATACCATTTTTATTTTTTTAATAATTTATTACCACCCGAAAATCTGTTTTCCTAATATAGGAATGTCGACGTTAAGATCATCAAGTCAAACTAACCAGTCAGAAGCATGGAACCTGCTTTCCATGGAGCCCAGAGAACCCAAAGGGGTTTTGACTGAAAAATTCATCATGAGGTTCGATCGGTATTTGAACTGGGATCTGCTCTCTTCCCATTATGATTTTCCAATCGAGATGTTGCGGATGTACCCGCACAGAGTGAATTGGGCCAAGTTGTTGAGGCGTATTAAATTTTCGGAAGAATTCCTAAGAGAGATGGTCCCTCATTTCGATGAATGTTGGGATATCCTGTGTAAATATCAAACGCTGTCTGAAAAGTTTATTCACGATTTCGCAGGTAAAATTGATTGGAATTACGTGTTGTTGTATCAAAATGTAACTAGCAGATTTTTGGACGAACACAAAATGTATTTTGATGAATCCTAGTTGAGTGGCTCAGAGATATTTAAAATAAAAACCCGAATTCGCGTGGATCGACCGGTTTGAATATTTTGTATTTAATATTTGCGGGATGAATAAAAACTAGTTGCTGTTTATTTTTTTATATAAAACCATTATGATGGAAAACATTTTTCCTAACATAGAAATGACGACTTTTAGACTATCGGGTACGACTTCACAACTGACCTTGAACTTGGAACATCCCATTCACTTGGATGCTGAGTACAAGTTGGCACTCACCGGACTTTTCTGCGAATACAACTTTTATAATTTATTTGAGGGTTGTAGTGTTTTGTTTGACGGTGGAACGAAAATCGGTTTCGGTAAAGGTTTTTGGACATTTGATGCCATACAGAAACACATACAAAAAGGCGTGGATCCGCTGTTGCGCGGTAAAACGGATGATAAAAAGAATAAAGTCACGGTGGTTTCAATACTTAAAACTACGGGGTACCGGGTGGAAATCACTTCACCTATAAAATTTCACATGGAAAATCCACTGCGGCGTTTGCTGGGTTTCGATGAAATTGATGCCCCCGAATACTTGGACACGTACAACGCGAAAAAACCGCACAACATAAGACCGTGGGACATGATTGAAGTCCACTGTGATATCGTGGAAAATTGTTTTGTCAATCATGACGAACATTGGCACAAACACAAAGAGTCTTCGGTGTTGTATAGTTTCTTTCCATATGGTGAATTTGGTAATAAAAGTGCTGTGATGCCGCGGCCGCCGCTTTACGTATCGTTGAAAAAAGGATTGAATAAAATCCAACAAATCAACATTTACATTACAGACCAAAATAATAATTTATTGCAGATGTTCGATTCGAATGTGCATATTTATTTGGAGTTGATTCGGGTGTAGTATTTTTTAATTTATTGAAAATCGGCAGTTTCTATTTTTTTCTTGACACCGCAAAACGTTATTCCTTGTATAGGTAAAAATGAGCGGTCCTAACTTTAATGATTTACTGAAAGAAATCAATGGAAAGTCTTACATCAGGGTGGGTGACCTGGAAGTCGGTAAAAAATATTTTGTGGAAAATATGGATAAAATCTCTTCATCATACGGTATGAGAATATTAGTCACATGCGATGATGTGAAATTCTATCTTCCCGAAAGCTGGAATGACAGGTTGACGAATAACTATATCAAACAACTGTTGAATTATAAGGGGAAACTCTATGTGCTGTACAACGGTAAAATAACACTTTCAGATAATAAATTCAAGCACAGTATCAAGTTTAAGGTTGACGAATAAAAACATTTTTTAAAAAACATAATTTAAATATATTTTTGAAAATGCCCCGTTTAATTTATTTGTTGTGGAAATCCGTTATGCATGCATTAGGAATCAATAATGGCTGAAAGCTACGGTTATTATTGCTTGACTGAAAACGCATTTGAACCGTACAACGGGTCACCGGATGCAGCCGGTCTTGATCTGAGAAGCGCATATGATTATGTTGTACCAAAACGCGGTCAACAGTTGATAAAAACTGACTTGACTTTCAAATTCCCAGATGGGTGCTACGGGAGGATAGCGCCAAGATCTGGCTTGGCTTTAAAACATTCTATAAGTGTAAATGCCGGTGTCATAGACCGGGACTATACTGGGAATGTCGGTGTTATCTTGATGAACAATTCTGATACCGATTTTCATGTGAGTCGTGGAGATAGGATTGCGCAGATCATCTGCGAAATGTATAAAAAGCCAAACTGTATCAGATTGGACAAAGTCGAACAGACTGAGCGCAAAGACGGCGGATTCGGAAGCACTGGGATTAATTAATAAATATCATGTTGTACGTTATCTTCTCTATTTAAATGTTAATCATTAATATCTTGGAAATGTGTTTGAAATTTATTTTTTTCTGACCCCCTAATAATTTGTTGAAATCAAAAGTTGATTAAACATATAGTAGTTGTAAACATCATGGATTTGAAAAATAGAGATTGGTTCACTGATGAAGATAAATACGTGATATCCGTTTTAAAAAATTGCAAACCTGGAAAACTGGAACGCTGGATGAGGGGTCTACCTAAAGCGGTGAAATGGAAAATAATACATAGCAAGCTGGGTTACGTTCCAAAAGCTATTGTTTACAAGCCTAAAGAATTTAGATCGCTAACAGCTAAAGAAAAGTTTGCGGTTCGAGAAATGGAGGATGCCAAGATAATATACTGCTATGATTGCGGGTTCGATCGCATAGTTCAACTAGAAGCGAATGATGAAGCTGTTGAGTTACCTGATAAGTGTTTTAAATCGCTGTGTTTCCTATGTCACAAGTCAGCATTTAAAGTTACGAGATGCGGACGTGATCTGTTGGCGGACCCCGATTATGAAGATGAAATGTCGGATGGTGACGAAAATGTTTGTATATTGTCTGAGATACCCTTTCAAGACTATCCAGGTCATGTGGGAATTTTAGATCAGCTGGGGTACTTGCAGTATTCTGATGAAGAAGATGATGGTTGAAAACTTATTTGTTCTAATCGCTATTATGCTTTTATTTTTTATTGCTTTTGTACGGTGAAGACCCCCACACTGAACTATAAATACAATAGTCCTTAATAGTCCCTACGCCGGACTATCTATATTTAATAGCATGCAGGGCCATTTAAATACAATAGTCCCCACGCCGGACTGTTTAAATACAACAGCCCCCATGCCGGACTATTTAAATGTAATAGTCCCCACCCCGGACTATTTAAATTCAATAGTCCTTGCACAGGAGCAGTCCTAACGCGGGACTATCTAAATACAATAGTCCTTATACGGGACTAGTCCTTACGTAGGACTGTTAGGTAATTCGCACTTCTCGCACCCCCTCATGGCAAGTCACCCTCCTCTATCAGGTTTTTATGCCTCGAAACTCCTGAAAAGTGCTGTAAAATTGCCAAAATGTAGGCAAAAATCACTGAAAACCGGTTAAAAATAGGTCTATAGGACTGTTAGGAAATTCGTCCTTCCTCATGGCCCCATCAATTTTTTATGCCTTGGAAATCCTTAAAAATGCTTCGGAATTGCCAAAAAGTAGGCAAAAAATCGCCGAAAATCGGCAAAAATCGCCGAAAATCGGTTAAAAATAGGTCTATAGGACTGTTAGGAAATTCGTCCTTCTCGTCCTTCCTCATGGCGTCGTATCGGCCCCTCCTTACTACTTACAAGTAGTAATAAACAAAGACTTCATATTGTGTCGGATATAAATAATATGATAGTAGTCTTGTTTTATTTGTATTTAATTGTACATACGAGTAAATTCCACATAGCCACGCTAAGTCATTTTAACGTATTTTTTATATTGCTTATTTTACAAATAACGTATAGAAATAATACATGGTTACCTTACAAGTATTAAATTACATGAATGTAGGATTAAACGTAAACCACTCTATAAAGTAATTTTTATTAAATTATAATTAATGAACATGTGTTTACATTAACTAAACACGATAGTTTTTAAAAAATTAAATTTTAATAATAAAAGATTTGAAAAATTCGTTTGTAAAAATTGTTTACAAGCAAAAGTTTGTGATAGTTAATTTAAACTGCAATATACAATAAACAATATTTTAACAAACTCTCCATTTTTATCGCAAGAAGCAAGATAATGAAATCATAAAACAGATAAGTTAAGGTAATCTCTCGGTTCATAACAATGTTTTTCTGTGTTGTTTTTATCTAATAGTAATAAATTTATTAGTTATGGTACTAAAGCAGCGAACCTACACTTGTTTGCTATTGATACTGATGAGGCATTTTACTCGCTTTTTTATTTATTTTTTAAATGCAAAATACCACCAAATGATTTAAAACGTTGTTTGGTTAGCTTAAAACTCACAATGTAAGTTGCATTAACCTCATAAGCTGTAGTGTCCATTCTCAACTTTTAAACCTTTTTTATGGCTATTCTTTATTTTATTTACATTTCTTTCGTAGTCCATAATTTTATAGATACGAGCGATGAAAAAGATGAAAAAGGAGAGATCCAAATGGTACAGCCAATCGTTTGCTGCCCGGGATTCGAATTCGTAACCACTAAACTTTCAAGGCTTTATAAGTACAATGCCCAACACATCAACAAGCTTGCCATATTTAAGACTTTGTGCTACTTGTATTTTAAAAAGTTAGAGTACAAGTAGCGAAACCTTAATTGTTAGTCTTCATTAGCTTGTAAGTAAACAGAAAAAAAACTGAGATACTTCAATCTCACTAAGCTACTTCAAAAAACTAGGAGCACCTGAGACCGAGGCCGATACAAAGGCTGAAGGTCATTTCCTTGGATGGGTAACTACATTTCAACTGTAAGTGAATTGAATTACAACTGAATTGTGCAGAAGGCTTCTAAGGTAGTTCGAGATACAAAATTGTTTTTTAACTACAATTATTTGTACATTTATTGTTGTAAACTTATGTTTTGTTAAAAAAAAAAAATATAACATATACATATACTACTTCAATGCTTTGCAGAAACTTAAACACATTTTGTAAATAATTTTATTTTTTTTTATTATTGCAGTGGTACTTTCACTATTTCAATGTTGATTTTTATGTGTTTTCAACTTACATTTCGTGTTTCTGTTGTTTTTTAGATTTCAAATTACTAAGTTTCCCATATCTTACTTTCATGAAAAAAGTTTGTATTCAAGTTAGATTTGAGTATATTAACATGTGTCAAGCTGGATTTCGTATCAACAGGTTTGTTTAGCTTTGTAATAGGTTCTTTATATTTAGGTGTATTATTAAATGTGTCTGGCTTCAACCACTGGTGATTTTACCCTACAACGCGATTTTTATGCTAATTCAATACAATTGGAATTCTCACATCTCCAAAAGAATAACTCTTTGAGTAATGTCATATATTTATTTTATTATTTTGGATAAGTTTTTAATACTAAATACCCCCGTCGCAGCAGACCTGCGTACTCAGCGAATTTCCAATGGAATTTCAGATTATTTACTTTCCCCATAAAAACACCATAGGATCGAGTATGTAGGTTTTCTGCCATTGGCTGTTGTTAGAAAATCTAAGTTAATCAATAATTGGTGAATGTCAACACAAAATTGTATCAAACTCTGGCAATTTTTTATTTTCCCCATAAACCCCATGGGGGTGAGTATGTAGGTTTGCCGCCATATGGGTTTTGTAAGCAAGTATAAGTTAAACCTTATATAGATAATGTACACACCAAATTTTATTAAGTTATGTCAATAAATAAGCAAGATATAGGGTTTTCTTGATTTCCCATAAAAATAACATGGAAAACACATTTTTGGATTTGCCCCGTAACCAATTATGCTATGATAAAAATTCAAAATACCAAATTGTTTGTTTTTTTAAGCTCTTTTAAATGGTTTCAGTTAAAATTGATGAATTTTAAAAATTAAGGTCCAAAAATGCAAAAAAACCCATTTTTGACCCCTTTGAAACCCCATAAAACCCCGTTCCCATAACCCGAAAATGCTGGTTCGCGAACTCATGAAAATAGACTTGGTCTTACACCTCCATGCCAAATTTCATCAAAATCGGAGGTCCCCTTCAAAAGTTATCAGTACCACGGACACATAGATATATAGATATATAGATAGATATATAGATATATATAATCATATAAAACCAAAATTAAATTCTAAAAGATGTTTTTTTTTTATCTATATATATCTATATATAGATATATAGATAGATATATATATATATACATATATATGAAAATGAGCGAATGGTGTTTTTGGCTTCTGGGGACCTCAAAATGAAAAAGTAAAGTGGTCCTGGGCTTAGGTCTTACCATGGCTACTACCGTAATAGCGTATTCCCTATAGGGAAATTCGCTAAAATGTTAACTGATTGTCCAACGTCAGTCAGGTGATTTGACAGTCTATTCATTCTTCGACTTTCATGAAAAATATATGGCTATGTTTATTAATAAATCGTTTTATCGCTCATTACTTCATGATTTATATTTTGAAATTAAATTTATTTTTGAGATACGAAAATTTAATTTATAGTATTGAGGACTTAATGAGTTAATGGAGTTTTACCTTTTACGAATGACAAATCTTATTATATTTTAGACAACTTTATTTTAAGATTCCGGTTCAAAAAGCCAAAATACATCGTTACAAAATGATTTTATTGGTTTGTTGAGCTTAATATGTTTTACTATTAATCAATTTCAATGTTTCTTCATAGAAGGCGTAGGCCTAGGTGTTTTCTTAACTGTTACTTTATATATTTCCAGATGCAGAACAAAAACTGTAACGAGCTTAGGTCTATATTTTTACAGTTTAAATACACCATCTAACCTACCGCTTTTGAACATTTACATTATTTCACATAGTACCTAAAAAAACAAATGGAAGGTATTTATTTGTGGGTAACTAATTATTGTCTCAGTAAGTTATCTATATTTGACTCTGTCTTAAGAACGAGAGACCGTTTGCGATTTAAAAATGGGGAACAGAGCACCCGACTGACCATCTGCGCACCTAAATAAGGCCCTTCCAAGGTTCAACGGTAATAAATAGAGGAATGTCAAAATCATCGATGGAGCTGAACCCTGCACTAAACTAAGGGAAGTGGGGAGAGAGTTAGCTAGGGGGCAAAATACAAGAGAAATAGGGGCAAGACGGCGCTGTGGACTACCTGAGGCCACTGCAAAACCTTACTGGTGCGCACTTTCATTGTGGCATTAAAAATGATTTTATGATTTTTGCCGACGGACAGGTTTTGGTGCGGACTTTCATGGTCGCCCGCTGCCATGGCCGAGAAGTCCGGAGTGCTAACCACTACGTTACCGACTCACCCATTGGCACTATCCGTTGGGCATGAGATGGGTAAGAACTAGAGTCTTCTTTGATTAGAGAGATCATAGAAGGGTTTACAATTGATAAACGTTTAAAAAAAGTAAAAAAAAAAACCTTTAATGCATTAAAGCATTCCTAAGTAATCAACGTTTAAAGTGTGATCTAATGATAGAGAGATATAACTTTAAGTATGTTTTGCAAAATAAGGATGTTGCTCAAGGCAGCGATTTTATTGTTGACTCTAAAATAAAATACATGTATGTCAGTATTGAGAATTCAGTCTACACTTATCCTAATATACATTAATTCATACGACTAATTACCTTTACGCGGGTACTATCTAATAAACAACAAAAAATCCCTCTAACCCATAGTTCATATTTAATCAGAAAAAATATATTGTTTCAATAAATGATAATCGTTCAAAGTATAAATATATAGTTACCGGCTACAGTATATTCATTAAAGTTTGAATATATTAAAACACTCAAAATGAACGAAGATAGATTCACCTGTCTTATTTATACAGCAACGTTCTCTAAGGGTCCTCCCCTTTGGAACCTGTCTTTACGACTCAATAAACCCCCCAAAATAACGACCTGTACTTCAGGTTATTGAGGTCATCTTTGCACAATAGTGTTTGTTTGCTGTATATAAATTTCGTCTAGAGCATTGTTTAGCTATTTAAAAATATTAGTTTACGAATTAGTTTTTATTTTTTATTGTTACGTAAATTCAACATATCTAATAATTGGCCCATTACATTGCCAACATACAATAAATCTAATAAATCTCCATGGTTTATAGATTTTGTTTAAAAAATTATTCTTGCATCTTAACTTTAAAAATATTTAAATCTATAAATTTGTTATACGTTAAAGTTTTTTCTAATGGAAAGTCCTCCAACAATTTTCTAACCGGTTTTAAAGTTTTAGGTGTGGTTGGATAAGGACAGTTTTTTATTTTTGTTTGCTAAAAATCGTTGAGTTTTTTTAAAACAACACTTAAAATAAGTAAGCATTATTGATATTTTTTCTCATTTTAAACATCTGTTAATGCAAAGCTGTAAATAAGCGTAGTTTTGGGTGATTACTGATAAAATCATATTACAATATTTACTTGGTTGGGTTGAATGCTTTAGAACTAAACGAGACATTTTAATCAAGTACATGTAATAGTAAATATTAAATTTCTCGATTTCAAGCAAAAGATACACTAGTAACATAAAAACTCTCTTTAAAGAAGTTTAATTTGAACAAAACGTTTTTCAGCAATGACGATAAATACTTTATATGAAAGTATATTCTTGTTGAAACCAAGACCCTTTCAAGTTGTGTTGTTAAAGTTTTGTTGCTCAATAACAGTAGAAGATGAAAACAACTTTATAACAAAGTGTTGATTAAAGATCTTAAAATCTCTCAAGACATTTGTTTTTTCCTCAACGTTTAGTATTTTAGAAGGTCAATTACGTGAATGAAACATTTGGTATTATTTAATAATTATTATAAATAATTTTTAAATCCAATTCCTGCCAGGTTCATGATGTTTTACAAGTTACAATAATTAATACACATTACAAAATAAAACTAAATATTTCAATAACATTAGCAAACATAAATTTAAAATTAAGTCCTAGATTTAAAAAAATCAAATCGTTTTTATAAATCAATGTAATTTTTAATAAAAAGCATGGCTTGGATGGTAGTAATTGCACATTAAATAGGTGTTTGAGTCTTGTCTATCGTAAGCCTGTAAAATTGTGTTTATGTTCTATCAGCGGCAATAGAAAATAACAAAATAAAATCTATATTTTATCTTTTATAGCTATAATACTTTTAAAAGTAGAACAACTATATTTTATGCTACCGGCATTTATTATCAAGTAGATTATAATTTCTTTACACAATTTTACCTTAGTTCATTTATTGATAGAACAAACGTTAGTTGGTATTCATATATTTATTATGTTAAAGTATCCCAATCGTTCACAACAAAATAAGAAGGGTAAAAAAATTAAAACTCTTTTTTATTACATTTATTATTTATTTATTACTATATTACTAAAAATGTCTAAGTACTAAAGTCTAAGTAAGTATTTAGGAAAACTACCCAGTGTAAATAATGGTTATAATATTTTAAAATAATTAATTGAAGTAAGATTGACAACGTTACGCGTAACTCAATGGATATACAATTATCGGTGCGAATCCTATAGAGGGAACATAGTCAATTTCCGTGGCTTTTAGCTAAGATGCATCCTGGAGGGAAATGGCTGCTGGGATATTGGGATATCTATTTAGTTTTAATGTGGATCGCAAGGATTATTAATTTGATATTTACTATATTTTTATTCTATCAATTTTACCTTAATTAATAAAGGTATATTTGTATATCCGTGCAGTCATGTATTTCCGTATGTATAGATTATAAAAAATATATTCATAATCATTATCAAAAAGTATTAAAACTAAGGTAGCATATACAGTATATCTTATATTGGTATATGTAGATGAGGCAAAAAATTGGTTTGTAAATAACGTGATGTTAATATGTTTTAATATGCAATTTTGGCTTTTAATACTATGTTTTTTGTCTTATCGTTTTTTGGTGATTAATAGGAGAGTACAAACAAGTAAGTAGGGCCTAGGTTACATTAAATTAATACAAATGTAGGTTACATTAAATTAATGTATATATATATATATATCAAGATTTTTAATGGATTGAGTAAACAAAAAATACAGGGCGTAAGCTTAAAATGAAACGATGAATTAGCATGAATTGTAATACAATTTTAAAATAATTGAAAAGGCACTACTAACTTATCTTACAATAATTAAACTCAGAGGAGTTAACAACAATAATAATCAAGATATTTGATATAAAAGAAAATTATTTTTATGAAAAAATATATCTTTAAAACAACATTTGTTCTGCTGTCAGATTTATTTTATGACTGTATTTAAAAAATAATGTGACTGTATTTAATAAAAAAAAAAAAAAAAACTGCAACACTATATAAATTTGGAAGACCGAAAGAAATAATATCTAGTTGGACAGGATTTAAGTATCCCCTACGTGTTGAATAACAATATTTGTGTATTTTAATTTTGGTTAGCCCTCATTATAACGGTGGGTCACGTATGGCCAACCGAAGCGCTCAACTTTATGAATAATGGAAACTCATTAAGCGTGTGTTAAAACTGTTGTCCTTGATAAAATTGAGATTATTTTATAAGAAAATAAAATTTTTCACGAGACCTATTACTTTACGTAGTGTAAAATATTATTTTTAGTAATTACAATATTCTTGGGTTTAAATGATAAACTATTTTACTAATATAGGCCTATAAATCTAGATTACTATTGATGATGATTTTAAATCATGGAGCGGGGGAGGGAGAAGACGGTAAAACTTTTGATTTGGCTATTAAGTTGCCTTTTCAGTGATGTAACAGAACTTATTTGCAAATAAGTATATACAGTTCGCTTTAAAATTAAACAGTAAAATTCTACGATTTTTTACTTCACAATCTCAAACCAACCAAGCTTAATTTATTTGTGCTTAACTACAAAAAATATACTATGGTTTCATTGATGAATTAGCAGATTTCTTATTTCAATTTTAAACCACAACATATTTTGTTTTCATTAGATTTTTTAACTAAAAAACTGAGTATTCTTGAAATAAAAATATGACAATCCATATGGTTTTTATTTTCCGGATACTGCAACTCAAATGTCTGTTTGGGTTTCAACCACGTTTTAGATTACCTATGTAGTAAAAGACAGGCCAAACATAAGACAGCCAATTTAAGGCACAAAAACAATTTTGATTTTTGTAAGGAACGTTGTTTTTAATCAAACTGCAAACATAATATCCATAAAATAATGCTAAAAATTTATTTAATGTTTATTATAAATAGTTTTCTCTTATCTTAGTATTACTATTCTAAACAAAACGCTCATAGACAAAATTTAACTTACGTGAAAAAATTCTGTTTGAATGTAGTGGCAAGTAATTTTTTATACATACTTATATTTCTTATTGGTAAGAAATGTGTAGTTATAATTTCAAACACAATAAATGTGGTTAGTATACCTCTATAACTAATAAAGAAATACGATAAACGATGATCCTTCAGACTTCGTCTGATGATCGAATTACACATCAAAAACGGCTGTTTTCCGTTCAATATGATGAAAATATTTTCCTACACTTTTTTCATTTAAAATAAAAGTACTGCGTGTATAAGAGAGTGAGAGTAAGACAGTGACATAGTGATTGACAAGGTACCGGTATCGCCGACGTCGCTGACTGGGCCTAACATCTTGTCAGCGGTCAGTTGCAAAGTTTAGCCTGATTAACAATATGTGGGGTGGACGTAATTGAGTTTCGCTGACTGTAGCCAGGTCCTTGGTGGTGGTCAGGACAACATTTCACCTGATTGGTTACCACTTCGTTGACATTTTAGTCGGTTTATTAGTAAAATAATATTTACTTTTTTGTTGTTCACTTTAATCCTTATAGTAGTTTTGCGGATTTATTATTTTTCTTACAAACCGTGTTACTAACAAATATAAAATGCACTTAGCTAAATTAATCAATATCTATATTTTTATATACAGACACTCTTCTTAAAAATGAGTATGAATTTTAAAGTTTTTCTTATGAATTTAAGTTTATATGGTTAAAACCCCCTAAAAAATTATATGATGTTTGTTTTAAAAAGGGAATTAATAACAACAAGCATTTTATTATGAAATTAAGTGAAGGAAAATTGTTAGGATTTCTCCATCAAAAGTGAATAAATTTAAAAGAATGTTAAAAGATAAGGTGCTAAGGAGTAGCAGGCACGAGTAAATTAAGTTTATGCTGCCCAACAATGTTCTTGTTTTCAACATCTTTGAAATAGACTTGAAGCTCTTAGAATGCACAAAGGAGGTATTTAAATGAAGGATGTATTTTATGAACATAAACTTTAAACGAACAATAGGTGTTCCAATCCACTTGACTTACTTGTTTTACTACCTACATAATTGTTTACAAACAATACATTTTTATTTTAAGTTAATTATATGCTTTAAAGACCGTTAATTGTGAAAGTAACATGCCATGTGGTATTTGCCATGTTTTTATTTTATTAAAAAAGAAAATGAAACATTAAATAAACTTCAACAAGCATTTTATCAGTTTAAGTGCCGCCACCACAAAATTTCTAATATATTCTCAAATATCAATTTAAAAAGATTGTAAAATGCTCGTGATTAACTTGTGTTTATAATATACTTTTAAAAGCCAGAACTTTTAACACAAAAAATGGGTAATCATAACATTTTCGGATGTATCATGTAATTAACAAATGGAAACGTATTAATTGATGGAAACATGTTGTTTTGAATGTGCAAATTCTGTTAGTGGAGTTTATGTATTAAACTTTCCCGTCCTTCACAATTCGTACTGGAGATATAATGTAACTAATTATGGGTCATCATATCGGTTATACAGTGAAAATGTGATTTTATAAACGTTAAACTTATTCAATTATGTATTACTGATTATTTGATATTAAAACTAAATTTTACATATACGAAAATCACAAAGTGCTATGTCATAATAATATATAACAAAACTACTTTAAAAATTTAAAAACCAAAAATTTTTTCATTTTCATTTATTGTTACTCATTAGGTTATTAAAAAGGTGTTTTATATAACTCCCTAACAATAATTTTGGGCTTTGTAAAAAAATGAATATCATAGTAATAAAGTTACACACACAGCCGACATTTAATTTTTACAGATAATAATGTTTAATTCCAATACGGATTATTGTATTACAGTCAGATTTGGTATGAATCATTATCACACCAATGTTCATTTCCAGGAAAAAATTGATTTTATCCTATGTGTATTTTCAAAATGGTGGCCATTTCGTATTTTGAAAGTCTTTGCCTTCAATAAAAACCAACTATATTAAAAGAAATAAAAACTGGATAAAAAACTACTTGCAGCACATAACATTTTAAATTCAAGATTTTTATATTTTGTTCGTTTTACTGATATATCACTTGTTTAATCTTAATAGAATATTAATATTAAGTTGGAAGTCATTTATTGAACGTAAAAAATTATTGAAATTTTTTGACATTTCATTTTTTAATTAATTGCCGTATTATTTCTATACTTTTGCAGCATAACGAATAACTATGTTAATCACTTGAAGTGAGTGTTTTTTCTATGCTTTATCTCATTTCCAAAATGCGCATTTCTATGCACCACTGGTAAAAACATCTTTTCCTCTTATTGTTATTATTCTGCAATCTACCAACATATAAATCAGTTTAATCATTTTAGTTTAATTTAATTTAAAAAATTTAGTCAAATGTATAATATGATAGGTATTGATGATAATTATTATAAACTGTATATTTTAAGCTACATGACTACAGAGTTTATTAATCTGTTTAGTTGTATCGATATTTATTTTGTGTAAACTATACAAAACCAGCTATACTAATAAAAAGTATTTTTAAAGATAAAATTAAAAAACATTATTAAGGACAGAGAGAGACAATGATTTTATAAAGTTATGTACTATGAAATGGATTATGAACTAAAATAAGTGCAGCGATACACGCTATCAACCCATTTAGGACTAAAACAAATCTCTTACTTTGTTAACTTCTTTGAGAATCTGATCCTTATTAGTCTCAGTGTACCTGAAACAAATACAGGATCATTAAACATAGATTACCTCAATATTTCACTAAATTCCACTATATAATTTAACACTGAATTGAACATATTTCAGAAGTTTTTTTTAGTAAAATAATAAATTATCTTAACATAAAAATAATAATATTTTTAAATTTATTTATTATAATATAACGAATGACTTATCATTTTTCATATAAAAAGTTATTACTACATCAATATCGCCAGTTTTTGACCTTCACTTTTAACATCAAAAGTCATGATTTTAAAGGCCGAAAGTTTCGACCATATAGCTGTTCTCTGGAAGCCAGTGGAAACCGGTAACTGTGAACTGTGAACTACCGCTAGGGTAGTTACAGTAGTGTTTCGTTCGTTACATGTAAAAACAGATACTTTTTCATTTATATAGAATATTTTGCACCTGTAGTGTGAGGAAAAATATCTTTTTTTCCACGTACTATCTAAAACCGTATGTTACTCCTTGGAATAGAGTACTAAAGTACTAGTTTTACCAAATGTGACTTGAATGCTTAATTTTTCCACCTAGGGAAAACTAAAATTTTTTATACCACGGAGCTAAAGTTAGTTACATAAGAATAAAGTTAAAAGAGAGATTAAAAAACATGACTCACAGTCAGATGCCACTTGTATTTGTTTCGTTACTCTTTGTTACTAATAGCAGCTGTATCATAAGCCTTCTGTAGCATTCTGTCAGCAGTGTACGTGTTCGTTTACATTTCACTTGGGTAGGCAATTAACCTAAGAAGCCAAAAAAAATTTAAGAGAATTTTTACTAGGTCTAAATTCTGATTTGTTTTTTTGTGTTCTATAAAAATTATATACGGTAGTCTACCTTGTGCGTTTTTTTACGTTGATGTGACTGATCCAGCTTGACGGAGCAAGGGATCATATGAAGGTAAAGTTAAATTATATACGGTATGTAGGCCTATTGTTATATGCCTAAATGTTATTTGTGTAGGTGGAGGGAAAATGTTATGTGCGTCAAGGGACTAAGACCTGCTTTTCTCCCACAGGGGAAAAATTGTACTTTAGTCCCTAGAAGCCCAAATAACTATTTCCTCCACCTACTGTCTAAAGCAGTATTTTACTCCTTGGAATAAAGTACTAAAGTACGAGTTGTTATCCCATGTGACTGGAATACCATTTTTCTTTTTTTACCTAGGGAACACTTAACTTTTTTGCCCCTCGGGGCTTAAGTTATTACATAAGAATTCGATTAAAAGAGAGATTAACAAAAACATGGATGACAGTCAAAAGTCAATTGTATTCGTTTCGTTATTGTTTGATTACTAATAGCGTCTGTAGCGTCAGCTGTTTTGTAAGCAGTTTATTTGTTTACATTTCGCTTCAGTCTTCAGTTCTTCAGTTGTTGTTGTAAAATGATTTGTGGTGTCGATAGCTATAGATTTATGGAGTGATAGTAAGGAATTATTTGTTTTGACTCCGCCAAACATTAAATAAGAGACAGAAAACTTATCGAACACAGTTCTACAATACTGTGGTGGTTTAACTGTCAAGGGCTGTTATCAGAAGTGAGACTAGGTTAAAATGTGTTTTTATTTTTGAGAATTTTGACTAGGCCTAAATAATGTTTTGTTCTTTCTATTGTGTTCTATAAAATTTATATATTCTACCTTGTGGGCGTTTTTTATTTACATTTGTTTTTAATGTTAATATGACTAATCCAGCTTGTCGGAGCAAAGGATCGCATGAACGTAAAATTGTTATTGTTATAGGCCTAGTTATTTGTTATTCGTGTAGGTGGATGAAAAAGTTGTGTGCATCTAGGGACTAAATTAAGTTTTCTCCCTCAGGGAAGTTGTTGCCCTCGGCTTCGCCTTCGGGTGACAACGCAGTTTCCCTTCAGAAAGAAAAAGTTGTACTTTAGTCCGTAGAAGCACAAATAACTGTTGTTACTCTGCCGAAAACACTTTTCCCTATCTCGATCGTTCAAAGCTCTCAAGCTTGTCTCGAACGTGAAACACGATCTTTAGGCCGGAAAATGCGTTTTTGGCCCTTGTAATAAAATAGACTTTTTCAACTCCATGAAATATATATTGCTTGGCATAAGGAAGAATGTATCAAGTAGTAAATGAATCCATATAATAGGGGAATAAAAATATGTTTAAATTGTAAACCCTGTAAAAGTTTATGTGATGTTAAATTTAATTGCTACATAATGGTATACATGTAATTATTTATGTAAACCCTTCTTTTAGACATTTTTTTTAATTTTCACACATGTAACCGATTCGTTTCAGACCGTTGAACATGCATGTGGGGCAGTGTCCACTCTAATTCCGCCCTGCCGGCATGTAATGATTTCATCACACAACCAAAGCTTTGTGCTTTAATTTACTCTAAACCCTAATTATTCAGCTGTGATATGTGTCATAAATATGGTAATTACTGGAACAAAACCAGGCTATACTAAACAGTTATTTTTTATGAATAAATTAAATACTTCACTAAATGAGTAATAACTTAAATATTATTCTTTATAATAATTTAAAGTACTTTGTGATACAGTCCTAAATAAACACGGTGTTGATGCCTGTCAGATTTAGGAATAACACACCTCTGAATATGTTAGTTTTTCCTATTATAACATGTGCATTTTCTCATTTACCTGTTTGTTTTTTACTTAGATTTTTTCGTACTCAACAGCTTCCTAAAAAGGATTCATTACATTATCATTACTTCCATTCATTGTCCTTATAATTTCTAGTTAAAACTACAGTACATACCTAGAAAAATAAACGACATTCGATTAGCATATAAAACTACATTTAAAAGGATATACAAATAAATAAAAAAATTAAAACAAATATAAAAGTAAAAAAATACAAGGAAAAACGTGATAGTTCCTAATGGAAAATTGATTATTTGTAATGATTATAAAATATGTTTATGCTGATGTATTCCCTGGTATTTTCCCAGTTTTCCTATGGGGACGACCAATATCTGTTAACGTTAACAAATCAATTAATGGGTTTTAAAGCTTCCAGTGTTATAACAATTATACAAATGATATCCTCGATTAGCTTTAAGGCTTTACGCTGGTAAGTTCCTTCTAAGTTGGTATATATACATATACATCGTATGACTGTCATAGCCAGTCACCATCTTAAAGATAATAACAATAAATTAAATACAAGATGTTCTGCAGTGCAAAGCACCTGCGTCAATACATTTAAAATAAAACTAAAATAAACATTAATTAATTATCTCTCTATAAAGCTAAATCCAGGCCCCTAAGCCATTGCAGCCCAGCTTCACTTGCACAATGAGGGCCCATCAGCCCTTCCGGGAAAGCACTCAAAGGGCACTCATTGACTATTAGTGTGGAACTCCGCTCCACAGCCGCATGACTGGTCTTCTGTCATTCCCCATTTGTATTTCCAATAATTACATCTTCCCACTCCAGCGCGGAATCGATTGAGAACAGGCCACTGCTTCCGACGAAGATCCATACCACTTACTACTAAGGTTGGGTCAGCAATCAAAAAGTGATTCCGACCTTGGAAAGAGTCGGAGTGGATCTTTACCGGGCTTCAAGACAGCTATTATTTTGTATTTTCTAAATATACCTGGCAAGTCGCCGGTTTCCATTATGGTGTCAAAAACTGCAAGAAGCCACTGTCTAGCCTTTTTACCCGGGTGTTTTATAAACTCCGGGAAGATTTCATCCAAGCCTGCTGCTTTGCCAATTGGCATCGCATCAATCGCCGCATCTAGCTCATCCACAGTGAAAGGTCTAGAGACTTCCAATGGTGCTTGCCGACTTTGCTTTATTTCATTTAGCTTAAAGTTCACCTTCCTGTCCGCAGACGTACGCACGGGTTTAGGCAAACAGGAGAGGCGTTTTGCAATATCACAAGGGCGAGGTTGCGAGACAGTGTTTTTATCATTTGTTTTACCAGTGGAGCTTTCTTAGAAGAGACCAGGCTTTGTGATTGCTTTGGGTGAAGTTCAAGTTCTCAACAGTTTTTACCCATTTCTCTCTCCTGGTGTTGTCGAGAGAGTAAAGCAGTTGGTCCGCTACATCTCTGTCAGCAGTATCAGTGAACTCACTGTAAAGGTCTTCGCACTCTTGACTCCATCCTGGTATATTTACTCTTTCCTGAAGCCTCTTGGAATAGACGCTTTAACGCAAGGCAGAACAAATTGTGTGAACCGATCGTAGTTTTTTATTTTAGGAGGGATGAACCTGATGCCTTTGTCAAGCCTGGTGGAGAAGGCCTCCCACTCAGCTTTGTTAAAGTTCCACCTAGGCCGAGAAAAAGATCTTACGAGAGGAATTTGGATTCCCACTGATATTAGTACAGGCATATGCTGAGAATGAGGAAAGGCACCTAGGACCCTCCTGCAAGTTGGTGTAGGTGTTGTTGATCGGTCACAAGAACAATAGCACAAGTCTGGAGAGTACCCACGACGCCATCGAGCTGAATGGAAAGTGTGTGGGTCTTTAGCATTAAATACCAGAAAAAAGTTATTTTCAGCCCAGCTTGAAAGACGAGTGCCGTTGTCATCATCGGACGAGTATCCCCACTGGGTGTGATGACTGTTCAAGTCACCCACATATACCACAGGATGTTCAAACGTTGGGAGAACTGTATCTGACCACTGGATGTTCGGCGGTTTGTAGACATTTACAATGGTAGTCTCAGATACCTTAACAGCAACAGTAAATATGCTGTTCACACAACTTTTGTGGACGTCGTCTATGTCTTGCCTAACGGAAGTCGCCACGCCATAGACCCTGTGTCCTATTGCATCCACAAGCCTATATCCTGTGATGTTGCCCTCGCACTGTTCTCTAAGTCTTCTACATGTGTTTCTTGTAGAGCGAGGACATCGACATTATTTTCTAGCAGCACTTTGCTGAGGCCGTCACTTTTGGATTTGCTAAGACCCTCTACGTTAAAATGACAAATATGTATCGCATTTTATAAAGTATCATAAAATATTTGTTTAATAAATGTGAGTATTCTAATTAATTTATACAATAACTATAATATAGTTATTATATAAATAATTATGTTATAAATAAATAAATGTTTTTAGCTGTTTACGGAGGAAACATTTAGACTGTTTCTATTATTAATTCTGGTTGAAATAATAAAACGTCTTCCAACACTACTCGATATATTTACACTTATACTGTAATATTTACAAGACGGTAAATATATATCAAAGATCTTATAATGGCGATCGATTTCGACCAGTCACACCGGTCATCATCAGGCCCAATCAGAGACTCAGTCAAGCCTTGTGTGTGTGTGTGTGTGTATGTGTGTGTGTGTGTGTGTGTTGTGTGTGTGTGTGTATGTGTGTGTGCGTGTGTGTGTGTGTGTGTGTGTGTGTGTGTGTGTGTGTGTGTGTGTGTGTGTGTGTGTGTGTGTGTGTGTGTGTGTGTGTGTGTGTGTGTGTGTGTGTGTGTGTGTGTGTATGTGTGCCATTAGCTGTGGGGACATCTTCCTGAAAATGGCCAGACTACGTGGACATTTAAAATTATGTGGACATCAGCCATGTCCCCATAATTTTATGTGCTTTTGAATTAGCTGTGTGGACCTGAGGGGTTCAACTGGTGCTGCCACCTATGTTGTTTGAGTGACCATCTTTCCAGCTTCACAGGCATCTTCTATAACAGCCAATCCACATTTAAAGCAATGCTCACAATCAGTTGTGACGAGTTTGAACATTGCCCAAAATATTATATCTAACTATATTAATTTATATTATTATTTATAATAGTATAAAATTAATTTTATTGTATTAAATTTATCAACATAATTTTAATCTTTAAAAATATTTATTTATTTTTTGCGAATTCCCCTATATCGAATACGCTATTACGGTGGAATTCACGGTAAGACCTGAGCCCGGGACCATGTTACTTTTCGTTTTGACTTACCCAGAAGCAAAAAAATTTTGTTCTTATTCGTGTATATATATATATATATATATATATATATATATATATATATATATATAAGTTATCGTTTTCACGGACACGTATAAATAAATATTATATATATATTAATATTTATTTATACGTGTCCGTGAAAACGATAACTTTTGAATGAAACCTCCTATTTTGATAAAATTTGGTACAGGGATGTAAGGCAGCATTTACTTGATTGAGTTCACAAACCAGAATGGTCGGACAATGTTAACGGGGTTTTATGGGGTTTCCAAAGGGTAAAAAATGGGTGTTTTTCTTTTTTGACCACAATTTTAAAAATTCAAAAAAATTAACCATTTAAAAGAGCCCAAAAAACCAACAATTTAGTATTTATATATTTTTACTTGGCTTAAATGGTTATACATACAAGGAAAACCAACAAAACCATCTATCTTTCTTAATTATTGACATAGCTTGATAAAATTTGGTATGTAAATTCACTTAGTAAGATTTAACTTATTTTTGCTTACAAAAAACATATGGCACCAAACCAAAGTGCTCACCCCTATGTGGTGTTCATGGGAAAATAAAAATATCAAAATTCTGAAAGAATTTCGCTTAGTGTACGCAGGTCTGCTGCCACGGTGGTATTAATATATATATATATATATATATATATATATATATAACTTTACTTTTTATCGAATTTCCCTATAGGGAATACGCTATTACGGTAGCAGTTATGGTAAGACCTAAGCCCGGGACCATGAAAATTTTTGTTTTGAGTCCCATAGAAGCCAAAAACACTGTTCATTCAAATTGATATACATGTGTATATATATGTGTGTGCGTTTGTATCCGTGAACACGATAACTTTTGAAAGGAACCTCCGAATTTTATGACATTTGGTACAGGGGTATAAGCCAGCATCTACTTGACTGAGTTTGAGAACCAGAATAATCGCACCATGGGAACGGGGTTTTATGGGGTTTAAAATGGGTCAAAATGGGTTTTTGACATTTTATACCTTAATTTTTAAAATCCAACAATTTTAATACATTATAAAAGCTCAAAAATGTAAACAATTTAGTATTTTGCATTACTAACTTGGCCTAAATGGTTATGGAGAAAATCCAATAAAATATGTTTTCCATGTTATTCTTATTGGAAATAAAGAAAACCTTCTATCTTTTTTATTTATTGACATATCTAGGTCAAATATTTAATATATATATTAATTAGGAAGAGTTTAACCTAAATTTGCTTTCAAGGACCAAATGGCAGCAAACCTAAGTACTCACCCTCATGGGGTTTATGGGGTAGTTGAAAAGTAAACCATTGCTTGATAAAATTTAGTGTGTACATTTACTAGGTACGGTTTAAATTTTATTTACTAACAAAACCCATATGGCGACGAACCTAATTTCTCAACCCCAGTTTTAATACCTTTATTGAAATGGTGACCTAACTAAATAGTTAGTTTAAGTCAAGTATGAATGAGAGATGAGTGTAGGACGATTGTGGCACGATCTTGTAGTCTTGTTACTGACTAAGGCCGACAGGACTGTCAATTGATAGCCCAACAGCCAATGGTATCTAGGGACCTACAGTTTAACGTGGCATCCGAACCACAATTTCGACCTCATATATACAAATTGGTCTAATTATGAGGATGGTCTATATGGAGGAACTAGTATTCACTAGTGCGGATGACGTTAATCCCCACCAGGAAATATCGCATCCACAAGCTATCACTTATAACTATCCACAATTCATGACCTCCAAGTAGCTGGATTACAGGACGACGCCGTGCACCGTCCCAGTCTGCGTGGTATTTTTTTATGGGGAAATAGAAAAAATACTGAAACTCCGTTGGAAATTCGCTGAGTACACATGTCTGCTGCTACTTCTGCTGCTGCTTTGTCTGGGGTATTTAGTTTTCCAATAAGTTCATAAGTTATACAAAATTAACTAATTTAGTTCCCTTATTTAAATAAAAATATTCTATCAAACCAAATTTATTAGTAAAATTTTATGGAATAAGCCTGTCTAGAAAGGCTGATGTCTTATTGTAGGCCTTTGTTGTTGTATTTGGAGGGGGAAAATATTGCTGTGACTGCATGATCTTAATAATTAATTAATGGTAGGTACTTTAAATTTTGTGAATTTTTAATCATAGGCCCATCGGAAGTTTGAATGATTAACTGAACAATATAATAAATTTATTCTGGAGAATATAAATATTATGAATTGAATTATAAATAAACGGTATCAGATAACTGACACATACTTTCTCCCAGCAATATAAAAAATGTGTTAAAAGCTTTAAGCATTAATGTCTTGATGACTCAGTCAGGATAGCTACCAGCTGAGCAGCGCGAGTTTGACCCTACGCGCGTCTGTGACTTTTAACAACGTACTGCGTTTACCACAAAACGAAAAATTGAATTTTCTCCGCAACCACTTGACGTAGAGCAATAATTTAAAATACTGAATTATTTAGTTTTATATGCTTTATTTAATGGTGATATGTAAAATTTATTTAAAAATAACAGCTATTTTGAAAATCCAAAAAATATATTTTTTAAACACTTTTTACCGTATAACTTTTGAACGCGCATTTTCTCAGAGATGCGGGTGGTGTAGTTTTATTCAACGTTTTAATCTTAATAAACCATAAAATTTTAATTAAAATCGTTAGAGCCATTTTTGAGAAATTTAGATTTTTCACGTTTTTTTAGGGTTTTGGGGGGTAAACCACCTTTAAAAATAAAAAATTCAAAAAATTGAGAAAAACAATAAATAAATACACAAGACAAATAAATAAGTTACAACAAAAATATCACAGCTGGTTTCAGTTCATGGTGGTAGAGTCAGGTACGTAACGTAGAAGTCCTAGGGAGCGGAGCGTATCCCCACCGGCCCGTCCCAGGTTCCTCCATGCGGTGGTGCTGGCGTGGAAGTTGTCCTTCAGGGACCCTGTGAAACAGGTGCACTCTACCAGACTCCAGAATATACCAGTACTGTTTCAATTTATTACAAGGGTTTTTGTGTTCCTTTAAAGAAGTACAGGCAGTGACAAGAGTAAAAAAATAATAATAAATCAACAAGGTTTTCCACTGTACAATTTCTCCCATAAGTGCACTTTTTTTGAAATAACAATAATTATTTGCGTGTTAATTTCATGTCCATTTTGACTTTCCATACCTACTTGAGGCATTTGATTTAACAACCAGCAGTGGTTAATGTGACAAAAAACACAAGATGTAATCCGGCATTAAAAACAATAGCCTACAGTACAAATAAATTTTCCAATTTTGGACAATATAAAAATATTTGGTCTTTTTAATAGGCCTAACCTACTTTTTCTTCAATAACTAGGTACTAGTGACTTACTGTATCAATTTAGTTACATTATAAAGCATATAACAGTTGTCATAACAGAAAACAGGTCTACTCGAAAATTTTTGGCTTGACAGTACATTGCAGTCTTAAATTGCTAACAGTTTCTATAAATATTGACAGAATTTGATGGAAATGCTTTCAAAAGTTGTGGCAGAGGTTGAGGTTGCTTAATAAAATCATTTGAATGCTTAAAAAATATTTAGAGACTTTGTGGGTTCAAAGTTACCCGTCACTCAACTGGTGAACCAACATTTTTTCATATTTAAGGGTGTTTGGTCAAAAATTAAATTTTTAATTTTTACCATGGGATCGATTTGCCACAATGTAATGAACACAAAAATGGCAATTAAAAAATTTAAAAAAATTTTTTGGCTGAACTACAGGAGGTTGAAATGCCAAAATTAGGGTATTTTTGTACCAACAAATAAAGAAAACCGCAAAGTATATTTAGGTGAAAAAAACATTTTATTATTTGAATTTGCATGCTTAAAACATTAAAATGTAAAAAAAATCAAATTTTACAACTTTAATTTTTTTTCTCTTTTTAATAATTTATTTTCTATAAATGTTTTGTCAATTTCATTACTAGTTTTGTTTTAATATGTGTGGGTTTTATCTATTATTACGATTAAATTTTTAGATAATGTCTATGTATAATAGTTTTGCTTATTTGTTGGTACAAGTAACACCATGTCAGCGCGGAGCGCGACGCTGCGAGTGTAGTGGTGATCATCTACAGCGGCCGCACGCGCCCGGGCGCGTGGCCGCGCAGGTTATCTGCGCTCTCTCTCACTCGTTCTCACTGCCTCGTTCTCTCGCCCGATGCTCGCCGTGGCCCCGCCGCGCCAGCCGTGGGCCGGATTCGACCGGCATTCGAGCCGTTTCTTCTAATTCTGCTGACTTCTTTTTCTTGGAATATTAAATGTTTAAGGATTGCAGTATTGTTAATTCTTATTAACTTTATGGTTTTTGTTTTTCTCAGTTTAACAATTAAATATTAGTGAACATATTAAAAACATATTTAAAAAGTATTTGGGAATTAATTAATTACGCATTTAAAAGAATGTCAGACGAAAGTACAAAAATTAAATAAATGTTTAGGCCTAATTATATTTGAATAACAAAGTAAAAATTAATTATTCTTTATGCATGTTATATGTTTCCTAGAGATCGCCCATGCACTGGTCGAAATTCGACCGAACATTCTGTTGATTTTGAAACAATTAGTTTTAGAATGTTTCACAACTGAAACATCTGTTCTTCCTCATTTGCTAGCATTTGTCATTACAACCGTTGCCTAAAATTCAATGAATTATTTTTTTGTTTAACTTTTCGTATCATAGAAACCATTTTTTATGAGGAATGGCGTGACTTCATCTTTAATTTTTTTGAGAACTCAGAGCTTAATACAATGCCACTTGAGATATTTTCGGGAAGTTACAGTCGATGAAGTATTTATTTTTAATTTTTATTATTATTATTTTTATATGAACTATGGTAAAATAGTTAAATAATCAGTGCATATAAAGAAAATGACATGGATAAAAACCAAAATAAATTTTCCTTTCCTAAAATTCACTGATAACAATTCGAAAAACATATGTGAACTTGAAAAATTAGAGGTTCCTATACATTACTACAGCACACTGACATTGCTCCATCCAAACTGATTTTATTTTTTGTCCATGTGACTGGAAGCTGTTGAACCCTGTGGACGGTTTTTTCTTTTCTTTTTCTTTTTTTTAAGTGAAGCAATGCAGTTTTGAAGCCAATCTGGGTTTTTGGGAGTACTATTGAGAAAAACTGTTTTCCCACACCAAAGTAAATCACTAAATTTTACCTATGAACTCTGGTTAAATGGCTTTGTATATTAGCAGATTTTATTTACTTTAACGTTATCTTACTTCCTTAAATTAAAAATATCGACATTTTCAAACCTATACAATTTATTTATTTTACACGCTTTCAATCAGCTGATTGTAAACACACGAGGTATTTAGTCTAAATACAGTGGATGAGCAAAAGCTCATGAAGGATTTGGTATTATGGTCAGTACCTAAAAACGTTTACTATTATTATGATGTATTGTCATTTATGAAAAGAAAGTTGCTTAATTATGTAATGTACGTTATCTTACTTCCTTAAATAAAAATATCAACATTTTCAAACCTTTACAGTAAATTTATTTTACACTCTTTCAATCTGCTGATTGTAAACACACGAGGTATTTTGTCTAAATACAGAGTGGATGAGCAAAAGCTCAAGAAGGATTTTTTTTACTATAGCCAATACCGTACCTAAAAACGTTCACAATTATTATAATGTATTATCCTTTAAATGGAAAGAAAGTTGCTTTATGTAAAATAGCTGATTGCTTTAAAATTAAGACTAAATTGTAAATGGGAAATGTTGTGCAATCAATTTGTCGTTTGCAACGTTGTAATGCTTTACATTTACGTCACTAAACAACAGTATATGTGGCGCAGTCGGTAGCGTGACTTACTCCAAATCAGACGGCCCGGGTCCAAACCGATCTTCACTGATATACATTTTTGTAATGTGTCCAATAACGACGTCACTAATAAATGTTTTACTGATGGTACCGATATTTATTTTAAGCAAAATAGATACATTAAAACATTTATAGGCCTGTTCAAACTCTCAAAAAACTTATTTATTAAACTAACAAGTTTACAAGTTAATAGTTTAGGCTTGCTTATGTTTTGATGTTTTTAACTAATATAACGCTTTGATTAAGCTACTTATTTCTGATGTTGTTGAACCTAATAGAACGGTTTCCTTAGGCTAATTAGGTTTGCGCCTACCTAAACAATCAAATTGACATGTTTATAAAATACTAAAGAGTAGGGCCTATAAGTACAATAATGCAACATTATTGGTTTTAGGGAATAGGCCTACTTTTCCGACCCTCAAACTAAAATCGTAGTATTTTCTGTAAAATATATTATTGTTCTTGGCATGGCAGTTCAAAGAAGTACATTTTATAGACTACCTTACATGTTTGCACTATTATAGCGTTTCATTTACCACTAATGGAGCTATATCCGTCGAGTATCGACGGGTAACAACTAGTGTATAAATATTGTAATTTTGTTTTATTAAATAATTACTCCTATGCTCTAAAATACTTAGGCCTACTTAATTGAACTCATTTTTTAACAACTTTAAATGGGTTTCCAGGACCATAATTAATATAAAATTCCCTGATGATAAATGTATAAATAATAGTGAACAAATTTACGGTTTGTTACTTTTAAATCCGTTGTTACTTTGAAATTAAAATTTTTTTAGAGTAATATGTCTATGAATATATTACAAAGTAGAAGTCCTCTAGTCCGGCCTCGGATGGTTCGGCCGCCGGATAATCTGGCCGCGGTGTTCCGGAAATGAAATGTTCAGAACCGGGCTTTTCCCACGGAAAAAATAGACAAGAGTTAACTTGTCCCATGTTACATCACTAAAATATATCAGTTCAATTGACGATTTCCAGACAATTCGATTTTGAATGTATTATAAATATTTGTGTTAGTGTTCAATTTTATTTCGTTATCTTTTTGTTCAGTGTTTTGCGGCCCGATCGTCGATGTAAACGAAAGTTAGGTCACTAGACAGATTCCGTCGCTTTTACAGTCCCATTTACACGTTAGAGCCTTTGTTAGAAGACCAGTATTATTGTCTGTTAAAAGCAGGTTCATCGCTAGTGACCGGTCGTGTTTCCGATCGTAATTTCAGCGCTACAATGTCTGAGAGGGAACAAATCATGGTTGTTAAACAGTTGATACATAGCATTGATTGGGCGACTTTGATACCTGTTACGGTTATACTGTATCGAAGTTCTAAGTTACTTGGAGTGTCTTCTGCCTGAAATTGTTGACAGCAGGATCACAAGAGGCCTGAACAGAGATGCTCCCTACATCATCGATGCAAAAGAGAATAAAGCAAAAAAAAAAGTGGAAATAAGGCCGAATAAAATGTAAAATATTATAATCTATGAAATTTTGCAAACGTTTTCATTAACATTTCCTATGTTTTATTAATGTTTTAAAGATTAAAATATGTTTCACATCGAAATATAATATATTTGGTACCTTGGTTTTAGGCCTTTTGTTTTTGTAGAGAATTGTAAAAGGCCTACAACCAAGGTAATAATTGACGTTCTTGTCACTGGGTAAACACAAGAAATATAACAAGTGTGTCTATTATTTTTCAACTCTTACGTGTTAGTGGAATCATTTTAGTGTTGAACCCCAAAAAAATTGCAACACGAGCGATTTTTGTTTTAAATGGTAGCTAATAGTGCTCTTATTAACCCCTCAAAAATCGCCATTGGGAACATGCCCAAAAATTCAAAATGGCCGCCAAGATTGCTGCCAAAATATATATATTGGCTTATATCTCGAGAACGGTTAGTTTTATCAAACTTCTTTATTTTAGCAAAAATGTAGCTCTTTTAATGCCAATCAGTTTTCATATTTACATTTTGTATGTCAGACGTACGGTATGGCCGGAATTTGCCGAGCCGCAATTCATTAAAATCTGCCTCTTTAGCGAATTTCAGTTTGGGGCCCCCAGAAGCCAAAAACATCATTCTTTTGAATTTTTAGATATACACACATATATATATCCATATACATATATTTATCAATTTATCTGTAAGCACGATAGCGGTTACAAAAATGGTCCGATCATAATGAAATTTGGTATGGAGGTGTAAAGTGGTAATTATTCGGAGGAGTTCGAAAACCAGCCCGATCGGACTATTGGAAGGGAGGCAAGGGGGATTTTACCCCTCAAAAATGTTTTTTTTGGGGGGGTTTTATATATAAAAATTAAACTAATCAAATGTTAGTTGACCCCATTGAATTCAACTTGAAAAAACAAACAATTTTGCATCTTGAATCATCGCTCTATGTCCATTGGTTGCCGAGATATTGAAAGCGGTAAACACAGAACATTGTCAATATGTTAACCTTACGGGAAATAAATAAAATGCTATATATCTATTATTTGTGAACATATCTTAATAAAACTTGGTATGTGGCTTCATCTAGTAGAGATATACTTTATTATGGCCTAAAGTTCCCCTGTAAAGCAAACCTGCATACTCATTTCCCATGTCATTCTAGTGGAGAATATTTTGCTGCAACAGAGGTAGGCTATTTATCTAAAAAATATTCTAAATTTGTAATTTTTATGACGAAATTTTTGAAAATACTAATTTTACGTAAAAACATCATATTTAAAAGATGTTCTCCATTTTTTTTTTTTTTTTTTTAGCTGAATTCAAAGAGTGTACACAAAAATTTGATTTTTTTGAAATTTTATATGTAAAAAAAACAAAAAAACGTTGCAGCAGACCTGCATACTCAGCGAATTTCAAATGCTTCAATAAATAATTAATAAAATGGTGAATTACATCAAGATTTGTCAACGTATGTTCATAAATAAACATGCAAGAATATTCTCCATTATTATTCCAGAGGTAATAGCTTAATTTCACTAAAGGGAAATTCGCTAAAAAGACACAGATTTTAATGATTTGTGGCTTGGCAAATTGTGGCCATACCGTACGTCTTACATACAAAATGTAAATATGAAAACTGATTGGCATTAAAAGAGCTACATTTTTGCTAAAATAAAGAATTTTGATAAAACTAACCGTTTTCGAGATATAAGCCAAAATTTATATTTTGGCAGCAATCTTGGCGGCCATTTTGAATTTTTGGGCATGTTCCCAAGGTGCGATTAATGGCGATTTTTGAGGGGTTAATAAGAGCACTCTTAGCTAGCATTTAAAACAAAAATCGCTCGTGTTGCAATTTTTTTGGGGTTAGGCCATATTTTCTCATAAAATGATTCCACTATGTTCCCAAAATGCATTGAGGTTTAGGCCTAAATTTATGACATTTTAATTTTCAACATGCAACGACATCATTAACTTATTTTTTTATTGTATTTTAGTTATAATCAAATTACGTAAAAACTACTTTAAACATTTTGAATTTTTTAAATCACCAATTATTTATCAATTAGAATATATTTCTACTGTTAAATTCTGAATTCAATGCATATACATAAAAAATAAGTTGTAAAATCCTGTCACAGCATAGGATCGTGTAAAACATTACACAATTGACGCAATCCTTGACGCCAATCGCGCGAACCCCGATGCCGCCTACCATGCTGCTACAG
>CM061533.1:201219110-201258688 GCA_030545055.2 Neoaliturus tenellus
TGATATCGATGGAGCACATGGAATACATTAATGAATTTACTTCAATAGGTAATATGAAAATTAAAAACTTGATAATTTTAGACAAGGTATGTAACCTTTCTTTGAAAAAAAAAAACATTTAAAATGCTAAAAGTTAAAATTCAGACTACGGAAAAATTTTCACTAAAGATCATATAAAATACACTATCGCCATATATTATATAATCTTCTAATATTATATAGACTAAAACGCAAATACGTTACAAATTGATATACGAATAAATATTCAATATTACGGAAAACACAAAACTTATGGGAACTAAACTAAATATGTATGTTTAAGGAGGTATGGAGGTGTTTCAAACCCCTTTAAAACCCTTAATATAATGTTTTTAAAACATGTAGGTATGCAAGTTAAATTTTAAACCTGGCTGGGACACTGGACTCATTAGTAGTTGAAAACGGAGTTTAATTATTCCCTTTGTCGACGCCATTTCTCTCGCCGATCCTGTTTCACTAATTTTTGGCAAAGCTTTCTTGAACATAAACTTTCGAATTATAACTTTTAAATTAATTAACTAACTAATAGCACTTTCTAGAACGTCGTACTTTGATATTTTCCAGTGGACGTAAATTATAAAAGATTTTAAGGAAGTCATGTATGTACGTATTATTAAAATAATTTAATTTATTAATGATTAGTTTATTTGTTCTTAATTTTAGCATGATAAATGAGTAAATTTATGACGAAAAAATATAAGTTTATGAATTGGCATGGTTGAATCCTGGGATGAAAAAACATACTGTATTTTAACAACTTTTACTTAATCAAACACAATTAAGAGCAACAAATATGAGAAAACAAGTATTTTTCCTTGGACGGTTAAGTATCAAGTGTGTAATGATGTTAGACATTAGTGCAAGAGCAACTGGAGATTTGTCGGTTGATGAATATTGATAAGAAGGGAACATGAGGTGACCGACATTATAATTGCTAATGCGGCGCACCAAGTCTGTGGTGGTTGTCTTCACGTATTAGGTGAGGACTTTGATTGATGTGATGCGGTGATAATCAGAAATAATAAGAAATAAAGAAATAATAAGGGACGAGGAAATAAACTGTTTTGACGAATGACAATTTTCAAGCATGGAATAACAATAATAAGGTCGATTGTTGAAAACTCTCATGTTAAATGGTACCATCAAATTAAAACGTCAACTTGCTCGTCCATATCAATGTCACGCTCAAACACCGAACCCGGGCAATGCCTGAAATTTTTACTTACTTCACGATCTGGACATATTAAAATACTAACATCGCGGATTGAGAATTTTATTCGGACATTGGCCGAAACAATGTACCTAGAACTCGTTGTGGACAGTTAAATTCTCAGTTGACGAAGTAAACACCTTCTTCCGATGTTGAGTAAAAACACGATACCCACAACCAGACGTGGGTACATTTGATTGCCACGTCGGGTGGTGGGTATTTGTAGTTTGCGAAGATCTGAAGAAGCTTAGGTCAGGCGTGCAGGACGTCTATTGAGAGCTACCTTGAATCATATAGCTATATGTGTATTAAGAGCGCAAAGTAAGGCATTGCCGCTCGAGAATTGTAGATGGGTGTTTCTAAAAATCCAATGAATATTTTTCCTCATAATACACACAAGATTTTTCCTACCACCATAATTGCAACAGACTAAATTGTTTATTCTATACAAAATTGCATTTAAGTTATGTTTGATTTTTCTGTTAGAACACACTAACAACTAGGCCTAGGTACCAAACGAAGCCTCAAACTAAGAAAATAGCAATTACAATGATCAACAGCTATGGTATGTTTTATAACAACAGCTGGCCCTGAATAGATTTAGCGTGAGGGAATGAAATTAAAAAGCGAAAATGAACCATTTTGCGTAGTATTTACCCAATGTGATTATTTTCATGCAGAAATTGGAAATATATATTTCCTATTTCTACTTATTCTATGTTCCTCATTAATTTAATCAAAAGTCAATCATATGTCTATTGTTGTTATGTCCATGAGAACAAATCACTAACCATCCTGAATGTTTATAATCCATTGCAATAGGATGTCAGTTGAAAATAATTGATCAATGTTTACACCTCGTTATTTTTATTTTACAAGTTGTAAAACACTATAGATTCAAATAAGCAGCTTAAATCCAGCTGCAATAACATTGAACAAATTTTAAATGAGGTTTTAGCTCATTCTGAAGAAATTATTTGCGTGGAACTGCAGGCTACTAGTTAACCTTAGTAAAAAACTTTAGAAGAAATTAAAACACATTCCAATTTAAAATCAAGAATCTATGAGACTTACAAAGTGTTCAATTGTTACAAAGAGACATCATAATGTACTAAGAAATTAAACCAAAAACTAGATCTCCTGAACTAAGTTCCTAACAACGATTGGTTTTTGTCTTTTTTCGTTCTCCTTTGCCCTATAGCTGAATCTTTGATACCGGTTGATTGCATTGCATTGATATTGTCCGTGAATCCCTAAGCACCCCTATGATTTGAAAACCTCCTTCTGTCAATGATGACAATTTGATCGTGGTTTGCAAATCAACCCTTTTAAAACCCTACTCGTTCTATTATAGAGGTATTTAATTTGCTTAAAATAATCTAAAAATTAAGTAATAATAATATTAAAGTACTAAACTTACCGCATATGGAATGAAGTATTAGGCACATTGACCCATATTAAACCCATACTATTGCTTTAGAATGATTTAATATTTATTGATTTTGTATAACATTTTAATATTATGTTTTCAGCAATAATTCAGTTTTATTCATAATGCAAATAAGTGGGTAAACTGACAAATAATTAACTATTGGAGAGGTCATAAACTTTTAATTTATTTATTAAATCGTGGTATGGCTGAAAATGTATGTACATCGACCTAAATAATTGTTTGTTTCAAAAATGATAATCGATTAATTTTACTATTGACTGTAATGTATTTTGTTTTTTGTTTTTTGTTTTTTTATGGGTCGTATTACCAATTAATAGACCACAGCGTTTGATACGCTAAACTTAACCAAACTATTAGCAAATTGAAATAAAATAATGCTCTAACCGATGAATAATCTAGTTTAACTAATAGGACTGTGTATTTTGAATAACAAACTATAACATTCTTATAAATCTACTCGGGTGAAGGATTTTAAAGATAAACCAATTTAAGGTCTCCTTTTGTAAACGAAGTTAAATAAATTGAGCAGAATGGTGGAAAATAAATGAGACGCCACAACACGAGAATCATAACATCCTGAGCCTAAAACGGATTTTCAAATCGCAGGTCTTTAACTGCACTCAAAGTATCACTAAGTGTCAGTTTGACCATAGTGATGAAAATTTATCTTATATTAAACCTAAATTAGTGTTGTTCACGAATAAAAAATATAATATGTGTTATGGGTAAAAGATTATAAAAGTGATCAACAGTGTTTTTTCTTATGAGAAAACGTTTTTGAACACAGTGAATGTATCAAAGTTACTACTAATAAGCTCATCTGATGTAAAAAAATACAAAAAAGCCTGATATAAATAGCGTGGACCCTAACGATTATTTCCGTAAAAATTAGGTGACCATGAAAAAGCTTGATACAAAAAAGTGGTCTTTTTACATTTCACCAGCTAAAGGAATTATAAAAAACTACCAGTTCCCAATAACACTAAGCCAAATGCAGTTCATAAAATTCATATGGACATTTTCCAGGAATTCTGTTGATTTTTGAAGGTTGATTTTGCTTTGGCATTATTGCGTCACAAATTTCTTTCTAATCAAAGTGTACTAAACTTTATATACTATTACGTACAAATTATAATTGTACTTTTCCATTTTAAAATAATTAAGGGTTACAAATGCAGAGTAGATGCAGATGGATACTGGAATAGGTCATGAATGTGAATATTGGTGTGAATAAAGCGAGATTGTTTGAGAATTGTGTAGAAGTATTCATGAATATTAGAGGAGACGTCGACGCGATTTCTATCAGATCTTCTCTACTTAAAATGCTACTTCTTACGATGCTTCTTCTATCTTTATGAAAAAATCTAGTCAAACGACCATTAAATAAAATACCCCCGTGGCATCAGACCTGCGTACTCGGCGAATTTCCGTAGAAATTTGGTATATTTCTATTTCCTAATAAAGGGGATGAGAGTATGTTGGTTGGCCGCCATTCGGGTTTTATTTATAAATATAAGTTAAACCATACCTATAGTAAATGTACATACCAAATTTTATCAGGTTATGGTGTTCTTTTTTATTTTCCCCATAAACCCCATAGGGGTGAGTACATAGGTTTGCCGCCATATGGGTTTTGTAAGCAAATATAAGGTTAAACGCTTCTTAATGAATATGTATACCAAATTTTATCAAGATATTTCGATAAATAAGCAATATAGAAGGTTTTGTTGATTTCCCGTAAGAATAACATAGAAACAGTGTTTTTGGATTTTCTCCAAAACCATTTGAGCTAGGTAAAAAATTCAAGATACTATATTGTTTGTTTTTTTAAGCTCTTTTAAATGGTTTAAGTTAAAATTGTCGAATTTTATAAATAAAAGTAAAAGAAAGCCAAGAACCTATTTTTTACCCTATTGAAACCCCATAAAACCCCGTTCCCATGGTCCAATCATTCTGTTTCGTAAACTCATCCATTCGTATGAGTATCTCATTCATAGATGAGAGCCAACTGTTGGTAGATGGCTTACACCCCTGTACCAAATTTCATTCAAATCGGAATTTCCGTTCGAAAGTTATCGTGTTCATGGAGATATATATACACATGTATATCTCCATCATATCAACATCAATTTGAAGGAACGGTGTTTTGGCTTCTAGGGACCTCAAAACGAAAAAGTATCATGGTCCCGGGCTTAGGTTTTACCGTGACTACTACCGTAATAGCGTATTCCCTAAAAGGAAATTCGCTAAAATGACATGGAAAATCTGTTAGGCCCTACTTTGTATCTTTTTCACGTTTCTGAGAACGTTAAAGAACTTTTTCTGTTTATTGATGGACTTAAAAAATTCTATACCATATATATCATAGATCTTGATAGATATCAAATACGGTATCATACATTTGTGTAATACATTTGTGGAATTCTAAACAAAATATGTTGATTTAATTTATTCCGACCTTTGAATTATTAGATTTTTCTTGTTACACTGGTTTCAAGATTGGACTTAGTGTTTAGATAATTTAGTGTATAATTTATTAACCTTTGAACGTCTAATGTTTTAATATTAAGAGTCATCTTCACCCCTGTGCCAGTAGCCCATTGTTTCGCAGTCGGCAATGCCAACTATACGGCTTTTAATGCAAAACATGGTATTTGATTCCCCTGTTTCGGACGCCGTTTTTCAACCGATTTTCTCTAAACTTTTTAAGCGTTTAGTTGAATAGTTATATTAGGTCCCTCATACCTCGAAATTTTGAAAATTTAACAAATATTACTCTCTGTGACGTCACAAAGTAACTAGATTTTCCTTAGTAATATTTCAAAGTTTAGTAAAATTAACAGCTCAATATCAAATTTTAACTGGGTCCAGAACAAGAAATGTTTTTTCCCAAAATACATTTTACCTTATACGTTTCGAAACAATTTTAACTGTTGTTTTTTTAATTACATTTTCCATTTTATAGTATTTACAATTACAATCAACTGAAGACACAAAATTTTTACTTTTTACATAAAACGTTAATTTATGAGCGCTGTTCGTAGATTATTTAGGTGAAGTCAGTGACGACCGGTTCAAACCGGGGTTATGTAGCCCATTGAGATGCTACTAAGCCTAGTAATATATATTTTTTATGACGTGCCCTTTAGGTAGAATACATTTATGCCTCCCATTGTTATTTTAATTTCCATCTTTATCCTTCTTAAAACATTTATGTATTTCTATGAAACATTTTCTTTGTTATTCATCCTAAACTGCAAGGGTTAGGTAGTTAGTATACGCATTCTAGGCTTTAGCAGCTGAATCTTTAACTAACGTTCTTACCTATCAAAAATTGGAAATAAGCACCTAAGTATTACGTTGTCTAAACTAATTATTAACTAATTGAAAAATAAAGACAAAAGAATTCAGACGAAATAAAGTTTTACTGAATTTAAATCAGCAATAATTTGTGGTGTGCTTAAGCCCAGGTGATGTTTAATTCTACTACATCTAAATATAATAATCTTAGTACGAAACATGGTATTATTTTTTGTATAAAAATATAGTAATATAAATTTTATTAGTTACCATTAATTCCACTTTTATGTTAAAGGAGCATGACTACCAATGCTGCAATCTATGTGAACCGCCAAGCCCACATGATGCATGGGCTGAGTGAGGTACAGTCTGGGTCGCCCAATATTGGTTTTGTAATCGCTGAGTCTGGGTTAATTATTCAACATACAGTATTACAAGAACGGAGAAGGTTTGCCTGCATATCTCATGTCTTAGGCAAGATGAACATTTAAGTTGCAATTAATGTGATACTTTGAAAAACTTACAATTTTAGAAGAAAACATAAATAATTTATATATTTTTATTATTTTATAGTTCAGGATATTTCTCTGAATTCTTTTATTATTGATGAACTACAAATTTAAAGTAAAATAATTATTGAAAATTAATTAACAACCTAATTTGTTAATTAATAAATTAATTAACATATTTGTAAAATAATTAATGGGGTTTTTAGAACATTTGTAAGAGCTTTCTTTTTCAATTTTCAATGAATTATGTTCAACGCGTGCTGATTAAACATGTAAGTGGACAAGTTCTCTTACCTTTCACCTGCTAGACTATTATTAAGCATCTACCAATGATAAATATTCTCAAGTGAGTATATACTTGCCATATCTATAATTTTTTATATTGGAATATTCATCCTTTAGAAATGAGAAACATTGATGACTAACTTAAAATTGCAAAAAAAGACTTGAACATAACAAATTAAATTTTCTTGTGATTTTTTTGTTGTGTGGAATAAATTTGTCGTTAGAGATTTTCCGTGCAAGAAAAAACAAAACCTATTATTTAACGCACTGCTGGAAATATACTCATATCTCAAAGCTGAATCCTTTAAATCGTTTAATATATTGCAGAAATTCTTCTGCTCGTTTTTTGTTGTAAAACGGAACCAACACTATTTGAGGGAGCCAAGGGACACAATTGACCAAAAGTAAGTTTTTAGAAAAATACAATCAAAGTTTTTAACCAATTCATAATTCACAGTTATTGAAAAAATTTAACTAGTGTTATTACGACCTACTGTTAACCAAGAACCTAGAAATTAAGGTTTAGGTATCATAATTTGAACAGAGGTTTTTATACATTTTTTTGTGATCATAAGCATTACTTGTAACCCTTGGCACTGTTGCACTAAGCACCTACTAAATAAGTAACGTTTGGAGGCCAAGAGGTACAAGTGGTTGCCAAGGGCTAAAGTACATAGAAAAATGTATACATGTAGCCATTGGCTTCTGAGGAAAACAGTTGTTTCTTGAAGTAGTACTTATATCCACCGCTAGATATCAACACATGTCAGAGATTCACTTACATCAATGTGCCACCAAAAAATATAGACTTTTAGATACCCAAATATTTCATCTCAAAATTTAAAAATTTTTGCAATTGTACGCCTTGGCTTTTAGGGTCATCATTTTTAAAAACTTAAATCGGTGTATTATTTAAATCATAAAAAAATTAATATCGCTAGGATGTAGCTGGTATGCAGGTAATGGTGACAGATAACCACACGATAACGATGTCTTGGGTTCGAATCCTCAACCTATCAGTAGTTTGTACAGGCCTAACGTTTGCCTTAAATACTGGAATACAAAACATTTGAGATAAGAAAAATCATTCATTAGATTTATATTTTTTAAAAAAACTTGATTTATAAGTCAAAACCGCACAAGGCATTATTACGACAAAAGTTATTGGTAAAAACATTTTACTCTCTGTTACGACGTAATATTGACCCATTAAAGGCGGTTATAGTTGCGTGCTCGGTTTAAGACCAATTTTCACTACCTTAGGCCGCTTATGTTAGCAGGTCTATTTTATTACATCTTGGGGTCAATGCACTTTCAGATTATTGAAAAAATGGAAAGATTATTTGCATTTACATTGTAATAAAATGTATTCTGTGAAGTAAAAGCACAAAAAATCATGAGTTAGCCAGAAAATTGAATTCTAAATAAGGTAATTATGCAATGTTGTCTACTATAGTTTTTGTATCAAAAGATAAACATTCAAAATGGTTAAAAAATGCAACAGTTGTGTTTAACAATTACACAGTAATTTCTGACATAAAATTGAACCTAACGAATTATTAAAATGTTGAATGATAATATATTAACATGGATTACCATCATATTTTGGTCAGAAACTGGGCAGATGACAGTGAATGTCATCAGTTTGGTTCAGATAGGTGATCAAAGAGTACAGAAAAATATGTTTTTATTTATTTGTAAGTTAAAAATTGAAAAGTGTTACTAAAGACTGTTTTCAACAAACTATTATTTCTAATAGTTTGTTGTATGTTCTTTCAGAAATTTGTGTGGTCAATTTATGAAGAAATATAAGTGTTTATTCACCCTAAATATAAATATAAAATGTTCATGTGCAAAATTGTCCAGTCGTTTGCAAGCAAAAACTAATTTGAATTACTTATAACTAAGCACACTAACATTTTAAAATACCGAATTATTAAATTTTGGTGATTTTTTTTATTTAACTATTAAGTTGAAAAAATTGATGTCAGTTGATGAAAAAATCATGTGAAAGTAATATACGGTTTTCCATTAACTAATCGTTAAAATATTATAAAAGATAAAGCTCCACTGTTATATTTTTATTATGAAATCTATGAAGATGTATACTGCCAGAATGGAAAAATATATTATATAGTAATAATAATAATAATAATAATGTTGACAAACTTTGCAAAACAACACAATTGATCATAAACTAATTTTAAACTTGTATTTTAAAAACAATTTTTTTTTTAATACCTATTAAATTATGTTTTTAGTTATCCAACGGTATGCACAATTTTCAGAGCATTTCTCGAGTGATGTTAGGGACAAAGGGACTACAGCCACAGGAATTTAATCAGCTCAATCAGTAGTACCAACATAATAGTGGCTGGCAGGTGGATTCCGTATTACCAACATTACAGCTACAGGAATGCAGCTACAATAGAAATACCCCCGTCGCAGCAGACCTGCGTACTCAGCGAATTTCCAAACGATCTTGAGAGTTTGTATTTTCCCCATTAACACCATAAGAATGGGTATGTAGGTTGGCTGCCTTGGGATGTTGTTATAAAATGTTAGTTTTGTTAGGAAATGTAATAGTTACGTTAGGTAAATGTCAAACTGTATCAATTTTCGGCACTTTTTAATTTTCCCCATAAACCCCATGGGGGTGAGTAAGTACGTTTGCCACCATATGGGTGTTGTAAGCAAATATCAGTTAAATCCTACCTAGTGAATGAACATATCAAATATTATCAAGTTATGGTGTTCTTTTCATTTTCCCCATGAACCCCATAGGGGTGAGTACGTAGGTTTGCCGCCATGTGGGTGTTGTAAGCCAATATCAGTTGAACCCTACCAAGTGAATGTACATACCAAATTTTATCAAGTTATTTTAATAAATAAGCGAGATACAGTGTTTTGTTGATTTCCCATAAGATTAACATGAAAAACCTATTTTTGGCTTTTCTCCGTAACCTGTTAAGCCAAGTTAAAAATTGAAAATATTAAATTGTTTATTTTTTTAAGCTCTTTTAAATGGTTTCAGTTAAAATTGTTGAATTTTGAAAATTATGCTCCAAAAATGAAAAAAAACCATTTTTGATCCCTTTGAAACCCCATAAAAGCCCGTTCCCATAACCCGATCATGCTGGTTCGCGAACTCATGAAAATAGACCTAGCCTTACACCTTCATACCAAATTTCATCAAAATCGGAGGTCCCCTTCAAAAGTTATCAGTACCACGGACACACACACATATACAGGGTTAGGCAAAAGTCTGGATACCCCCAGTTAACTTTTTAACGCGTTGCAGTAGGAAAACCAAACTCGGCACATGTTTACAAAATCAAAAACGGCACTTTTTCATCAACTACACAATTTTGCCCCTGCCCCCAAAATGGGGTATTTTGGGGGCAGCCCCAAATTTTCAAATGTAAACCCCTATCGAGTGACCCCTCATTTTAAACGGTTTATCAAGAGAAATTAAATGGCGCAAACCGGAGGTCGATATCTCACCCCTAACCAAAATGGCAGCCATTTCAAAATTTGACATGGGCAAGCAAGTATAAGTATGGACACCCCCAATTAATTTTTTAACACGTTGCAGTAGGAAAACCAAACTCGGCACATGTTTACAACATCAAAAACTGCACTTTTTCATCAACTACACAACTTTGCCCCTGTCCCCAAAATGGGGTATTTTGGGGGCAGCCCCAAATTTTCAAATGTAAACCCCTATCGAGTGACCCCTCATTTTAAACGGTTTATCAAGAGAAATTGAATGGCACAAATCGGATGTCGATATCTCATCTCTAACCAAAATGGCAGCCATTTTAAAATTCGAGAAAGGTAAATTTACATTTGTTAAAATTAAATCGGAAAATAGCTTTTTGGAATTTATAATTTCTTGAATTATTTTAGAATTGAACCTAATAGCAGAAATGAACTAGTAGGTTCAATTCTAAAATAATTCCAGATATTCTCGATTCTAAAAAAGCTATTTTCTGATTTAATGTAAAGTCAATTTACCTTTCTCGAATTTTAAAATGGCTGCCATTTTGGTTAGAGATGAGATATCGACATCCGGTTTGTGCCATTCAATTTCTCTTGATAAACCGTTTAAAATGAGGGGTCACTCAATAGGGGTTTACATTTGAAAATTTGGGGCTGCCCCCAAAATACCCCATTTTGGGGGCAGGGGCAAAGTTGTGTAGTTGATGAAAAAGTGCAGTTATTGATGTTGTAAACATGTGCCGAGTTTGGTTTTCCTACTGCAACGTGTTAAAAAATTAATTGGGGGTGTCCATACTTATACTTGCTTGCCCATGTCAAATTTTGAAATGGCTGCCATTTTGGTTAGGGGTGAGATATCGACCTCCGGTTTGCGCCATTTAATTTCTCTTGATAAACCGTTTAAAATGAGGGGTCACTCGATAGGGGTTTACATTTGAAAATTTGGGGCTGCCCCCAAAATACCCCATTTTGGGGGCAGGGGCAAAATTGTGTAGTTGATGAAAAAGTGCCGTTTTTGATTTTGTAAACATGTGCCGAGTTTGGTTTTCCTACTGCAACGCGTTAAAAAGTTAACTGGGGGTATCCAGACTTTTGCCTAACCCTGTATATATACTACATATATATGAAAATGAACGAACGGTGTTTTTGGCTTCTGGGGAACTCAAAATGAAAAAGTAACATGGTCCCGGGCTTTGGTCTTACCATGGCTACTACCGTAATAGCGTATTCCCTATAGGGAAATTCGCTAACAAGCTGATGTAGTAACATCATTGATTAGCAAAATATTACAGGATTGTTTGTAAAAGAAGTAACAAAACTTAAGCGTAATTTTAACCCTCTTATAATAAATTCTCAAATGAGGTATTAATATTAAATGGAAGTTTGAAAGAGTTGGGTATGTTTGGATTTCAATATTAACATCATGATTTCGATACGGAGTAACGGAAACTTCTGCTTCCATACCGGTAACTCTCTGAGTCCTGGCGTTTTTAGAAACTTGCAATAATAATGCCAATGAGTTGCTTCCTAATTAAGGAAGGCGTACTTCTTATTTCGCATGTTATATTATTGTTAACTTGCTAGATTATTTTTAATAAAAATATGCAAAGATAAGATTGTTGTTTGGATTAAACTTTATACAATATTTGAAATAATTAAGAATTACTCTTGACATAATAACAATCAAATGTGGTTATTAAAAATTTATCTACGTTGCAAGTAAAAAACAAATAGACAAAACTGAGTTGATAGGAGTATATAAACCCCAGTGACAGGTTTACAAAATAAAAAAATAAAAGTAGTCTAAACAAAGTTTTTAAAAATCTTTTAAAATCCTATTGCGAAGATATATAAGCTACTAAAGTTTTATGTTCTACATTTGCTGAGGATGTAGATAGTAACAATGTATACAGAACCGAATAAGTAGGGACATCCTTACGGGGAAGTGAGAACGCCGCCGCCCCCGAAACAGAGATAGCACCACCAAGACGTAATTTTTATTCAAGGATCATGCTGATTGGTTGAATGAAAAAAGATGGCTAGACTAATTTTGCAGATGTTTCTTATTGTTTTGATTTTTTGTAAACAAATACTCTCATTTTGACATTTAAGAGTAGAAAGAGCGCTTCCTGTGACAATAAGGAGAAGTAATCCTAGCTTCAGCGCTTTATTTTACTCTGGTTTTCGGGGGCAAAACTAAAGTTTTTTTAGCATGGGATGTCTCTACTTATTCGGTTCTGTATACATTGATAGTAACAATCGTCAACCATTCTCGTCTACATATATAATAATTAATTAAAGGATTTTACTATTTCTTAAACAAGGTTTATCCAATTAGAAGAGTTTATTAGGCAAGTAAATTAAAATAATTCGAAATTTTAATGTCAAATAGAAAAACTCACATTTATGTAAGAATGTTTTTTTATAAACAAAAAAAAACACTAAATAAAAGAGGAACGCATTGTCTTATTGTTGCGACATGACGTCAGAGGGTGGGGCGGGGGCAGAGTCAGTTTAGACCTGCTAATTGTCACCGATGGGTTGTAACCACTTTTTAAATGTATCCTCTCGATTTTCCGTCCATGCATGTGTGTGTGCGTGTATGTGAGTTTGATATGCTCAAATAAGAGGGGACTTTTCATCGTCAGCTTGGTAAAGCCTGATGAAGTCGAAACCTTCCGTATCCGAAGAGGATAATTTTGAGGAATAAAAATGTAATTAATAAACCACAAACCTTATTTACTCGTAATTATGTACAACCTAATCAATGGATTTTAATAAAATAACTACAATAAAACGCCCGTCGCAACAGACCTCTGTAGGTCTACTCAGTGAATTTCCAAATTAGTAATATTAATTTTGACCAGATGAATCTGTAAAAAAAAATCATTACGTGCTCATAAATAGGGAAATAAATGTCTATTACCCTTATGATAAATATAGGGAAAGAGTATGGGTTGCTGCCATGATAAGCACAAAAACCAAGTTTTTTCCCCTCAAATGGATGAATCTCAACCAAATGAAGCTAAATACCAAGCTTCATTAAGAAATATTGGTTAATAGTGAAATATTAACACATCCTTTTTCTCCATAAGATTAACATTGGAGCATCAAACAATGTACTGTCTTTAGACTTTTTAATAGCTCGGTAACCATTGGAGATACCGCAAAGCTTCAAAATACTATAGAGAAATAGTTTTTTTCAGCTAAATCCAGCGGTAAAAATCAAAATTTAAAATTTTTTTAATGGCATACCTATGAAAAATGCAAAAAACCTATTTTTGGTTTACAAACCCCCCCCCCCCCCTAAAATACCCCTTCTAGTAGGTCGATATATTTGGTTTACCAACTCATCCAAATAAAGGTAGGATTACACATCTCTACCAAATTGGTCTCGATCGGACCGTTTTTACGAGAGTTATCTTGTCTAGGGACACATACATTACATACATTCATACATAATATATGTTTTAATGTTGTTTTATGTTTCAATATTTAATATGTTTTTATGAATATCATTTTTGGTCTCTGGCCACCTCAAAACGAAAAAGTAACATTGTCCCGGGCTTAGTTCTAACTATAAGACCTACGGTAATAGCTTATTCCCTATTTGAAATTCGCTTAAGATATTCCACTAAATATTCCATAATAAAGTATTTCAACGGTGTCTATGAATTTTTAACCGGGACTTATTAGCAGTTGAAAAAGAGAAAAAGAGAGTTAAATTATTCCCTTTGTTGAGACAATTTTCTCTTTTTGATCGTATTTAATTAAGTTTGGATAAGTGTGTTCTCTTTATAGAAACTTTCACAATTTTACAGAAAATATAATCAATATATAAGATTCGAGTTGCTTATAAATTTAAGACACTGTGTCCGATAAATGTATATGTGTCAGGCGTTTTATTACTAAAGCAATACTTTGAAATATTTTGCCACATTTGACAGTTTACTGCAGTTCATATATCTTTGCTTGTCATTTATCTGCATACTTATCTGTGTCTTATTTACTTCTCATGTTTTCATTTGATGCCAACCATGAACTATCAACTCAATTAAGCCCTACTAGTAACACATTTTGGCATTAAACTTTAACCACTTTAACTTAGTTGTTTAAAGACTGTGGGTCTTTTCACAGAGTTAAAACGATTGATTAAATTGGCAATAAAGTGGAGAAATAAGTGATTTGTCGTATTTTCCTATTGTATTATAAGATATTTGTGGATGAAGAGTTGTTCTGTATAACATAATAACCAATTAACTTCATTTCCTGAGTTCCGTAAGAGAAATTCAATTGGAATTAGTTCACTGGAATTGAATCACTAGCAAAATAAAGCCAGTTGGGTGAGTACTGAACTTAAAAACAAATACATTACTTTGTTCGTTTAATAATCAATCACTCACTTTAATCATAAAACCATCACGGTGATTGTTGAATAGATTGGATTAGACAGATTAAGACAAAAACACGTAACTAACTCACTGTCTATTTATAATCACAGTTTGTAGATTAATACTTCTAACTTGAGGTTCTTGTTTTATCTTCAACGCATGTTTTCAATAAAAATATAACCATGTCTATATACAAGCAGTTCAATCTTTGTGGTTTGTTTACACCACTCTCCTATTCCATTGCCGTATAAGAACCCTTTAGAGCTCATCCTAAGTAATAAAAGAATACATTTCAATTTCTAGAGAGAAAGCTACTCAATGGACCGTTAATATTCTGGTGCCAATAGATTTCTCTTGGGCTCTCATGATGGGATTGATATGAAATATCAGAGAAAATACTTATAACTTCGGATTTTTTCAAACTAATTTTCAAAATCTTTGATCGACAGACACTGACTGTTCCAGGTAGTTTATCTTCTACATAAAAATGTAACACCACTGATGCGTGGTTGATTTTTTATCTAGTTCTAGTTTTTATCTGTTCTTTGAAATATAATAAATCAAAGTGATAATAAGTTGAATTTATATTTAACGTGTTAATAATAAGTATTTAACAGATGGCGTTACTTTAAAATCGAATTTTAACTCCATTGTTTATTATAACTTGTTTACACACATATATTTTTAAATCCTATAATCACATTACTAAACTTTTAGTTCAGAAATAAAAACACTGATATAATTTTTTATTATTAGTTATTTATAACAGTTTTACTGTCTTTTAATATCTGCTGTTATATTTTAATATTTGAGATGGACTTACATGCTTATAGTGAAACCATCCTATGTTGCCTATCATTAAGTTAAATAGTTTATTTATTGATAACTGTTGATAAAGACAGTTAATTGAAGAAAGATTAAATAACATTAGAGATTGTTGTTGGCATAAATACCAAAAACATTAAGTTAGACTTTTCCCATGAAATAAATACTATCAGGTTTTTTCAGAAAATTATACGTTAAATAAAACTCATAACTTTAATCATAACTTAAATGATTAACTTTATATTTTCATACTGCGTTACATTTTACTTACCCTTTCCATTTTTTAGGTAATTATTTCAGCCTAAAATTGTATTTGTAATATTATCTAATTTAATATAATAATTTAAAAATATATTTCCAAATACGATAAACATATTTTTAAACTTAAAAGAATTTCGATTTTTTCGCTAAAGCATAAAACAAATGGAGTTTCCCCTCAACCTATTGCCCGAAGTCCTGCACCAATGATTCCCTTGTTCCACTTCTTTTATCGACCTCTGAATCTTAAGTATTTTTATGTTAAATGGCTTTTTTGATAATTATATAAACTGTTATAAATGTAACCATAGTGAGGGACAAATTCTTGGTTTGTTTAAAATTATAGTTAATCGGTTTTTTTGCAGATTTTTGTTGTTATTTCAACGTAATATTCTATTAAAGCTAAACATATATCTTCAACACGGCATTACAAAACATTTCATTACATGGTATATTTGGTCACAACCACAATATTTTTTACTGTTAGCCCTAAGTTAAATTTGCAACACTTACAATAATCAACGATAAAATCTTATATTTTCTTTGTTATTTAACAAATGATTACCAATGAGTGTATAGAAAAACAACGTTTCTTACCTAAGTCTATTAATTTCTTCAATCATTCAACTAGAAGAAATGTCTCAATTTTTTTTCTTTTCATTCAAACTTTAACTTCTAGTCTGGTGTTTCATCTGAAACGCTAACGAATTATATTAAAAATTATATTAAAACATATCTATGTTTTAATATAATTTTATGGTTGTGGAATAAAAAAGAAGTATTTTTTAAAATTTAATTGTTCAAGTCCTATGACGGGTCAGTTATATACTATGTGAGAACACTTGGAACAGGTAAATAAATATTTGGGAAAGGTTAAGATTTAAGCGGTTATTTTCCACTCGCCCTTAAAATATTTTATCTTTATTCTATATTAGCAGCAATACCTTTTCATCAATCATTTACCTTACGATCTACATTTTGTTTATTAATTTATACTCATTCATAACCAATATTGCGCCCCTTGATTATGAATTTGACTCCTGCATAATTGTACAATATTGTTGTACAAACAATGTTAGCCATTAATTTACTGGCGCTTTTTGGCAGTTGCCCTAAGATTATATTGTTATATTGTTTTAGTTCATAATGGGATATCATAGCTCTGCCACTTCTGAACTCCAATGCATCTCACGTTCTTCAGTGTTCTTTAAAACTTGATTGTTATCCACTTGATAAACTTATTGTAATAAGTAAAAAAAACTGTGCCTTTCACTAAACGTTTATCGAAACAACTCATTTAATTGAGGGAACCCTTGAGTCTTTGTCATGATCACATAATCTAGATTTAAGATGAACACGTTTCTACACTTGGAGTTTGTCGCCTTATGCACTCATATAAAACTGTTACTAGCATAACATGACAGTGCCTCATCTCGTACGCTGAACCAAGTCCCCAGTAACAGTTGGTTTGACCAACTCTTTCCCCCGATCGCTGAATCTTTGATACCCGTTGATTGCATACATGGTCGTGACGTCCCGAACACAAATGGCACACGAATATCTCCTCTCAATTGTGTCAGTTGGTTTTTGAAATTTATTTTGTTTCATTTTATGTTTTTTTCAGGGCTTATATAAATAATATGATGTTGAAAACCATTTTCTTTTCAAGGAATAGACTAATTTATACTAAAACCAAAATTTGATAATTTTATAGCATGATTTTAATTTTTAGAAGTCAAACGGTTTAGTGTGCACTTTAACAAAATATGTTTCTTTTATATTAAAAAGTCATAAAATCTCATTGTTAAACATTTTTAAATGGCAATTGACAATACTACGTATAGTATAATGAATTCAAATATAATGAATAAAGAATTGAAATTGATTTTAAAAATCAATTACGGTAACTTCAATCTTTCAAAAATAAAACCACATGTCTCAGTAAATTACACAATTTATTTAGAAAAATGGGTTTTGGTTTTTTTTTGTCGATTTTAACCGCAACAGATTTTTAATTAATTTTTTTTATTAATTCATGAGCCACATGGTGTGAGATATATATTTGTAACCAATAATACTAATTTACAAGAATTTTTAAAGAATCATGGTAAATAAAATAATATTGTCAAGAAATACCATTTTACTATACAGTTAAATTACATTGCAGATAGTAAATCTTTTTTTTCTATAAATTCAATTTCACGACTGCAGATTGATTCTGGGATGAGCAGTAACAGCGGTGTGAATAGGACGATTGTGGGGATATTGGGGGGAGGTATTCATGAATACAAAAGTGGAGTCCTCGTGACACCATTATTAGATTTTTATTTTAATGTTTTACCAATAAATCATTTTTGGGAATTGTATTACATGCAATAACTATATTTGACATATATATTCCCTAAGTAAAAAATATAGAAGTTTATTTTTTTTATTTTTAGTAGGTAAAATATTTATTAAAAGTTCTATGCTGATCATGAAATAGTTATTTTTCATTTAAAATAGAACCAGCTGATTACTGGGTGGCTCTATTGAGTAAAGATACCTTATAGATCATATAGGCCTAATTATAACCTGTAAGTATAAAGCATACTATAAAAGTAGCGTTACCCGTCACGGCTTCACCAATGCTTGTGATTCAGTAGATTATAAAATATTTTGACTACTAGCTTTTACAAATCCAGCAAACGCTTTTCGATAAACTAAATTTTTAATAGTTTTGTTCATAGTGATTAAATAAATATAAATAAAGAATACTGAATACGTAAAAAGATTTTTATCGGTGTCCAAAGTACATATACCATATGTAAAGAACTTTAAGAGAACGCTACAGAACTTCAAATCTCTAACCTTTACATTCTCATAGCAATCTACAATGTTTCCATATCAAGACAATTCATTTTAATTTTACTAAAGGAAACACTTTTAAGAATTTTATTTCCTGATGTATTTATTCATAATATCCGTGGTATGTATTACTTGACATTAATTCATCAAGTAAAAAGTTAATAATAAATAATTAATATTAAGTTATTTGCTACTTATAAATTTATAAACAAAAATTTTTCCAAGCTCGATATATTTGAGTAAATCTTCAGTCTCTAACCTAATTTACATAATTCAAATTATAAACATCCCTTTTTCAAACCACACCATGTTTTTTATTTTATTTTATTTTTTTTTTAGAAAACATGACCAATAAGATTGCCAAACTGTTTAAAACGAATACAAATTAATTTGATGTTATGAATAGAAAAAAGTATATAAAATAATATCGGGGTATAAAATAAAAAAGCAGCTAATGTGCAAATTGTGTAATTTATATTCCAACAGTCCTTTGTTCAAATTTTTAATTCTCATATCTCTAGAATCAGAATTTTAATGTGAAACCTAATCTTTTAGACCCTCTTTAAGCCACATCTTTGAATTTAGTTTAATTATGGACACTACCTCTTATGATATTTCTTGTAATATCTTTATTGGTACTTATGAAATGGTCGTGGATAAAAAATAATTCTGTTTTCAAACGACGTTGTTAACCAGTGATGACATTTAACAGAGTTTCCAGACTGTCCGGGGGGGAGTTTTCTCTGGAGACAAATATTTGGGCTGAGGCTTGGACTGGAGGCGGAGGGCCCGGAAATTTACCGCAACCCAAACCGCTTTACCTCTTGAGTTTATAAAACTTCGTCTTAATTTTTTTCTATTTTTAACTTTTTTTTTAAATTATTGTATTTATATCTCTTCTGTAAGTCACGAAACATTTGCTAATTTGGGAATTACTAAACAAATTAATTGTATCAAGATGTGTTTTAAAAAATAAGCTATTTTGGTTTTATCAATTTTTCATAAGACTAACAGGAGAACTTTGATTGAAATCACCCCATTACTGATAATATTGAATGTCTTGGCCTACTTCACTGGTGGATTCAAATTGGTAACCATATGGGACTACAAAGAACTCCGTCGATTCACTAAAATTTTTCGAGATGTAAAAGCCATCACTGGCTAATATATTCCGTGTTATATATACTACTCTACTAATCTACTAAGTTCATGATTTAAAATATTAAATCGCATGTTTTAATGTTCTTTAATATTAAGTGTTTCGTTAAAATAGTCAAACGCCTTTTTTTGACATTTTTGGAATAACATAAACCGCTTGTGTTGTAAGGTACTGTCCTGGATCTCTTCTGTTTTGATATTGTTTTAAGTGATAATATAAAATAAAAAATAAAATAGTTTACTTTATTAACGTATTATTAAATTCTTGACACTAATACTCAACCATAACTTATACTCAAATTCTTTGCATTATCTTAAGGGAAGTCATTAAATAGAAACGATTATAAACATATTACATTTATTCATAATTAGAGTTTATGTTTTCTGAAACTACTTTCTTTACTTTTTTATTTCAAACTTTTAATATAATAAAACAGTTTGTCAAATTATTTTTCAAAGACTGTATATTACAATTACGAAATACATTGAATAAAATGTTTAAGGATTTTTGACAAAGCATGACGCTATTTCTATCGTGTTTAAGGGGATAAACATACCCATTGACGCACAGTAATAGTGACCCCGACAGTTTATCTGGACTATTAACTAAAGCTACCCCTTGGTTGTGGTGTATTACTAGGGGATCATTTATACGGGGCATGTGGAATGGCTACAGGACTGTAAAATCTTTTTGAAGCCAAAGTAAATAGTTTTAGCTTATCTGTTTTGATATATTATACACATATTAAAACATCAGTTCAATAATACAGGTTGATAAGTATGTGTACCAGCTGTTTTACTAAAAAAAACTATACAAAGAATTCAAAAAGTAAACAATCACCTATCAATAATTTTTACTCTCTTTGTTGAGGTGTTTTTCAAATTTCCTCAGCAATGTTTCTAATATGGGGGTCATCCCAAAAGTTTTAAATACCAATCCCGATTTGTATGACGTTTTTGAATATAACGAAATCATTAAATCTTTCCGTTGTTTGGCATGTTCCTCCAAATCTGATGGTTAGGGACATTTGAAGTGCATTCTAGTCCCATGCATAAGAATAACACAGGCAAACTTTCATTGCCTGTATCTCTAAAACCATACAGTAAAATAAAATAAAAAATAAAAACTAAAAATGTCTTAAAGTTACGTTTTAAGACCATTACTTTCGTAAAAACTATCATTCACGTAACAATAAACTTATTTTCCAATACGCTGGACATATTATTAAAATTTATAAAACATTAATGCTATTGAGAAAAAAATCCTATATTATAATACGAGTGTCTTTGGCGATTATTATTCCACAATCTCAAAATCTAGTAGGTAGATCTTTCTTAAAATGTTATTAAAATTCAATTTTTGTATAAAATTGGGTTTAAAAATTGTAATTTTTATGCGTTGCCACATTGGTAACAAAATAACAACGAAAGATAAACAAAAATAAAAGAATACTACTTTTAAGCATTCTTTTTATACAACTGTTAATTATGAAGAGGTATAGTTAGTCGTGGTGTAAACTTAATAGCCTGATTACCATTATACTAAAAATACAAAAAATACAAATTGAATTCAAACCAATGCGCAGGGCTTAATCAAACCGGTACAGTTCCTAAAACATCATTTTAGAACATTGGTAAAATCAAAATTTGAAAATTACTATAATAAAAAGAAAAACATCAATATTAGTCGTTACTTCACTTGTTATTATTTCTCTTGAGTTTCTGAATAAAAAAAAGGCACACTTATAGCAATCACCCTGTATAGAATTTTTTAAATCTCCATTTTTTATATATTACCGACGCCTTTTAGGGTTCGTTCTAGCCATTTAATTTCAATGTGAGCGTGAAGTTCTAGTCTTATAAAGGAGTTTCACTTGCATTTCAAGATGAAAGATTTTTTTGACTAACTTACCTTGACTTTACGGCATTTCGCAGCCGCTATGGACCTCGACTTCTTTCTCAGTTGCTCCAGAGAGGCGTTTCACAAGGGCCGGGCTCATGAACCGAAGGTCGCACCCATGTCACTGGCGAAACGGGAACTGCTTCTGCCAAACAAATAACCAATAACAACATGTTAACATTTGAAATATTAATAACAATTAACAGTAAATGGGAATTTTAATAATGGTAGTCCGTCTGCCACGAATCTCACGAAATTTTAGGATAACAATGCTCCTGCAGTATTAAGTATTAATAAGATCACATTAATGGCTTCAAAATTTAAATTTTACATATTTTGTTCAGCACAAACAAAAAACCTTAACACCTATTTGAAAAGCACCTATAACAATCAAAACAACGTGTATTGTTGAAATAAATAAAAAAATATTTTCACCTTATATATATAATTAACATTTTGATAAATAACTTACTCATTTGGTGAGCAAGGCACAAGAGTAGGCAGTTGGAAACTACATCATTAGATGATCCCTCAATTGTTGAGCAAGCTTTAAGTTACCACAAGCCTAAGTGGTTTTAGTGGTTGGGTCCAACACGATACAGGAGGGATCATTGGGTTAAGCAAACAGTTTTGCCGTTTGGGAAACTACTCTTGATTTAAACTAATTAAAATTTGACCTAACATGACCCAAACTAGTAATTTTAATAAGGCTTTTTATCTTTATATCTTGTATAACAGAAAGTATTATCGATCATATAGCAAGAAATTGCTCATAAATCGACTGAAAGGCAGGCAGGCAGGATGTTGACTGTGGAGAGGGGCACAATAGTATTAATATGTTTTCCCATTGTTGTTTAAACTATGAGGACAAACTTTTTATATCTTTAAAAACCAATATTGAATAAAAGCCCTTTTACTACTTCACAAAAAGATCGATAATTAAGTGAGATCAAATTTTAAATAAATCACTAGTTGTGTACCATTCAACTATCATTAACTTAACTAAGATAAACTCGTTATTTAGCCGTGAATTGTCATTGATCTAAATAAATCTAAGTCTCTACAACAGTGTAATATGCAAATCTCCGCTATCTAAAAGCTTATTTGCTCTGCAAAACCAAATAGGAAGTTTCTCTGAAGGAAATAGAATATTGAAGCGGAATTCGGGTGGAGAAGCTGCAGTCAGTTTATCTGAGATTGAACTTTAGTTAATCTCTGCAGCATGCGCAACTGCAGTAATTATTTCGGTGAGTTGGATCCGAACCCGATAGTAGTTAACTTCAAGAGTCCCATTTACCTTGAATTTCTATCAAACTTGCTGTTGCTCTATTCTGTTACAGAAATTAAGAAACTTTTATCCATTCCTTTTTAATCTAAATGGGATCGACATATAAAATTATTACGTAGTTATCGCACTATTTTACTACTCATTATTGTCAGGATCAAGTTTTCTTGTGTAGAACATAAAAAAGTATTGTGGTTCAACAAGAACATAAAAATTTCTATAATATTTCAAGTCATCATGTAAAACTTTGTATTACTGTTCAAATAAACAAACAAACTAATAACATATAAAATTTTTTAATTTATATGTTTTGGTGAAAACTTTTTTATTACTACATGTTTTTAAAATTGTATATTACTAATGAAAGTTTATCAATTACTGAGTACAGTAATAATATATTTCCTACAAATATTCAAGGTTTTCCTCATTCATAAGAGTAAAAATAACCAGACGTCAGATAAGACTCTTTTACTGCGACCGCAATAAATAATAACTTAAGTTGTGACCATTAATCATGAAGTATTTGTTACATTCCCAATCGAACCACTGTACCGAGCTACGTGATTTTTCATTTTCTTATATGAAGTAAATTAATGTTGGCATCTGCTTTAAGTTTATAGTTTATTTCTTAACTCCGGCTTGCTCTTAGAATTGCCATAAAGTATTGCTATATTCTTTTTTATTAGCGAATTGGGAATACACTATTACGGTAGTGTAGTCAAATTAAGACCTAATCGTTTTGAGGTCTCCAGAAGCCAAAAACACCGTTTGTTTTAATTGATATATATATATATATATATATATATATATATATTTTATTATACATATTTTATATACATATATATGTGTATATATATATATATATATATTTATATATAAATGAGTGTGTCCGTGAACACGATAACTTTTGAACGGAACCTCCAATTTTGATGACATTTTATATAGGAGTGTAAGCCATCATCTACCTGAATGAGTTCGCGGACTAGAATGATCGAATCATGGGAATGTGTTTTTTGGGGGTTTCAAAGGTCAAAAGCGACAAAAATGGGTTTTGGGCATTTTTGACCTCAATTTTTAAAATCCATCAATTTGAACTGAAACAAATCATTAACTGAAACCATTCAGAAGAGCTTGAAAAAAACAAACAATGAAGTATTTTGAACTTTTTACTTATTCTAACTGGTTATAGAGAAAATAAAAAAAATACCTTTTCATGTTATTTTTATGGGAAATATCTTGCTTATTTATCGTCATATCTTGATAAAATTTTGTATATTCATTAAGAAAGTGTTCAACTTATATATACTCACAAAATCCATATTTCGACAAACCTACGTAATCACCCCTATGGGATTTATGGGGAAAATATAAATAACACCATATCTTGAAAAAGTTTGGCATGTACAATGACTAAGTAGGGTTTAACTTATATTTACTAACAAAATCCATACGGCGGCAAATATACATACTCTCATACCCATAGAATTTATAGGGAAATAGAAAATATACCTAAATTTCATTGGAAATTCGCTGAGTACGCAGGTCTGCTGCAACGGGGCTATTATACAATATAACATTCTATTATAATAGCTTTTTTACAATGAAACGTGCTATCAAAGCGAACTTTGTAACTTTAAACTGTGATTGATTTATAGTTATTGTTCCTTAAATTCCGTGGAAAACATTATAATTGTTATATGTGCTGAAAGAATCGCTGGTATTTAGGTTTAGTTTATAAAAAAGTTACACATACGGTTGTTAAATGTTGCTTCGATGTTTGTAACAAAGTTTATCAGGTTCGAAAATCCTTACAATGAACTAAGTTTCTAAATTATTTTTTAAGGAGGAAAAAAGTAGGAGAAAATGTAGGAGAGCGTTCTTTACTAAATTAAGAGGAATTGTAAATAAATTACTATTAAAAAAAGTTTGGTTGCAAAATTATTAATAACCATTGAAAAGTAAAATTATTTTAATCCATGAATAATATCAACTAAAATACATTTAACTTTAATAAAATCTTTACGCTTTTTTTAAATCCAAAGTAAATTTTAAAAGTGACAAAAAATGTAAACAAAGGTTTTGTAGTATTTAAAATGGAAATTAATGAACAGCAAATTATTCAGCTATACAAATGTTCTTAAGTTAAGTGCTGTGACGGCACTCTATTAATTTCTGATTTGCGTAATGAACTTCGAGTTCAATTAATATTGAATGTAATTCGATTAGACTCTTTTTCGAGCTACTGAACTGCAAAAATGTTGGTCCCAAAGAAAGTTCCCTTAATACAATACGAACGATAAATCACTAGGTTCGAGGTTCATTCTCCATTTTTCATGGGTTCTTTGTAAAGCCCTACCTAGATGTCGCGAGATCCAAGCCAGCGATAGTTCTCATCTCCTCGCTTTTTACTGACTAAATTATAAATCATAAAAAATTGCTTTTTACACATTATTTATTACTACAACTACTTTACTTTTTGGTTTGCTTCGATAAAGAAGTCATTTAAAGAAATTAGAAATACGGCTGTACTAAAATGTGAAACATACCAGAAGATTGAAATTAGTGATTTTAATAATGCCATTTTTAGAGTACTGGTTCATATGTTATTTAGTTATCCAGCCATTATTATGTGATTCATATTTTCGTTAATTGGATATTTTTTAACTATATGTAAGATGAAGGGAACCCTTAACCAGTTTAAGTCTCAGGACTCTGATTATTTCAGATGATTGTAACGTTAATTTATTATTATTGGTTTTATTTTTATTTTCATAATTTTATTTATGTTGTTTTGCTTTTAAATCTAACTATTCAAAATCATGTGTATAAAACTTTGAATTTAAATACTCAGCGAGTGGTAAACAAATTCTGAAATCGCTAGTAATGGATTTGGTGTAGCGCAAAGTGGTCCTTTTTTGCCGTTTAGCTGTATTTAGAATAGTGTAAAATTCTTGGCCGCGCCAAAAGTTCTCTGTGACCCAGAAACAGATCTTTTGTTACTGGATAGGCTCACAAGAAACATCATAACTTGGACGTAATCTTCTTTTTTTTATAAAACTTAACAAAATATTACTAAATACAAACCAAAGCAAATAAATAAATAAAAGACTTTCGTGTTAGATGATCTTGCCCTTTAAGATAACAAAAACCGTTACCATAAGCGTAAACCCACTGTATCATGTTGAGCCCACCTCTCTTAGAAATGTGATCACTTGTTCAACAACGAAAGGATTAGCTGATGTAACTTGAGCTAAGCTCTTCCAGCCGATACAAGCTGAAACTCTCCCAACCATGGTGGTACTATATTAAAACATGCTATATCAACTTACTACCATCGTTTCATTACTTAGTAGTTTGAAAATTAAGGAGTTTAATTATTTAGCTACGTACAGCTATATACAGCTATATACAACTGAAATACCTTCAAAAGATTAAAAGTCATCATTCAACATGACTTTTTTTCTCATAGAAAATTTTTGGATCCTAAAGCAATATGTAAAAGGGTTAGTTGTCTTTCAACTTTTCAACATTTATAGAACATTCTCTTGCATTCATGATAAACCGTCACTATCGTAATTAATATCTTCCTAGAAACGTTTTACATGTACAAAATCAAATAAAGGATTAAATCAATTTCATCACTACGTAAAACATGTTTCTTTTAAATGTAAGCTTTTTAATTTTGAATCATTTTATCTTCAGTAAAAGATAGGCAACTATTCTATAGCCTACCTAGAGGAGAGCATCAAACGTTTTTTCCTTAAAAGATTAAACCTCTTTAAGCCCTCCACGTTTACTTCCCCATGGCTCAACAGTTTATCGTCGATTCATGCGATTAGTCGCTTCAAAAATCCTCAGCTCGGTTGATATCACCTGGTATCAGCAATGCTGTTGAATTGTATCATAGTTATTAAATTACTGATACACGTAAACTTTCAATAGTTTCAATAGTTTTCAAATTAAAACAAAATTTTGAAGCAAATCATTTATTCAACTATAGTTATACTTCAAACCATTTGAAGAATTTTAAAGTAGGTTTCTTGTACAATCATTTAAGGGAATGAGAAATATCTTAAAACTGATAAATAAAACAATTAGGGAATTAAGTGAATATCGTAATTCAGGTTAGATCAAATGTGTCTATACACAACATTGAATAATTGTTAACTTGTATTACATTCGAATAAATACTTAGAGTAATGAAACCTTTAGCTAAACTTCAGCTATTGCTTTCATAAAATGCCTGCAACAACGTTGGTGGTGTGAGAAGGAATATACCAGTACGCAAATTTGTATGCATACATTATAAAAGTCCTAAAATGGCTTTTACAAATTCTTTAATTAAAATAAATTTTTCTTGTTCAATAACTCATGACAATAACATAGGCGACAGATTAAAACTATGAAGATTAATTGAAATGTTAATTTGGGCATTGAAGAAGTTTACTTAGTAATTTACACACTCTGTAAACACAATCACTGAAATCGATTACAACTTTGAAGACAAAGCCGTAAAGCATACCTGGGAGCTTTTGTTTGCAGTTCCACAAAGTTAGTAATCAAAATGTTATAAGGCGATTTTCCATACTACACACACACACATTTCGGATATAAATTTTATATGCGTCTTTTATGCTTGTTTTCATGTTTTATTAATTATAAAATTGAATTTTAATGTTTAAATGAAAAATAATTAATAAGTGTGTTTTATGAACATTATTTTTATTATTTGCTGTGCAGTTGTTAGAAAATTATCAAATCCCACGGATATTGCAGAAAAACTGCCCCTCAAGTTTCAGTTTTTGTATCTGTTTTATTCAGCAACATTGTTGTGTAAAAAGGTTAGGAAATATCATAAATAATACTTTTTCGTCACACTGCTTCGAAAACATCACTTTTCGATAGAACAGTGCGAGGATAAATTGGTTATTTTATTGAACAGAGAGACAAAACAAATCAGCTGTTCTTTCCGATTTTGTGTTTAAAATAAATAAAATCTGAAGGAGTAGATTAAATTAGACGATTGTTTAAAGTAGCAACAACAAGATAAACTGTCATTGTGAACAAGGCAAATAAGTTGAAAGTCATATCACATGCCCAAACCAATTTCATGTTTATTTTGATAATCAGGGTACATTGTAATGGCTTTAAGTGATTAGCAATTTAATATTTTCCTTATATTGTTTCAAGGGATTGGCTTACCATATTATTAGATGTTTGCCTCATTCTCATAGACTTAAAATCTTTTCTTCAATCATGTAGGGTCAAGTAAGGAGTGAGTAGCTGCACTACACAGTAAACGTGTTTAGTACTAATATAAGGGATTAATGACAGATTGTTTTGTATGGAAATATGTTATATTATATCTTAAACTTAGGCCCACATAATTGTAAACTAGATTTTACTACATTATTTATACACTATTAAAATACAAACATAAGTGTACTTGTTGGCCACACTTCATACGCCAGTTTTCGGCAGAAAAAAATCAACGCCCTTTTAAAGAATCTTCTTGCATAATTTTTTAATCTGAAATGTTTGAAGGTAGATTTAGAGGATACATTCAGACTTAAAAAGAAATATACAGGGTGTCCAGCTTCCACCTTTACAAACTTTTCCAGGTTATTAAGCATGCCAAAACAAACAGAAAAATCATATAAACATATGTCCGGAAATGCTTCGTTAAGCCGCTAGCCGCCATTTTGTTTTTTACACTTAAGAAATTTTATTTCCATAACGGGTTGTTGTATGGAGTTCATATTTGGCATGTACCTTAATCACACCAATGCGCATTTTTAGAAAAAAATATTATTTTTTGCCGATGTATATTTTCAAAATGGCGGACATTTTAAGTTTTTAAACTCAAACATCTAAAAAAAACAGTAAATTTAATAAAAACTTTACTAGACACAAAAAAGTTGACAAATTAAATTATCTAAACAGTGATACCAAGTTTGTAAGGATCCGGCAACAAATAACGGAGTTATGGTGGTTTTCTTGTAGAAAAACAATGATTTTGCACTATGATTAATGCCAATTTAGGTTATTTTAAGAGAAAAATCTCGATAACTCCGTTATTTGTTGTCGGATCCTTACAAACTTGGTATCAATGTTTAGATAATTTAATTTGTCAACTTTTTTGTGACTAATAAAATTTTTATAAAATTTACGGTTTTTAAGATATTTGAGTTTAAAAATTTAAAATGGCCGCCATTTTGAAAATATTGATCGGAAAAAATTAATATTTTTTCTAAAAATGAGCATTGGTGTGATTAAGGTATATGCCAAATATGAACTCCATACAACAACCCGTTACGGAAATAAAAATTCTTAAGTGTAAAAAACAAAATGGCGTCTAGCGGCTTAACGAAGCATTTTCGGACATATGTTTATATGATTTTTCTGTTTGTTTTGGCATGCTTAATAACCTGGAAAAGTTTGTAAAGGTGGAAGCTGGACACCCTGTATTTTTCCTTAAAAAGAAATATAAATTTTTAAAACTGAGTAGGAATCCATAGTAACAACATAAAATAATTGGAAAAATCATATATATGTCCAGGTCCTTGAGTAGTGGAGCTCGATCAAAAACTATGAAAGTTTGATTTGTAATCATAGTTGAGAACATCCAGTAGATGAAAAAATCGAATTTGTGAGATTTTCAGCGGGGGCAGAACATGGTGAAGATTAAGCTTAAAGGGAAAATGTATTGGCCTTCTTCATATCATATATAATATTTAGGGATGGACGGGAATGGATTTTTAGTTCGGGACGGGACGGGACGGGACGGGATTTTTTATTTTATCCGTCGAATTTCGGGACGGGATCGGGACGGGATTGCTCTTCTCAACGCTATCGGGAAATATTCGTTTTGACTTTTATCTGAATGTCGTAGAAAGACAAATTAATGTTAAATATCAACTGGTTCTCTTTTAAAATATTTCCACTTGTTTTTGTATAAGTTAAAATGAACCTCCTTTTGTTGAAAACATTTAAAATATCTAATTTTAGCGAATTTCCCATAGGGAATAAGCTATTACCGTAGGTCTCATGGTAAGACCTAAGCCCGGGACCATGTTACTTTTTCGTTTTAAGGTGCCCAGAGACCAAAAATAATAGTCATTAAAATTTATATATATATATATATATATATATATATATTCTATATATATATATATATGTATATATTTATATATGTATGTGTCCCTAGGCACGATAACTCTCGTAAAAACGGTCCGATCAACACCAAATTTGGTAGAGATGTGTAATCCTACGTTTATTCGGACGAGTTCGTAAACCAGACATATCGACCTACCGGAAGGGGTAGTTTTGGGGAGTTTTGTACCTCAAAAATTGGTTTTTTGCATTTTTCATGTGTAATTTAAAAATATTTTAAATTTTTACTTGGACCATTGGATTTAGCTCAAAAAAACACACAATTTAGTATTTTGAAGCTTTGCTCTATCTCCATTGGTTACCGAGATATTAAAAAGTCTAAAGACAGTACATGGTATTTTGAGGCTCCAATGTTAATCTTATGGAGAATAAGGATGTGTTAATATTTCACTTATTAAGCAATATTTTTGGATGAAACTGGGTTTCCAGCTTCATTTGGTTGAGATTCATCCATTTATGGTAAAAAATCTTGGTTTTTGTGCTTATCATGGCAGCAAACCTGCATACTCTTTTCTCATGTTAATTATATGGAGAATAGGAAAACTCCTTTAGCAATGGATAGATATTATTGAAACATAGTACATGGCTTCATATGGTCGAAATAATTTTTTTGTATGCTAAAAACGTACTTTTAGTGTTCCCATGGCAGCATACCTGCATACTCTTTCCCTATATTTATCATAAGGAGAATAGACATTTATTTCCCTATTTTTATGAGCACGTGATGATATTTGATTTAAGGGTTTATTTGGTCAAAATTAATATTACTAATTTGGAAATTCGCTGAGTACGCAGGTCTGCTGCGACGGGGGGTATTTATATTTGCAGCATACAATGAGATAAGGATAAAGTATAAATTTTCTTGTAACAAAAAAAAAATTAATCAAATTACTAAACAATATACATATAAAAATTCCATTAAACATTTTATTAAAGTTTTGTTGAATGAAATATTAAACGTTTTCTATAAAGAATGGTAAGAAAAATTAAGTACATAAAAATATAGATTAAAACTATTAGAAAAATTGTCAAGAAAACAAAACTGTATTACATAAATAGGCCTAAGACCTGCTCAATTAAAAAAAAAAAAAAAAAAAAAAAATTGAAATTGTAATAATCATTCACCCTAAGGAATTAAGTGGTTCAACAAACCAAAGCCATTTATAAACCCAAGAAATGTTTATTTTTAATTTTTTTATCGATTTAACTGAGACAGGTTCTTACTTAGAAATTATCATAAAAATTGAACTTTAAAAATATACACTATTAGACCTAATTGTTTTATTATTTTTTCTATACTCATTTAGCTATTTTTTGAAAAAAAGGAGTGTCTAATGAAAAAAATCAATAAAAAACAATGAAAGTTTAAAGAACCTAACCTAACCTCAAAATCTAATAAATGTATTTTAATGTTTAGTTTTTAAAAATATATTTAATGGGATTTGAAGTTTTTCATTTAATAATTATATTAAATTATAATAAGATGTTTTTAACATTATAAAACAGTAATTCAATTAAAGATTAATTTATTTAAAAATACTTTGTCACTTTTCCTTTGATTGGAAAGTCACACAACATTGGTTGACATTTTGTTTAATTTGTAATAATTAGACGAATCAAACGAGCCATCCCTTAGTTTTCTACGACAATTGGTTCAGAAAGTAGCATTTGGTACTTGGAGCAAACAACACCCCTCTTGAATAAATTACTGCTGGAGGTCGAACAATAGATAAGCTGAACAATAGATCGTCTCTGGCGTCCGTGGAATGTTTAAGCGTGTATTTGAAACGATCCTCGTTAGCGAGACCGCCGGCCGCGATCGCCGACCGAGATCGCCGACCGAGAACGACGGCCGAGATCGCCGGCTGCGATCGCGGCCGCCGCGCCGTTCGGCAGTTCCCGTCCCGATAAATTCCCGAGTAAAAAAAATCCCGCCCGATGATCGGGACAAATTTGCTCCCGAAAATTTCCCCGTAATTTCGGGTTCCGTCCATCCCTAATAATATTAAAGGTTTTTGAATTAAGAACGAGACATTACAAACCCAACCTCAAAATGCCAAAATGTATTCCAAAATGCAATGTGCCGTGGGTTATTGCGTTTTTAATTTCGGTGATTTAATGTGAATGCCTTCTTTGCTGCCTGTCATTTCTGCCTCAGACGTCCGTCCAATTGTCCCTTATTTATAAAGTTAAAAAAAAAAACCACTAAAATGAAGTAAAGAAAATTATATGTATTTTTTCATTTGTCGTCCCCAATTGCTGTCACAAAACATGCATTATGAATTTCAGCCCAAACTATGAATTACATCCTATAAAAGCTTACAAAAAAATTAATTAATTAACGTAATTTTAAGTCAGTTGAAAGAACAACGTCGCAAACCAGACCTCAAAATAGATGTTCAGGCTAGAAATAACTAACAAATGAGGCGTTTACAAGTTTTTAGATATGTAATAATAGTATAACATTACTTAATTGCATTTTATTTTAATAACATAAGCAAAAACAGATCTTAACCTATGTGGATAATCAATATTTTACTTTCTTTTAAGGATTAATGTAATTGTTACTATATTATGAATTTCAGTAGAATAAAAGACGCATTAATAATCAGAAACCCCAATAGTAAAATTATCTAACTAACATGAATAAAATCTATTGAAAACTTATAAAATATTCAACTTTAATGTGGCAATTTTACATATTTTCAATTTAATTTAGTATAGATTTCTTCAATTCGTATCATTCACAAAGATGGCATCGCCATTAACAAAAGCTTTCAAGTTTGGCTTGGAGGTTTCGTTCACCAAGCTCAAATCGATTTCTGAAATTGTATTAAGGAGTGTTGAAAGTCTTAAGTAAACTTTATTCTTCCCTTGGCGTTTGTATAGGATCCTCCTTCCGACTTTACCGTTTTAGCCGTAATCTGCTTATTTTTACACTTATAGTTAAAATAATACTCGATGTTTATAACAGAATGCCGTTATTTGTAACGGGCACTACTGAAAATGTTTTCAAGATACTTAAACCATTAATACCCTCATCGCAGCAGACCTGCGTACTCAGCGAATTTCCAAACGATCTTGAGATATCGCATTTTCCCCATTAACACCATAGGAACGAGTATGTAGGTTTGCTGCCATGGGATGTTGTTAGAAAATGTTAGTTTTGTTAGGAAATGTAATAGTTACGTAAGGTAAATATCAAACTGTATAAATATTCAGCACTTTTTAATTTTCCCCATAAACCCCATGGGGGTGAGTATGTAGGTTTGCCGCCATATGGGTGTTGTGAGCAAATATCAGTTAAACCCTACCTAGTGAATGTACATACCGAATATTATCAAGTTATGGCGGTCTTTTCATTTTCCCCATAAACCCCACAGGGGTGAGTATGTAGGTTTGCCGCCGTATGGGTGTTGTAAGCAAATATTAGTTAAGCCCTGCCAAGTGAATGAACATACCAAATTTTATCAAGTTATTCCAATAAATAAGCGAGATACAGGGTTTTGTTGATTTCCCATAAGTTAATACGTGGAAAACCTATTTTTGGCTTTTCTCCGTAACCTGTTCAGCCAAGTTAAATATTAAAAATACCATATTGTTTGTTTTTTAAGGTCTTTTAAATGGTTTTAGTTAAAATTGTTGATTTTTGAAAATTATGCTCCAAAAATGCCAAAAACCCATTTTTGACCCCTTTGAAACCCCATAAAACCCCGTTCCTATTACCTGATTATGCTGGTTCGCGAACTCATGGTCTATAGACCATGAAAATAGACTGGTAATAGAAAATAGAAAATAGACCTGGTCTTATACCTTCATACCAAATTTGATAAAATCGGAGGTCCCCTTCAAAAGTTATCGGTACCACGAACACACACACACACACAGTCTTGTTCACCTATATTTGTGGGGCCTTGGGATTACACACCTATTTGGGGGCCCATGTGTGTGCATTTGACAGGTACTGTGGGGCCATTTGGAATTGTGGGGCCGTACAAAAAACCTAACCTAACCTAACCTAAACTAACCTAAACTAACCTAACCTAACCTAACTTACCTAACCTAATAAACTAACCTTTATTGACTTTTTAAACAATAAAAAGTAGAATTTTAGCTCAAAATAAATTATGGGGCCGTGTGTATGGCCCCGCAATTTCAGAAGGTCCCACACTCACGTGAAATTGGTAACACACTTGGCCCCACAAATATAGGGGACACTGTCCACACACACACACACACACACACACACACACACACACACACACACACACACACACACACACACACACACACACACACACACACACACACACACACACACACACACACACACACACACACACACACACACACACACACACACACACACACACACACACACACACACACACACACACACACACACACACACACACACACACACACACACACACACACACACACACACACACACACACACACACACACACACACACACACACACACACACACACACACACACACACACACACACACACACACACACACACACACACACACACACACACACACACACACACACACACACACACACACACACACACACACACACACACACACACACACACACACACACACACACACACACACACACACACACACACACACACACACACACACACACACACACACACACACACACACACACACACACACACACACACACACACACACACACACACACACACACACACACACACACACACACACACACACACACACACACACACACACACACACACAATAGATTATTAATTAATACTAAGAAGTCAAATGCTATAATTTTTTCATATAAGCCATCTTCAACAGAAATTGTAAAAAGGGATTTATTGTTAAAGTGTCATTCTCTACTGTGTATTTATAGGTGCTGTTGTGATAAAATAGAAATAGTTAACACTGTAAAATATCTTGGTGTCCATATTGATGCTGACTTATGTTGGAGGTCACATGTTGATTATGTTGTTAAAAAACTCAGACAAATTAGTTCCAATTTATATTTCATGAGAAGTTACTTAACTCCTATTGATTTGAGAACTCTCTACTTATCTTGGTTCGAAGCCACTCTTAAATATGGAATAATCCACTGGGGTGGTACATTTGACGAAATTCTTAAACCAGTTATTGTGGCACAAAAACTAGCGTTACGTACTGTGTGTTGTACAAGTAAATATGCACATTCAGAACCTTTGTTTAAATTTTTAAATGTTTTAAATTTCCGTCAAATTTATATCTATTCAATATTGATGTACATTAAAAAGAATTTTAATTTATATACCCCAATAGAGATCAGACGCGCGACTAGAACCGCAAACCCACTTATGGTGTCATTTCCACCTTATATGAAGGAAACCAGTAGAAAACAATGCTTCTATTGTTCTACTTTTCTGTTCAATAAATTTTGTAATATCATTCCTCAAACAGCTAAAATTTCAATTTATAAAAAGTGTATTAGAAAGATGATATTTGATTTAGAGATAGTTTAATGTTTAGTAAATATTGTAAGCTATGTGTATTGTATAGCCTGGTATTGGAAAATTATGTGTACAGAATAGAAGGTTATTATTCTGTTTATTATGTTTAAGGTTATTATAAGTCATTTGGTTTATTTGTTATGTAATCTTTGTAAAAAAAATTGTTTTCTGTAAAAATGCTGACTCAGGACAAACCATGTAATAGCAATAGTAATTGAAAATTGTATATTGTTGGCCGCGCGTGCTATGAGCACATGGCCAAAAAAGACAATTTGTAAATTTGTAAATTTTTGGAAAATAAAGGATTTTTGAACTTGAACTTGAACTTGAACACACACACACACACACACACACACACACACACACACACACACACACACACACACACACACACACACACACACACACACACACACACACACACACACACACACACACACACACACACACACACACACACACACACACACACACACACACACATACACACGCACACACGCACGCACGCACGCACGCACGCACGCACGCACGCACGCACGCACGCACGCACGCACGCACGCACGCACGCACGCACGCACGCACGCACGCACGCACGCACGCACGCACGCACGCACGCACGCACGCACGCACGCACGCACGCACGCACGCACGCACGCACGCACGCACGCACGCACGCACGCACGCACGCACGCACGCACGCACGCACGCACGCACGCACGCACGCACGCACGCACGCACGCACGCACGCACGCACGCACGCACGCACGCACGCACGCACGCACGCATCCACACACACACACACACACACACACACACACACACACACACACACACACACACACACACACACACACACACACACACACACACACACACACACACACACACACACACACACACACACACACACACACACACACACACACACACACACACACACACACACACACACACACACACACACACACACACACACACACACACACACACACACACACACACAAAATGGAAAAATAACATGGTCCCGGGCTTAGGTCTTACCATGGCTACTACCGTAATAGCGTATTCCCTATAGGGAAATTTGCTAAAATGGCAAATTAAAGAAGGGGAAAAAGTTTTTTCATACCTTAATACGTTAAAATGTGAGCTTCATTTGTAGTCCTACAGCACACACCAATTGCCAATCTTGCCAGTTGCTGATTTCTTGCCAAGTGTTTTACAGAACATTCTGTCACTGTTTTATCCGAGGTAACATTCGCGATTGCTGATGAAATTCGCTCATGCCGATGTCTTGAGTCTTGCATGTTTTATGCATACGCAATTTTTTTATGTAAGTTCAGAAAAAACTCCAAAGGGGTAAAATCAGGACTCCTAAGAGGCCAAGGAATAGGCGCGTTTTGTGTTTCCAACCATTACTAAATCTTTAGTTTAGCGAGTCATGTTTAATCCCAAAGGTTACTGTTTTATCTCATTCAAAACTATAAACAAAACGTACTTGTTTTAAGATATGATTGATTTTTAAATCGTTAAGTTGTCTAGAAACGCCTTTCAGTAGCGAACGTTCAAAATCCTGGCATTCTTTCATAAACACCCTGCATTTAAACAAATTAGATTATACAGTATTTTGTAAGTTATCGGCTGTGTTTATTGAGAGTTAAATAGAGTCATTTCCTGAAACCCTTCTGTCCGCATCGGTTTTGCTCAAGAACCTCTACTTCAGTGAAAAATGGTGAGTGATGTGGGAAGAAGGTGATTTATAGCTTGTTTTGTGGTGGACAGTCTTATGTCATCGCAATAACTTAACAATTCATCTGCACAAGATATTGCAGATTTATGTATCATATATCTTTGATCTATGAAACAACGCGACTCTTAACAGCCCTTTTATTGGTTTCCAAATTACTTTCTAAGTAATTGGAATTTTAAATATGTATTTTTACTTTAATTTTACTTTAATTGCTCGGAAAGTCATTAAGTGATTGTGATTGTGATTGTATTAAAAATTTAAACGATGAGTAATATATTTTCTGTAGTACAAAAAAATCAGGAAAGTGCTTAACGATTAATGTTATAAATAAATAATATTATAATGAACTGCATATAACATAGTAATCACTTACGACACAAATTGGAGTATAGTATTGCAGGGTGATGGAGCTCGATGACAGGTTGTTAGTTATTTGTATGGCAATTAAATTGTATTGCATTTTGACCTTGTTAATTTTCAGTTAATAATACTTGTAGTTGTTAAGTTAGAGAACACTAACAAAGCCGAACAATTTATTTAATAAATATATTTTAGAATCGTTAAAAAATAACAACTACCATTGTAACAAAATATTACGTTTAAGTCGGTAGTTTTTTGGATTGGTAATACTGCATTACTTATGAATATAATTATCTATGTGGCAGAGTATTGAACGATGGTACACGGATTGTTTTTAGTCCAAAATATTGAAACATCACTGTTTTCATACGGTATCCATTTGAGTATATTTATATGACTTCAGGGCTCTGCTGTACGGGCTCTAAAGTTTACCATGTTGGTTTCAGCAAATAAATTCAATAAGTTCTTCAAAAATGTAAAAACTTGTTTTACACATTTAGAGATAAATTTTCACCAAATTTAGTACCTATTTTAGAAATAAAATTATCCTAGATTTTTTGCATGAATGTACGGTATTCAGTTTTAATAACAGGAATATGTAAGTTGTAATCTTAGATATCTTCCTTGTTAATAACATCTCTGTTTTAAACAGCCGTTTTATATATTTCACCGGTTTCAACCTCTCGTATTAACCCCAGTCGGTATCACTTGCCCGGGCACTGGCGGGGGTTGTTATCACCCCTCTTGCTCACGGACTGATAACGCCCCAACTTGTTGGTGCCAGTCTTCAATTACTCCCAATTAGACTCGCCTAGCCTTCATCTGACACAAGCCTTGCAATCATGCTGCACTAACTTGTTATTACCTGTTCGATATATTACGCAATGTTTTTGGGATTGGTGTCACTTAAGACATAGTATGAAGCCTAATATGGTACAATTTTATAAAACAGCGATTAAAATTTATCACTAAAAACAAAAATACTAATTTTAATTTTTATGGGGTTTCTTTGAGAATAATATGCTTTTAATAAAATTTTCTTCCATTCATGTATCATTCAGAAGAGTTTTCACAAAACCACAATGAAGTTGTAATTATTAATCATTTCTCAAAGCATTTATATTGTGATGAGTTGTCAGTACTGAGTGGTTAAGAGCCATCTTCACCTTTGGGCCAGCAGCCCATTGTTGCGCAGTCAGCAATGTTAATTATAGGGCTTTGATGCAAAACATGTTATTTTATTTCCCTGTTTTGGACGCAGTTTTTCAACCGATTTTCTTTAAACTTGGTAAGTGTTTAGTAGAAATTATAGTTATATTAGTTGAATAGTTATATTAGGCCCCTCATACCTCGAAAGTTTGAATATTCAACATATATTACTCTCTGTAAAATCGCAAAGTTAATCGATTTTCCTTCGTAATATTTGTTAAATTTTTAAAATTTTGAGGTATGAGGGTCCTAGTATAACTATTTAACTAAACACTTGCCAGTTAAAAAAAAAAATCGGATGAAAAACGGCGTTTGAAACAGGGGAATAAAATAACATGTTTTGCATTGAAAGTAGTATGGTTAACATTGCAGACTGCGCAACGATGGGCTACTGGCCCAAAGGTGAAGATGACTCTTAAGGATACTGGCATTTGTTTATTTTTATCACAGTACTTCATCTTACGAGCAGGTATTATACGGATGATGATGGTAAAATACTTTTGTTTTACTCTTGTTTGTTGTTGCATTTTTATTTTAAAGGAATTTAAATGTTTCTAAATAAAGTTTTTCCTTAATTAATCTTCTAAGTAGAAGTTTTAATTTAATTCCATAGGTATT
>CM061533.1:201258788-201333561 GCA_030545055.2 Neoaliturus tenellus
GATGAAATCTCCTGTGGATCCACAATCCCTTCATGACTATTAGTGTTCTCCTTTTTTATAGTGCATTTCCAATTTTAAAAGGTTATAAACTATGAGGTTATCTTAACTCAAAATATCTGCTAAATAACCAGCTGAGTTTATGATTAAACACTGGAACATCTGCTTAATTACCCGTGTAGATATAAAAATCTTCTTCCCATTAGATTAACGTTGGAACTTCAAGGTCCATTGGGGCAAAGCCCAGGTAACTTTTGACAATTCTGGTATTTTTCCTTGCGTCCTTGGACCTCAAGCTTTAAAATGAGCCATCATACGTTGCTCTATCTTTCTTCTAACTCGAGATATTTCGTGGGGACCGATTCGCTTACGGAATTATATATATAGATTTAAATGTTTATAGTTAATATAATATTATGTAAATAAAGTATTTTATATTTTCTACTTTGGATATCAAAAACTATATCTAAATATAACAATGTATTACTAATTTATATCACTATAAAGTTGACAAGCAATATCAGACGTTACATTTACTTTCAAAGACAAGAGAGTCTAGTAACTTAGTATTTAGTTTCAAAATCAAAAGAGTCTGATATTTTAGTAAAGCGAGTGTTTTAAATTGTACGAAGTCACACATTAGATTTAGTTCAGCATAGAGAAAGAGGTTTGTTGGTTTAATCTTTGTGCAAACTCGACTTTCAAAGACAAACGAGTCTAGTAATATATTATTTTACTTTAAAAATTAAAAGAGTCTGATGGTTTAGTTAGTATTTGTACATGTTTGTGCGGACTCGGCATTTATAATTTACTTTAAAAATCAAAGAGTCTAGTAGCTTAGTATTTTACTTTCAAAATCTAAGTTTCTGTTAGTATTTGCACATATTTTTGCAACTCAACATATAATTTGTGCAGACTTGACATTACCTTTACTTTCAAAGACAAGAGGGTCTATTAACTTAGTATTTTAGTTTGAAAATCAAAAGAGTCTGATAGTTTAGTAAAGCGAGTGTTTTAAATTGTACGAAGTCACACATTAGATTTAGTTCAGCATAGAGAAAGAGATTTGTTGGTTTAATCTTTGTGCAAACTCGACATGACATTGACTTTCAAAGACAAACGAGTCTAATAATATATAGTATTTTACTTTCAAAGTCAAAAGAGTCTGATGGTTTAGTTAGTATTTGTACATGTTTGTGCGGACTCGACATTTATAATTTACTTTAAAAGTCAAAGAGTCCAGTAGGTTAGTATTTTATTCTCAACCAAAGTGTTTGTTAGTATTTGAACATATTTTTGCGGCTCAACATTTGAAATTTACTTTCATAGTCAAAATAGTCTAATAACCGAGTAACTGTACATTTTTAGCAGACTATAACTTGAAAATTCTAATAACTTGACCATTCTAATAACTTGATATTTTTTAAAGTGCAAATATTCTGTGGGTTTAAATTGTGCGGACTCCACATTGCATTTCCCTTCAAAGTTAAGAGAGTCTGATAGTTTGATAAAGCAAGTTTTTTTTTTTAATTGGACGAAGTCACACATTAAATTTAGTTCAATATAGAGAAAGAGGTATGAGAACTCCTCACGAAAGATCAACTATTAAAAAAACCTAAACAAAAAAAAGAAAAAATAAAAAAAACCAAAAGAAAAAAATTGGAAAAAACATAAATAAAAAACAAAAACAAAATAAACTTCTTTTCAAAAAATTGAAAAACAAAAGAAAAAAATTGAAAAAAAAACAAAAGAAAAATAAAAAATACTAAAAAAGTAAATTTTGCGCGCAAAATTTTCTTTTTTAGTATTTTTTATTTTTCTTTTGTTTTTTTTCAATTTTTTTCTTTTGTTTTTCAATTTTTTGAAAAGAAGTTTATTTTGTTTTTGTTTTTTATTTATGTTTTTTCCAATTTTTTTCTTTTGGTTTTTTTTATTTTTTCTTTTTTTTGTTTAGGTTTTTTTAATAGTTGATCTTTCGTGAGGAGTTCTCATACCTCTTTCTCTATATTGAACTAAATTTAATGTGTGACTTCGTCCAATTAAAAAAAAAAACTTGCTTTATCAAACTATCAGACTCTCTTAACTTTGAAGGGAAATGCAATGTGGAGTCCGCACAATTTAAACCCACAGAATATTTGCACTTTAAAAAATATCAAGTTATTAGAATGGTCAAGTTATTAGAATTTTCAAGTTATAGTCTGCTAAAAATGTACAGTTACTCGGTTATTAGACTATTTTGACTATGAAAGTAAATTTCAAATGTTGAGCCGCAAAAATATGTTCAAATACTAACAAACACTTTGGTTTTGAGAATAAAATACTAACCTACTGGACTCTTTGACTTTTAAAGTAAATTATAAATGTCGAGTCCGCACAAACATGTACAAATACTAACTAAACCATCAGACTCTTTTGACTTTGAAAGTAAAATACTATATATTATTAGACTCGTTTGTCTTTGAAAGTCAATGTCATGTCGAGTTTGCACAAAGATTAAACCAACAAATCTCTTTCTCTATGCTGAACTAAATCTAATGTGTGACTTCGTACAATTTAAAACACTCGCTTTACTAAACTATCAGACTCTTTTGATTTTCAAACTAAAATACTAAGTTAATAGACCCTCTTGTCTTTGAAAGTAAAGGTAATGTCAAGTCTGCACAAATTATATGTTGAGTTGCAAAAATATGTGCAAATACTAACAGAAACTTAGATTTTGAAAGTAAAATACTAAGCTACTAGACTCTTTGATTTTTAAAGTAAATTATAAATGCCGAGTCCGCACAAACATGTACAAATACTAACTAAACCATCAGACTCTTTTAATTTTTAAAGTAAAATAATATATTACTAGACTCGTTTGTCTTTGAAAGTCGAGTTTGCACAAAGATTAAACCAACAAACCTCTTTCTCTATGCTGAACTAAATCTAATGTGTGACTTCGTACAATTTAAAACACTCGCTTTACTAAAATATCAGACTCTTTTGATTTTGAAACTAAATACTAAGTTACTAGACTCTCTTGTCTTTGAAAGTAAATGTAACGTCTGATATTGCTTGTCAACTTTATAGTGATATAAATTAGTAATACATTGTTATATTTAGATATAGTTTTTGATATCCAAAGTAGAAAATATAAAATACTTTATTTACATAATATTATATTAACTATAAACATTTAAATCTATATATATAATTCCGTAAGCGAATCGGTCCCCACGAAATATCTCGAGTTAGAAGAAAGATAGAGCAACGTATGATGGCTCATTTTAAAGCTTGAGGTCCAAGGACGCAAGGAAAAATACCAGAATTGTCAAAAGTTACCTGGGCTTTGCCCCAATGGACCTTGAAGTTCCAACGTTAATCTAATGGGAAGAAGATTTTTATATCTACACGGGTAATTAAGCAGATGTTCCAGTGTTTAATCATAAACTCAGCTGGTTATTTAGCAGATATTTTGAGTTAAGATAACCTCATAGTTTATAACCTTTTAAAATTGGAAATGCACTATAAAAAAGGAGAACACTAATAGTCATGAAGGGATTGTGGATCCACAGGAGATTTCATCTTCGTGATCCCATCTATGTCATTAGGGAAATAGGAGTATTCAGCATAAAAAATAAAAAAGTTAAAATTATATTAGACGTGGCATGGTTGATATAATGGTCAATTGTCTTTACTCAGTGAATGACGTTTAGTTATTACATTACTGCTTCATATTGGCTATTAATAGATAAGTTGAAGAGTTGAATCTTTATGTTGAGTATTTATTTTCGACTGAATCATTATATGTAAACTACTAACAATTGATAATCTCCATATGAGGAATATTTTGGTTTGGTTTTATCCATTCTCTGCTTTTTCCTTTACGTAGGTCGTAGGGAATCATTAACGCCCGTTAATCCATAAAGACGCGGAGTTTTTTAGGTTAATTATAGTGTTCTACTTCACTGATGAACAGACAAAATAGACTACAATCAATGTATAAGGGACATCGGTGGCACGGAGTGTAAGGAGGTATGGAGGCACGGGGGAGACATGGGAGGAATAGGGGAAATGGCGGGGGGCACACGAGGACAAGGAGGTGCGGGGAGGGACGGCGGGGATGGCAGCAGGGAACCACAGGGAGTGCAGGGGAGTTCGGGGATGTGGGGGCATGAAGGGCACGAAGGGTGTCGGTGGCACTGGAGACAGGGGGACACAAGGAGCATTAGGGGCGTCGGTGGCAAAAGGGGTAGATGGGCATGGGGGACACGGTTACCACGGGGAGCAACGTTGGGCATGGCGGTACGGAAACATAGGGTGCCCGGAGGCACATGGCGGAGCGGGAGTTGGAAGGCACAATGGGTACTAGGGGCGTCGGTGGCACGAGGCACGGGGGGCAGATGGAAATGGGGACACTGGAGAGGCTTGTGGGGCGTAGAGAGCATGGGGACCACGGGGAAGAACGGTGGGCAAGTGGACACAGGAGTACCTGGGTGCGGGGGAATGGGGCACGAGTCACGAGGGTTGTCGGGGGCACTGGGGTTATAGGTTGCATGAGGAGAAATGTTGGACATAGGGCACGGGGGTATGGATGCATGGTAATGGGGGCACAAGGGTGGGGCCTACTGGTGGCGTCGGTGGCACAGAAGTTGGTTGTTCATGGGGGCATTGGGAGGAATGAGGAACATAGAAGGCGTGGGGGCCACGGGTATGAACTGCGGGCATGTGGCCAAGAGAGAATGAAGGACAGAGGGTTGTGAGGGGGCAAAGGGGTACAGAGGCATGGGGGATACTCAAACCCCGGGGCATAGGGGGTTTAGAAACACGGATCAGGAGAGGTGAACGGGAGCACGGGGATGCATGGGGTCACGGTCATTGTGGGAAATGGGGGGAACATAGGTCCAGGGTGAAGGAGTGTGCAGTATTAATGGGCTTATGTTGTATTGACCTATTTTATTTATTTGAGTTACAGACTCATCATAAACATGTTTAAAATTAAAACTATTTCAACCTTAATCAAATAAGGTAGTATAATACCTTTTACCATGTTTGGAAGCTTAATAGTGCAATAATTTTTTTCAACAAAATAGACTACTGTATTTTAATACAGAATACATTATTAGTAAATTACTGATTTGATACCACTAAAGAGTTTCGTCAAAATTAGGAAATATTTTATGAGAAAACCCAAACGTGTACATTGACACTACAGCTAGAGAAAAATACAGTATCCCTAATACTGCAAGGTGATAAATTTAAACTTCTTTTTGGAGACAAAACCAATTTGATTTTTAGGGGCCTTTGCCCCTACACACCACTAGTTTAAATTAATTTGATTAAAAACAAATTTGCATAAATAGAACATCATGCGAACAGAATAATCTGTTTCTAAATCTCAAAACATGATAAATGTAGGATATCAGCTGGTTAGCTGATTATAGCTAGGTTATCTATTTTTATATCTTTCACTTGATACATTTATTTTAAAATATTTCTTTTGGATTAAAACACTTTAGAATTTTGTGCATTGGTTTGCTGCAAAGATTTGTTTTGACCAAATAATAGTTCTTTATTATTTATTACCAAAATTTATATATATATATACCAAGTATATACCAAAATTTATTTAAAATTAAAATTAGACATAGTTAAATTTATTTCAAAATGATAAATTTGCCAGTTTGTGGCATACGTTGGGTAACCGCTCCCTGCCAATGGGATGTATCCTAGGACCTTTGCTGTTTCTAATATACATAAACAACAAATCAAAATTAAATATTAATGGTGAATTGTTTCCTTTTGCTGGTGATCCAGCTCTACTTTCGCTTGGGATAATGTGAGATGATGCATTTGAGCAGGCAGCCTCTAACCTGGCTAAAATAAAAAACTGGTTTGACCACTATATACTTTGTATAAATATATATATAAAAAAAAAACAAAGTGTTTTCCAATTTATTTTAAAAGCGCCTCTGGGTCAAGTCAAACAGAGCTTAAAATTCATTCCTCTGTGGTGTTCCATGGTCTGCTGATTGCAGCTGTGGCATTGTGGAGCAAGTGGATCAATATAAATATTTAAAAGTAATTTTACACCAAAAGATGTAATGGAAGCCCCTCATTCAATTCTTAAAACATAAACTAAAAACAATGACTTTTGCTTAAAGACAGCCAAGACAGGTGCTGACCGCGGATCACTGCAGGAGTGTGTATTACGCTTATGTGCAGTCCATATGGGGGACGTGGGGTGATGCATCTGCCTCGGTGATGGAACCACCGGCTATCACGCAGTGAACCTATACTATATTACGAGCAATGTCTGAAGGGATGTGTGTTCTACGATTTCGAAATTTAGCGGATAGATTTTGTTTAAACTTTGCATTTAAGAGTGTTTTTGCTCAAAAGATAAGCTTAGAAACAGCCTCAATCCCATGGAAAAATCGAATTTGCTCTAAATTTAAGTTTAAAAACTTGTTATTTTTAACATTGGTCTTATGGGTTGCTATTTTAACGAAATAACAACTAAAAGTAAACAAAAATAAAGGAGTGTTCATTTTAAGCAGTTTTGTGACAGCTGTTATCTGCGAAGAGTCAGGTGTAGATTTAATAGCTTGATTACTATGACACTATAACAAAAGTGAATTAAAACCAACTATTTTTATTACCAATAACTTAGTAATGTTTGTCTAATTTGGGTCTCTATTATCTTGGTAGCAGCGTTCGTACGGGGTTCATTTTAGTTTAAAAACCTGTGAACACCATTTGTTCATTTTCATATATTTATATATATCTATATGCATGTGTCCTTGGTACTGATAACACGAAAACCAACAATTCTTATTAAATTGATATGGAGGTGTAAGACCAGCTCTATTTTCATAAATTCGTGAAGCAGCATGATCGGGTTATGGGAACAAGGTTTTATGAGGTTTCAAATGAATTTTTGGCATTTTCAAATCTCAACTTTTAAAACTAAAGAAATTTGTTTTCTTTTAACTAAAACCATTTTAAAATGTTTAAAAAATCAATCTTTTTTTAAAATTTTTAGTTTGGGTTAACAGGTTACAGAGAAAAATAACAAACAAATATTTTCCATGTTGTTCTTGTTATGAGGAATTAACAAAACCCTCTATCTCACATATTTATTAACGTAATTCGGTGAAATTCGGTATGTACATTCACTAGGTAAGGCTTAACAAATAGGCTATTTGCTTATAGCACTAATATAGCGGCAAACCTAAAGACTTGCCCTCATAGGGTTTATGGCAAAAATTAAAAAGTGGGCATGGAGTGGAATTGATACAATTTGATATTTACCTTACCTAACCCAACGTAAGTATACCTTTAACTTCGTAACCGTTTGTATTACAAACGTGAAATTTTTCACGCACCACTAGGATGACATAACACTTTAGACCAGAAGGTTTTCGAAAGTATGACTCGCAAAACATTTATAGTTTTTTAATGTTTTTAAATCAACCATTTATGATATTTAATAAATAGAACATTATCAATACAAAACGAAATTACATAAAAGATCCTCTGGCCTAAAGATGGCTTAGAAATTAAAGTCAATATAAAAAAAAATTACAACCATTTATCTTTAATAGTTTGTGAAAAAAAAGAACATATGTTAACATGTTGGAGATAAGGGAAATCAAAAGTAATCTGCTCCCCATAATTATTAGGCTACAATAAGATTGTATAAAAATCACAGTTAAGATTAAAAGTAATGTAGCTATGGAGAAGTAGGAAAAAATACAGTAGATAAATTTAAAATAAAACATTGATTTCAAATGTTATTTATACATTAAAACAATTGTCTTATTTCCAATGAATGATTAAAAGCGTTATTCCAAATGTAGACACAAAACACGTCCAACACCACAAAAATGACCGACCGGCGGTGCAACGGAGCTATCGTTACACGCATTCACTGTAGACAAACGGTTGAATTTTTTCTTATTAATGATGGTTCTTACTTATCGCAGTTTATAATAGTGTTAATCGTGAATTTAAATGAAACCTTAAATGAAAATGAAATTCGTAATTGTAGCACTGACACACATACATTACATACTTTTCAAGTCAGTTAATAAGTTTAAAACCGGGTTTCGAAGAAAAACTGATAAGATGTCACTAATGATGAGGGCACTATTTTAAGAGTTTAACTTGATTTAAAGTAGGTTTCACCATTACAAATATCATAAAAGCATGTTTCACTGGTATTAAGGAATTTTTATGCTTTTATACATGATAATTTAAACATATTTTCAAAATTTTTTTATACATAAAATTATTACTGTACTTACATTGTTTTATAGTAATTTGAGTATGATTAATCTATATATATAATTCTGTAAGCGATATTTCTTGAGCAAAATTGTGAGCGTCATACAGATCGCAGAAAGATGGAATGGGTCTTAAATTAAAGGTCTCGGTCCCATGCACGAGGGAAAACTATCGGCAGGTCCATAATGTTAACAGGAAATGAGAAATCACGTAAAACGTCCTCCATAAGAATAGCATGGGGATTTAAAAAACGTCTGCTTTGTATGCATTAAAACATGTGTTATGGTTTAATTTCAAAATGAGACAGAGATGATAACATAGATTGAAGATAACATAATAATTCACACCAAGAGAAGCAATCTATATATATATATATATATATATATATATATAATTCTATAAACGAAATTTCTTGAGCAAAATTGTGAGCGTTTTGCAAATCGCAGAAAGATGGTGGGAGTTTGAAATTAAAGGTTTCGGTCCCATAAAGCGTATCCATAAAGTTACAAGGAAATGAGAAATATAGTGCAACGCCCTCCTTAAGACTAGCATGGGGATTCGAAAAATGGCTTCTTTGTGTACATTGAAATATATGTTTTGGTTTTATTTTAAAACGAGAGGCAGATGATAAAATTTAGTAAAGAATTGTTCATAGCCAAATGATAAACATTTACCCTAGAGTGATAATACTATAATAAGGCGTTTTGTTGCTTTGAGCTATTTAAATTCTACTAGGAGTTGAATTTTTGGTTGAATGCTTTTTGGAGTTGAATGCTATTTCAACCTTACATACTATTATAAATTGACTGCTGATTTTACTGTTGTTACTATAATTTAAATTGTTAAAAAACTGAGCATGTATGCAAATCATAAAATGCTTTCTGATCGTTGATAGAGATGCAATGGGCGATGAATTATGGTTAAAGAAACACCTACATTATTTCCATTGTTTTGGTTTTATTGACGAAAAATGTCAAATGTATGATCAATTGACACTTTTCGTCAATCATATTGAATGACGATGCCACATTAATTGATACTTAAAATGTATCAGTGAAGTTTTGGTATTCTGTTAGATGAATTTTCCGAGAAACCTTTTAGTCATTTTATAGATTGTAGGATTATAGCAGACGAGTTAAAATTAAAGACGTTTGTCCTACATACTAGAGGAAATACAGCAGGTAAACTTTACAACAAGTATAAGAATGATTTTTTTCTGAAAGGTTCTCCTTAAAGATTCTCCATGTAGTGATTTTAAAAAAATCTGCTTTGTTAACACAAAATTAAGAGTTTTGATTAGGAGGGATGAATATTCACAGCAAGTGAAGATGCACTTTGAGGTACTGTGTTTAAATTTTGTGACTAAAACATAAAAATAAAAAACTGACAGGAGCTAAAAAATCAATTTTTTTATTTATATTTATATTTATTTCTATGTTATATTAAAAAGCAGTAACAGCTCAATTAAGGGACTACAATTTCTTTCAAAACTTATTTTCCATAGATCGATATGAGTTTAACAACAGACAAAATAGAGCATTTGCAAACGGGTGACCTAATAGTACAGGATTGATAAGAGTACTTGGGGGCGAATGGTCTGTTCTAACGGTATTGTTAAAATATTATATACCTCAAATTAAAATTAAATTTTCTGGAAACCTTCGTTGTGGAAGAAATGGTAATACGCTATAGTTCATGCTATTTTAATTTTATGATTAGGGGCTTTTGCCCCTATGAGCCGCTAGTATATTATAATAATACAACTCTTATACCATAACATACATGTATCACGTCATTTAATACTAAAAGTTTCATTTTACATGATTTAAATTGTATACATATATATGTTAAAGTCCAACTGTAGTATAAGTTTTACGCGTGAATTCAATATGATTATTGCTTTGTTCTTAGTGTGTTTGTAAAATAATGAATAATAAGCTGTCAGATACATTGTATATTAAATTTGAGTTGCTCGTAAAATTTTTGTTTTAAGTTTCTAGCTAATTCGGTTTTTGAGAACCAAGCCGACAGCCGTATGACTGCGGCTTCAAGTGCGCAAAAATTGTATTATATAAAAATATTAAGGTGGTATAAGTATATGTACCTAGCAAATATTTAAATAATGTATGCAAATATATAATTTGTACAGTAAAGCACTTTGGATGGGTATAAAGTTTTTTTTTATTGCTTCATTGCGATCGTTCACGTTCCTTCTTGTTTATCAGAGGCCGTCCCCAAGACCTGGAACTGTTTTTCATGACTTTGAGCGGTATTATGAACCTCGGTTTAGGGACCAAATGCATTGGTTGTTATAGAAGACACCAAATTATACATTATTGTGGATAACAGAACACCACTTGCGGAACGTTACCTCAATGTTTTGTATAGGGCAAAAATTGGTATCTTGTGACAACGGCACAGCATGTAAATCCTTGTCCTCAAACCTCCAATTTTTTTATAGATAAGGAAAAAAAGTTATATTTTATTTTTACAAAATTCGGATACAATTACTAATTGCACTGATTCTAACGAAGCAGCTGATTAATCTGTTAACATTTTAAATAAAGCAATACACGCAGCAACCAAACCAATCAACTATTCATGTAAAATCACTAAATATAAACCTTGAATCGCAAAAGGGTTTTTAGTATCTATTAGGTGTAGGGAATCTCATCAGTAAAAAAGTTAAATCCCCACCATTCATTAAGAATCTAATTAACTATTTGAAATAAATACTTACTACAAATTACTATAAGCGATATCAGGATATGTTGACCATTTAATCAAAGGATGTCAACAAAAAGTAACTTGTGATGCATCTGCATATTCTTAACAACTCTGTCGTGACGTTAGTAAATTGGCTGGGCAAAAGAAAAATTCGCTCTATTTTCTGTTTATCACTTAATGTATAATTATTTTATTGTATAATCATTATAAATAACTTACATTCTCTCTTGCGTTATATTTTACTTGAGTTTCCCGCAACAATCTATTTTTATTAATAAAATTTGTGTTTTGTCTATACATTGATTAGAATCTTAAAATGTTCGGTTATTTTTACTTTGTATGCATAGCAGAATTTAAAATCGGCGTCATCCAAATTTCTCTCCCTTTGTCTGTCTCCATCTCTCTCTTTCTCTCTCTTTCTGTCCGTCACTGTGTCTGTAATGCTCATGGGTAATATTTTGTTTTCTTTTCATAGGATAACGATTTTACCTAATGGTTTAAAATAATTTAACACCACAGTTTCCAGACCGCGTACTACATTGGCTATAGTAAGATGCACGAAAATAGTCCGATGGAAATTTTAACAGCTGTGTTCCCCCTCACCCCCTCTCGCCCTGCAATGTTGTCATTTTTGTTAAGTTTGCCATGTGAAATACAGTGTAAACATGTGTTTCAGAATAAATTTGGCAACAATGTTTTGACTCTCATCGGACTATTTTCGTGAATCCCACTATAAGCTTAAGAAACACTTCAGTTTTCACCAGTTGTATGGTGCAAGACCTGACCTTTGCAACATTTGTTCTACTGATATTATTTTACAGGCTGTCTTAACTGACATGGTAAAGTATCGACATTTCGATTTTGTTACACCTGTTGACGATCCTGCCCGACTATTCTTATTCACGTTATTGTCTGGTTTGTATGACCGCTCCTCCTTCTATTAATTTAAGATGTCATTTTACTTGGTCGGCTACAATAAATGATTAGCTTAAGAAACACTTCAGTTTTCACCAGTTGTATGGTGCAGGACCTGACCTTTGCAACATTTGTTCTACTGATATTATTTTACAGACTGTCTTAACTGACATGGTAAAGTATCGACATTTCGATTTTGTTACACCTGTTGACGATCCTGCCCGACTATTCTTATTCACGTTATTGTCTGGTTTGTATGACCTCTCCTCCTTGAACATATGTTTTATTCTGCTCTTTAATCTTGAACTATAAGACTACTAAAAGTCTTAATTAATATAAACCTCTAGATACACAGTGTAATCACCTGTACAATCGCCAAATGTAACTAATACTACTCATCCACGGGACATTTCTCTTACAGTTTCAACAGCTTCTAGCCATTAATTTTATATTCTGTGTAGCCAACATTTTTGGGTTTTACGCACTTTTTGTAGTATAACCCCCAGCATTTCATTTTTTTTTTATAGTGGATGAAATAAGTTGGTAACACCGCGGGGAAATTTAGAGAATTCATGGGGATATGTTGGGGTTTACCTGGGGATTGGCACCCCTGCATCCTTTTCCCATATTTTTCCACCCAGTGCCACACCCTGTCGGATATAACGTAAACTAGGTGCAGCCACACGTGCTACACCCTGTTGGATAAAGTGAGAACTAGACGCGGCCCTAGTACACCCTGGTGGACAAACCGCGAACCCTTACGCCAGCCGTCGCCACAGACTATCTGACACATTTACAATCGTTAATTGTAATCCCACTTATTTGTGCACGGGACATTTCCTGCACGCCTGCAAGTAATGCACTTTACAACCGTCTACTAATATACTTATTGCTACAATAAATGATTTACCTGTACAATTGCCAATTGTAATCCTACTTCATCGTGCACGGGACATTTCTTGCACACCTGCAGGCGATACACTTTGCATCCGTCTACTATTACAGTTATTGCTACAATACAAGATTTACCTGTTCAATCGACAGTTGTAGCCCCCACTTGCTTATCCACGGAAAGTTACTTATGTGCCTATCTAACACATTTACAATCGGCAATTGTAATTCCACTCGGTCGTGCACGGGACATTTCCTGCACACCTGCAAGTGATACACTTTACAACCGTCTACTATTGTACTTATTGCTGCGATACAAGATTTACCTGTACAATTGCCAATTGTAAACCTACTTCATCGTGCACGGGACATTTCTGACTGAGCTACACTCTGTCGGATTTAAGGTAAACTATGTGCGGCCACCCACTGCTGCAATCTGTTGGATAAAGTGAGAACTAGACGCGGCCCTAGTACACTCTGGTGGCCAAACCGCGAACCCTTACGCCGGCCGTCGCCACAGACTATCTGACACATTTCCACCGCCTCCCGACAACTACCTCGGTGGCGCAGGGGTAAGGCGCCGGCTTCACACGCCGGCGGGCCGGGTTCGAATCCCACCCTCGCCACTGGTCAATTTTGTTCTTAAACTCTAACCCCTACATCCTTCCTCGTCAAAATCCCACAAACAAATGAGCTCCCAATACCTCATCCCTTCCTTAAATGCCTCCCTCGTCTCCCCATCCCTCCCTCACCTCCCCATCCCTCCCTCACCCCCAGCCGCTGCAATCCCTACAACAGTTACAACGTTACAACAGTTACAACCGCTGACCTTGACCTGTGCCAGAACCGGCAAATCCCTTCTACTATTGCAGGGTGATGGAGCTCGATGACAGGTTGTTAGTTATTTGTATGGCAATTAAATTGTATTGCATTTTGACCTTGTTAATTTTCAGTTAATAATACTTGTAGTTGTTAAGTTAGAGAACACTAACAAAGCCGAACAATTTATTTAATAAATATATTTTAGAATCGTTAAAAAATAACAACTACCATTGTAACAAAATATTACGTTTTAGTCGGTAGTTTTTTGGATTGGTAATACTGCATTACTTATGAATATAATTATCTATGTGGCAGAGTATTGAACGATGGTACACGGATTGTTTTTAGTCCAAAATATTGAAACATCACTGTTTTCATACGGTATCCATTTGAGTATATTTATATGACTTCAGGGCTCTGCTGTACGGGCTCTAAAGTTTACCATGTTGGTTTCAGCAAATAAATTCAATAAGTTCTTCAAAAATGTAAAAACTTGTTTTACACATTTAGAGATAAATTTTCACCAAATTTAGTACCTATTTTAGAAATAAAATTATCCTAGATTTTTTGCATGAATGTACGGTATTCAGTTTTAATAACAGGAATATGTAAGTTGTAATCTTAGATATCTTCCTTGTTAATAACATCTCTGTTTTAAACAGCCGTTTTATATATTTCACCGGTTTCAACCTCTCGTATTAACCCCAGTCGGTATCACTTGCCCGGGCACTGGCGGGGGTTGTTATCACCCCTCTTGCTCACGGACTGATAACGCCCCAACTTGTTGGTGCCAGTCTTCAATTACTCCCAATTAGACTCGCCTAGCCTTCATCTGACACAAGCCTTGCAATCATGCTGCACTAACTTGTTATTACCTGTTCGATATATTACGCAATGTTTTTGGGATTGGTGTCACTTAAGACATAGTATGAAGCCTAATATGGTACAATTTTATAAAACAGCGATTAAAATTTATCACTAAAAACAAAAATACTAATTTTAATTTTTATGGGGTTTCTTTGAGAATAATATGCTTTCAATAAAATTTTCTTCCATTCATGTATCATTCAGAAGAGTTTTCACAAAACCACAATGAAGTTGTAATTATTAATCATTTCTCAAAGCATTTATATTGTGATGAGTTGTCAGTACTGAGTGGTTAAGAGCCATCTTCACCTTTGGGCCAGCAGCCCATTGTTGCGCAGTCAGCAATGTTAATTATAGGGCTTTGATGCAAAACATGTTATTTTATTTCCCTGTTTTGGACGCAGTTTTTCAACCGATTTTCTTTAAACTTGGTAAGTGTTTAGTAGAAATTATAGTTATATTAGTTGAATAGTTATATTAGGCCCCTCATACCTCGAAAGTTTGAATATTCAACATATATTACTCTCTGTAAAATCGCAAAGTTAATCGATTTTCCTTCGTAATATTTGTTAAATTTTTAAAATTTTGAGGTATGAGGGTCCTAGTATAACTATTTAACTAAACACTTGCCAGTTAAAAAAAAAAATCGGATGAAAAACGGCGTTTGAAACAGGGGAATAAAATAACATGTTTTGCATTGAAAGTAGTATGGTTAACATTGCAGACTGCGCAACGATGGGCTACTGGCCCAAAGGTGAAGATGACTCTTAAGGATACTGGCATTTGTTTATTTTTATCACAGTACTTCATCTTACGAGCAGGTATTATACGGATGATGATGGTAAAATACTTTTGTTTTACTCTTGTTTGTTGTTGCATTTTTATTTTAAAGGAATTTAAATGTTTCTAAATAAAGTTTTTCCTTAATTAATCTTCTAAGTAGAAGTTTTAATTTAATTCCATAGGTATTAAAATGCCATGGACAAAAATATTGCTGAAATACGAGTACCATTTATTAAATACTTTCAAATAACCTAAGTGCAATGCTCAATATGTTATTCCTTAACAGGTTATTTTCTTAAAACTTATTTAACAACCTGTTTGAAGCTAAAGAACTATATTAGGTGATCCAGAGGCTATTCCACGATGAAACTAAAGAACTTGTTAGAAAATGGAAGTTCATTTAGTGGATCTTAGCATAAGAGTATCTTTCACTTAAGATTCAACTTTCATCAAAAGTTTTTCAACAACCTAATTAACAGTTCTGTTCCCACTTTTACTTTTCAAAAGGTTCAGCTAATTTATGAAAATAGTTTTTGAGGGCAGTTTAACGAAGAACTTTAATAAACTTTATGTGGGCCTAAGTAATAATTCAATGAGTATTCAACTAAGATTTTAAAGTGTTTTGATAAATAAAAAACCATGTTTTAGAGTTAACAATAATGTTATTGTATACATGAACTTTTTTTAATTGTTCTTCTTATTATTATTATTATTAAATTATTATTATTATTTAATTGTTGTTGTTTTTAATTGTTCTTGTTTGTTATGTTTTATTTTTTAATTTTTAAATTATTGACCGAATAAATACGATGAAGGTCTTCAGTAATATATAATTCGCCTAATAACATTAGACTTTACCTACTGAATTCTCATTAAAACCAAAAATATGGTGCTGTTGATGGTTTGCTGAGCTAAAAAATACAACACGAGGATCATTGAGCAGTACAGTTCAAACTGGTAGTGGGATAGTCTACAGTTGATTGAACTCCTGCTGGGAGATCAAGCGATGTGACGTCAGCAACGATACCTACAGTAGAACGGGGATGGAATACGATAATATATATATGTATGATAAAACTATGTATGAAGACCGATGACGTTACATGCAAGACTTCTTTTGGGATTCTATATCTTGTACATTTCTTTATACATCCATATGTGTTATATGATTAGTGTATAAAGTAATACTTGAAACATTTATTGAGTACTTAGCATTGTAGTTAACATTAAAACTAACGGTTAAACTAAGTTGAAGTACAAAACCTTGACACTAATGAGAACACAAAACGTCAATTTTATTAGGTGTGGTAATCCCCGTGACACTTTCAGGCGTGAATCTTGTCCATAATTCCTCCTTCCCCGGGTATTTCCAGCAGTGTTTCACCACCTACCCAAGTGTTTGGAGTTATACTGTATATTACAGGAGTACGCAATCGATTCTCTACATAAATAAAATAAAACCTTATTCTAACACCATTTTTTATTCATTCAATTTGGCAGCTTTGGTTTAAATATGAAGGTATGTATACGTTATTAGAATGTAGAGGTATGTATAAGAGTATAATAGGTAAATAGAGGTATTAGTATACGTAAACTTGCAATGTAGAAGGTTAAAGGTTACTTTCAACATAACTGGGGTAAACATATTTGTTTTAATGTCATTGGTCTTATGTTAAAGGGTACCTCTAATCCTAATGGTCTATGAGAAGTTTTTACGTTGAAAATTAATTTAAGACAACTTTACAATTTAAAGTGTGTTATTTCTTTCATTTCAAATCTTAACTCTTAAAAAAATTTGCACTGATGCACCACATCAGTGCAAACTAGTTTTACTCGACAAAACAATATTCATTCTCAACTGCATGAGATTAGAATAATTTTAACAAATATTTTTTAACTAGTACATTTTAGTTCTGGAGTTTTTTTAACATATAAATAGTTAATTTTAATTGTTTATCATGTGAAAAAAGGTAATGAAGATAAGCTATAGGTACTTTACAAAAAAAAATGTCTGTATAAGATACAGTTAGGAAATTAGTGTAAACTTCAAAAAATGTAATTAGTTTTAATATGAGACAAAAATTAGGCAACTAAAACTGTAGCAAATTTCCAACACATAAAACTTACAAAACATAAAATATTATTTTACTTTTTGTATACTGAATAAAGTTTATTGTTTATAAAAATTTATCATTGTATTTTTATCTCAATAGAAAGTAAATATTGAAAGAGGTATATGAGTTTAAATGTGAACATAGCGAATAATAACAAGTAGAAAAACAGACCTATCCACTAAACACTTACGCCAATAACATATTCCTTTTGTATTTCATTCAATCTCTCAATGTCAAGTGGTTCACCTGAAACAACAAAATACTGATAGACGGTACACTATTGTACAGTATTACACCGGGTATCCCAGACCAACTGTACATCTCTTTTAAAATTAACAAAATTAAGTTTTCACAAAAACAAATTATAAAATTACGTACTAGCTTTGTCGAGAGGTTTCGCTCACGTTACCCGCCGTCTGGTTCTGCTCGTTCGCTACGCTCACCCGCCTTCACACTCACCCGCCGAATGGATTAGCTCGTTCGCTACGCTCATTCGCTGTCCCACTCATCCTTTAAAGAAAATCGCTGGAATATCTAAAATAGTAATTTTTTCATTGAACATGTTTCTTAGCAACAAATAGAAATAGTTAAAATAAATATTTTGAGATTTTTATACATTTTTATCTTTCGTAAAAACTATTTTTTTTATCTATGTACATAGTTTTATATGATCGGTTGAGTTGTTTTTTGTGAAAGCGTAACGAACACACTTATATATTCACATTTATAATATGGTAGGGATAGGTAAACCTGTTGCAGTCTATTGATTGGCGCTATTTTTAATGCACGGGCTGAACCAGAAGAAGCCAATACAAACTAAAAGTCATTAAACTTAAGTCATCCCCATTTTGTGGCTTTCTTATTTTATACGTTATTTTACGAAAACTTTACAATTTAAAGTGTATCCCTAATCCTAACGTCCTTTGAGAAATCAACGATAGAACGGAATTTAGTTTTTTCCCATAACAATAACATAGGGACAGTTTGTAAATCCATTATCTTTGTAACTTTTACGTCAAACAACAAAGTCAAATCATAAAAATGCCTTAGAATCTCATACTAATACGTTAAAATGCCGTTCAAAAGGCTTTTTCTTTCAAAACGAGCTCGTTCGCTCCACTCTATCGCCTCTCATAGTGTTGGAAGTTCACACCATATGGAAATTCACTGTGATATGTAGATCCGTGTGTATACAAACGGATCAGCGCACATACCTTATCCGTGTTAGAGTATACGATAGGCATCTCGTATTAAGTCGATGATCCCTTAAAGGTTGAAATTAAAGGGAGAAACCTAAAACACATACTGTCCGATTCTTTAATGATAAAGTATTACTAACAAATTCGTTAGTTTTGACATAAATTTTTTATATCGCATAATATCTTGGAAACACTCTACATCAAAACACCATTATCGTTTAATGTAATTATAAACAGCCTAATAATCCATTCATCACATGTTATTTTTGTAAAAGTTTGTCTACAAAAAGACTTACAATAATGCAATTGCCATAGGCTCATTTCAAAAGCACAAATGTTGCACGGAATAAAATATATAAAACCACGCACCTTTTTTAGGTTCTTAAAGCATAAACTCGGAAATTTAATGACTAGTGTTTTCAAAAACAATTTGACAAAATAATAAACGCTGTAATCTTGAGAAGCCATGCCGCAATGTTTTGGACAGTTACCGCCCAGTTTTATTACAGCTGCAAATTGTTGTTTCTAATTCCATTTCAATGGTTTATTGTGTTCTGCACTGCCATTGTCACCCTATTCATTTTACTAAACTGCAACAGTAGCATTCCTTTCAAATTATGTAACCAATGTTGAGTAAAATCTATAGTAAATTTAAATAATTAATGAAAAGGTATGAAATAATTGAGTTTGAACAGTACCATAAAAATCAAAATGTGACGAAGGTAGGTTGATTATAACATGGGTAAGTTATGGTATAACAGTTTCTATATTTAAAAAAGCGTAGTAACACCAATTTCATATTTAGGTTATCGAAAATTACATTTCAAAATAATATTAGTAACCCTAATATAATAATAGACTATAAGAAATGTGAATTTTGATTCGTTAGTGTTTCTATCATCTATATATATAATTCTGTAAGCGATATTTCTTGAGCAATATTATGAGCGTTATACAGATCGCAGAAAGATGGGAGGGGTCTCAAATTAAAGGTGTCGGTCCCATGCACGAGGGAAAACTATCGGCGTGTCCACAATGTTAACAGGAAATGAGAAATCACGTAAAACGTCCTCCATAAGAATAGCATGGAGATTCGAAAAACGTCTGCTTTGTATCCATTAGAACATGTGTTATGGTTCAATTTCAAAACGAGACACAGATGATAACATTGAGTGAAGATAATAAAATAAATCACACCAAGAGAAGCAATCTATATATATATATATATATAATTCTGTAAGCGAAATTTCTTGGGCAAGATTGTGAGGGTTTTACAAATCGCAGGAAGATGGTATTGGTCTCAAATTAAAGGTTTCGGTCCCATAAAGCGTGTCCATAAAGTTACAAGAAAATGAGAATTATAGTAAAACGTCCTCACTAAGAATAGCATGGGGATTCGAAAAATGTCTTCTTTGTGTACATTGAAACATATTTTTGAGCCAAATGACAAAAATTAACCCTAGATTGGTAATACCATTATAATACGTTTTGGGGCTTTGAGCGACTTCTACTATGAGAACCTCACATACTATTACAAATTGACTGCTGATTTTATTACTGTTGTTACTATAATTTAAATTGTAAAAAAGCTGATCGTGTATGCAAATTATAAAATGCGTTCTGATCGTGATAGCGATGCAATGGGCGATGAATTGTGGTTTGAGAAACGCCTATATTATTTCCATTAAATCATGTTTTAGTTTTATTTTAAGACGAAAAGTGTCGAATGATCATGTTGAATGACGATGACACATTAATTGATACCTAAAGTGTATCAGTTAGTGAAGTTTTGGTATTCTGTTAGCTGAATTTTCCCAGAAACCTTTGAGTCATTTCATAGATTTTAGGATTATAGAAGACGTTTGTCCTACATACTAGAGTAAAATGCATCAGGTAAAAAACTTCACAACAAAATGGGAAATATATAAGAATTATTATTTTCTGAAAGGTTCTCCATGCAGTGATTTTTAACAAATCTGCTTTGTTTAGACAAAATCAAGAGTTTTGATTAGGAGGGACGAATATTGACAGCAAGTGAAGATGCACTTTGAGGTGCTGTGTTTAAACTTGGTGACTAAAACATAAAAAAATCTGACAGGAGCTAAAAATCAATTCAATTTTAGGACAAACTAGACAATGAAATGGGTATGATACAAAGTATTGAAATTTTATTGACTCCGAGATGGGTGCTGAACATCCGTCATGTTTTTTCTTTTCTTTTTCATTACCGCTTTTCTATGTTAGGCCTATATAGCCGCCATAGCTCAATTAAGGAAGGGACTATGACTTCTTTCAAAACTTATGACCTAATGAGTTCTTGGGAGCAAATGGTCTGTTCAAACGGTATTGTTTAAATATTATTTAGCACAAATTAAAATTAAATTTTCTGGAGACCTTCGTAGAGGAAGAAATGGTCATACGCTATAGTTCATGCTATTTTAATTTTATGATTAGGGGCTTTTGCCCCTATGAGCCACTAGTGATAAATATTACCACAAAATATACCACGAATTAAAATAAATACATATTTATGAAATTAAACTAAGTCAAACCATTAGATTTGTGTACACTCTACAATCAAACTAACTTTTTCGTAAGGAAGTCACTTTTCACTACAGACAGCACCCATACAATATGTTGTAAGAAATACAGCTTTAAAAGAGGAATAAAAATTTATTTAATGAAAGCAATTTAAAGTATTGTCTGGAATCAATCGATCCACATTTGACAACTGCCGTGCCACGCCAATTTGATTATTTCTATGGGCATTCACAACCGGCAGATGGAAAATATTGTTTGACCACAAGGATTTGAATTGTGTGTATTAATTCGCCAGATTGTTCAACTTGTTATAAAATACTTTGAGTACCTGACCATCGACAAAAATCTGAGGTCACATTTAGTAAAATACGAATATTGACTAAACATACTGTGTAGTCAATTGTACGACTTCATGATTTGTTTAAGATCGTGATATATATTTGCTTCAGAAAAAAATTTAATTCACCATGCTCATTGTCATAGTAAAGTCATCAGAAAAACAACTGTTATGTGATAATTGTCAAATATAATTTAAAATTTTCTAATATTAAAATTCTTAAGTGGGGAGAAGAAACACTTTTACGAACGCAACATGTAGTATGCGATTCCTACAACTAAAATCTGGCACTAGGCCTACTTTAGCTTTCACTCTTTAGGGCTCACTCCAGATCCAGCCGTTCATTTTTTCAGAGCCAAAGTGATCCTGTCTAAAGTGGTCTTCTTAGATCGGAGGACGGTCTGGATAAAACGTGACAATCAACACCAATTTGTCTCACTGTCCAACTGACATACTGGCCGAGTCCATCACTCGGTCCTAAGAAAGCGTATAGGATGTAGTCATACATAGGAGCCAGCATGGACAACGGAAGAATGTGTGTTTCGCTCGTCGATGCACTCAGGTCAACCGGTCTTGAACATCCTGTACAGATACGACTGCAAATAGCCATGACCCAACAATAATTAGTCCACCTAATCATGACCACCCAAGGTTGGATCTATTTTATGAATGTCACAGTCCATGACACCAGATACCAGCGCTTCCACCATGTCCGGTAGGTACATTAGTGTTCATCTGTTCTTGCCAGGCCCTTGCCGACAACAACTCCTATGTGATGGATCGATCTTTTCCTCTCCAGTGCCAGGAGATCCACAGATACAACTCCTGCGAGCCCTGCGAGTATTTTTATTTCATTTTTAAAATTTTGTACCCAATCTCGGTAAGTCAATAAATGCAGTTATTGTATTAATGAAGTTTCCTGGATTAGATTTTCATGCCCTCATAGTACCGATGAATAAAAACTAATCAATCAAGATTTAATGGGTCAACTTTAAAATAATACTCCCAAATACAAAAAAGTACCCTACAGCCTGGTAAACTTATAAAATTAAATCATACAAATTTGTTCTATATCAGTGGATGGAAAAAAATATTTGAAAAACTTCAGAATAGTATTTAAATTTTTTCTTCTAAGTAGTTGAACTTGTATAAATATTAATGTATAGAAGTTTCTATACAGACCTGCAATGGTTATTTTTTTATCATTTAATGGGGTTTACTGTGTAAAAAGAAAAATCAAGTTTAATTTCAGCCAAATGCCTTTAACTAATTAATAAATTAAAGTTAATATAATATGTATAAATGATGCTTATATTATTTTTATTTTTTGTTAGTACTACATTTGGTTGGCCAACAAAAACACATTGAATAACTTGTATACTAAATAAGTATTACTTGCAAATTTTATTTGTTCTATTTGTGACTGTATGCTTCTTTTGAAAAAAAAAAACCATTATTACTATTACTATTTTGTAAGAGTGCATTTGTAAATGAGGAATCCATCAGGTAACTCCTATTTACATTGCTTGTTTAAAATTATATCCTCCTTTCATCTATGTAAAAAATTGTTTTGGTTTTATGTAGTATCCTCAATGAAGATGCATGTTGAACCAACATAATTGGGAGGGACGTAGGAATTCAACTTATGACTGCGAGCTATACGATTCATCACCAAGAAAACCCTTCCCTCGCCATTCTTGGCGCCAGCCAAATATTTATACACTCTCCGCTTGGGTACGATAAACCTCATTGAACATCTTTTAAAATATATGTCGTCTATGTGCTTATAAAACTCTCTGTTCTGTCTAGCTCTTTGGGAAGAACTTCATCTTTTCGTGAAGAAAATTAAGGGATAGCGAAAATTTATGGAGATGAATTATTAAAGCATTGTAAGGAGCTTCCTGTTTGTCTGAATCTGTGTCTCTGTGGGATGTTAGCTCGGCGCCAACTAGGTCTGAAGCAATAACTCATCACCTGCCTCGGACACTGACCCCTCACCCGGCCTCTTGATAATGTAGTGGTCAACTACCCTTAGTTGTTAATAAAAATTACTTAGTTTAAAAAAATGCATGTCAAACTAAATTTTTGTAATGAATGAAATACATGATGCCATTGAAAAACATCTAACTCGCTGCATTCACATCAATATTTTATAGATACACATTGTTTCCATTTTGTCATTAATGGTTGGTAGCCTTTTCCCGTTAATGTGCCCCGTCCACATTAACACAAATCTGTGCGAGCATAGAATTAGACAAAATAATTGAGTGGGGCACTACAAGTCAGTACTGACAGAAAGTACTGGGCAGAACGCGCGTTTGACACAAGACATGGCCCAAACCCCAACGAAACAACAAACAAAACAACTAACCTCTTTTGTCCAATACAAATTTCCATCTTGTCCTTGAACTTCGTACACATATTAGTTAACGATAACTAACGATTACACATACACGATTACACATATTAATTAACAATAACTAACGATTTGTCTATAATCTTAAAGTAATCCTTTTGTGAATGGCTGATCTTGATAAGAAGATTAAACTAATTTTCATTGCAACTTCTATTATAAGTATTTACATTTCTTATAACAGTAAGACTACTTATATAGTCCAACAATATAAATTTTAAACCAAGTACTCTGTTAGGGTACCAAAATCTGATCAATTTCAGCTTCCCGTTGGAGCAACGGTATTCAATTTTCCCACTGTATTAATATTTTAGAAATGAGTTTTTTACTGTAACACAATTTTAAATTTAAAGACACGCATTTCTCAACATCAAGATAGGTCGTTGAGCTTTACATATTAAAGCAGTAAATCCACTTTGACGTTTACCCTGTTCTGTTCGTGCTTGCAGACAAGGAAATGACAATAATAAACTGTACGCAGAGCCCAGACGGCTCACGCACCTATTGATCGTCTGTGGTCTGTGCTGTGATGAGATTTTATGTGATGTTCAAATTGGAATATCACTTAATACCCATATTTTATGATTGTTTTTCAAATTACTTCAACATTCTTGTATCTTTTAAATAGTGACTAACAAATAATTTAGACAAAATTAACCGAAATCTCTTAATAATTGTTTTGAGAAGGAATCCACTAACATTCTTACAAGAAATTGTACTTGGGCCTAGTTTTAGGAAAGTAGTGACTTCATTTGTTTAATCATCATTTTATAATAGTACATAAACTTTATTTTATATGATAACAAAGTTGTATGAGAGTTACCGTCACTATATTAAGTGTGAACACATCAAGTTAATGAGCCATGCTCGGAGAGCAGATATCTACTGTCACCAACTTTGCCACTTAATACGTCCCATAAGCTGTCTTCGTCAACAGTTATAGACAAACTTGGGAGTGTGTGGTACACCAAAGTAATCACCCTTCAAACATAATCATCAGTATCATTTTCAGAATTCAATTCTAACTTTATTAAAACATATTGTAGTTAGCAAAATTATTACACGTCAAACATTTTGTTTTGTAATTTAATATAATAGTGTATTTTTTACAGTAGTAAAACAACACTAATAAGTTATAAAAAAGATCTTTGTTGTTTGTTTTTACAAAACGCTGCATTGGTGGATATCACTTCAAACCAATACATAAGAGAAAAGATGTTGATGGGATGTAATACCGTTAAACATTTAAAACTATTTACATTGAGCAGAAGTTCTTCTAGATAACTTAAAAATAAGGTTTTCCAAGCTACTTGTGTTAGGCCCTACTTACATACGATGAGCGTTAGAATGCGACAAAATATAGACAAAGATAGAATACATAGTGTGCTTTGAGAATTTGAAAATTTTGACCACAAAGTTAAACTAATCCCTATCCCATTTTATTTGCACAAAACTGTTAGGTTAAAAGATTATCGAGCTTTTTTACTAGTTAGTTAGTGTCTGTGCTCTACTACGGTTAATTAAACTTGGAATACCAAAAGTAGAGGTTATAAAAAAATGACAAACTTTTTGGTTTACTTAAATTGGTGTAAATAACTGCATTAAGTAATCCAAGAAGTTGGGATGTTTTTTTTTTTTTTTTTTTTAATATAAACCAATGCTTGATGGTTGGTTTATATAATGTTTACATGGTGTATCCATTTGCTTTTAAATAAATACAAAAATATCGAACAATCAAGACATATTCTAAATTAAAATAAAATAAACAATTTTCAAAATTAACATAGTACAAATTTTATTATTTTACAGAATTATATCTTTGAATCATTGTCTCTCTACATATTGAGTTTTTGGTCCAGTTTGAGTCAAGAGCTCCCGTATAAAGTGGAATTCATGTGTAGGTCTACGCCATTCTCAATTAAACATTCCTGTAATAGTCGAGAAATTAAAAAGACAATACGTTGTATTGTGGAATTATTTTCTATGATACTAAAGGTCAAAAGTCGTTAATTTTGTTAAACATAGTCGATGATTTGAAGAAATTAATGAAATGGAATTGTTTTCTTTATATTCAAACTTTGACAATGAACTATTTCTAATCCAGAGCGAATCTCGGTTCCCCGTCACTGTTTGGTAATGCAATAATCGTTTATTATTTACTGTTTACTTTGGTGAAGGGCAAAGCTTTAAAGTTAATTAATTAATTACAGAAATGCTCTCTACAGTATATGATCTGCGGCAGATGTGAGAGCGACCCTGCGTTCACACACACGGAATACATAATAAGATGTCGGTACAGTCGTCGGACGATTTATCATTACCACACATGTAACTAGTCTCGTATGTATTGATTTATGCATTTCGTTAAATATTACGAATAGCTTAAATTTATCTATGATAGCAGCTATTTGTTGTTATTTATAACGGTCATATACTTTGTGTAATTTCTCTGCAGCTATGACAACAAAGTTGTTTATCATCTATGTATTTAAAACACAAAGATAAAAAACCTTTGGACAGTTCGTCTGTGACTTCTACTGTACCGATTTACATGCGGATTGTAAAAAAATAAATGTTTTCAGTTCTATATTAGCAGGTTTTATTCGTATTTCAAAAATATTTACGTTTAATCGGTCAAAAATGAAAACTAAACTTTTCTTATGGAGATTTAACATGGGGAAAAAGCCAACATTTCCAATCCTTTGGACAGTTCGTCTGAGACTTCCACTGGACCAATTTACACGCAGTTTGTACAAAATACAACGTAAACCTTTGTATATTAGCAGACTTTATTTACTTTAACGTTATCTTACTTCCTTAAATTAAAAATATCGACATTTTCAAACCTTTACAATTTATTTATTTTACACGATTTCAATCAGCTGATTGTAAACACACTAGGTATTTTGTCTAAATACAGAGTGGATGAACAAAAGCTCATGAAGGATTTGGTTTATTATGGCCAGTACCTAAAAACGTTTACAATAATTATTATGATGTATTGTCATTTATAAAAAGAAAGTTGCTTATTCATATAATTGTTATCTTACTCCCTTAAATTAAAAATGTCAACATTTTCAAACCTTAACAATTAATTTATTTTACACGATTTCAATCAGCTGATTGTAAACACACGAGGTATTTTGTCTAAATACAGAGTGGATAAAGAAACGCTCATGAAGGATTTGGTTTATTATGGTCAGTGCCTAAAAGCGTTTACAATTATTATGATGTATTATCCTTTAAATGGGAAGAAAGTTGCTTAGTTATGTAAAATAGCTGATTGCTATGAAATTAAGACTGAATTGTAAAGGTTCAGTTTAAATAAATTGTTTACATTTGTATTAAAAGAAACGGATGTATCAGAAATTCGTTGTGCAATCAATTTGTCGGTTGCCAGGTTGTAATGCTTTACATTTCCCCCACTTATCAACGGAATTTGAGGCACATTCGGTAGTGTAACTTTATACAAACCAGAAGGCCCGGGTTCCAAACCGATCTCCTCAAGTATACTTTTTGTAATGTGTCTAACAACGGTGTCACTGATAAATGTTTTACTGATGGTACCGATATTTATTTTAAGCAAAATAAAGACATTAAAATATTTATAGGCCTTTTCAAATTCTCAATAAACTTTTTTATTAAATTTAAAAAATTAATAAATACAACTTGATAGTTTAGGCTTGCTTATTTCTTATGTTTTGATTAGGCTACTAAGATTTAGGCCTAAGTAAACAATAGATTTTTTATATTTATAAAATACTAAAGAGTGACTGTGTTACATAGTAAGGGTGCAGCATTATTGTTGTTAAGGAATATGCATATAGGCCTACTCCAACTAAAATTATGTAATTTTCTGTGAAATAAATTTTTATTCTTTAAATTTGGATAGTTATTGAAACTTGCACACTACAGCATAAATATTGCGATATGAAAGTGGTTATAAATGGTTTCTCTACGTTCTATCCTACCCTAATACCAATATTTTCAAAGCCAACCATCATAATTTACAACACTGTAGGCCTTTCCTAATTCTTGAAAAAACTGTTAAGAACAATTTATCCAATAGGCCTACAAGTGAATATTGGTCTACTTATATCTGATGTTGTTGAACCTAATAGAACGGTTTCCTTTGGCTAATTAGGTCAATCAAATTGACATGTTTATAAAATACTAAAGAGTAGGGCCAATAAGTACAAGGATGCAACATTATTGGTTTTAAGGAATAGGCCTACTTTTTCTACGCACCAACTAAAATTGTAGTATCTTCTGTAACATATATTATTGTTCTTGGTATGGCAGTTTAAAGAAGTATACATTTTATAGACTACCTTACATGTTTGCACTTATAGCGTTTCATTTACCACTAATGGTGCCATATCCGTCAAGTATCGACTGGCAACAACTAGTTCCAGTTTAAATCGCAATCTAATAAATTATCTAATATAAAAACTGATAATCAAAACTACAGATCAAAACTGGAGGCTTAAAAATATGTAACCCGGGAACATTAAAAAATTTAACTTTATAGTTTAAAAGTTAAACTAATAAAATTTAATAATTTATAATAATAATTTATAATAATTTATAATAATTTATAATTTATAATTAATTAATTTTAATAATTTAATTTATAAAATTTAACTTTATGTTTTAACGGATACCTACTGCTATGTTAATTTTAAACTTCATATTATGATCAAATGAACGCCCACGGGCTTGGCGGTCTTGTTTTGAATGTAGTAATCAATTTCAGCGTTTGTGTTGACAGGGAACTGAAATTACTAAGTTTACTTATATTGACAAATACGTAGATCAAATTGCAGTTTGTTATTTTTATTTTAGAATGAAATATCAAGTCATAAGCTCAACCATTAAACATTTTGTTGACATCTAATTTTTAGCTTCATTTAGAAGAAACGATTTATAACTACCACAGGTAAACAACAAAAATATTTTATTATTATTATTATTATTATTATTGTTAAAGTAAATTCGCTAAGTATTACAGGTATTTCTTGTTTCTAATTGATTATACATATTTAAATTTATCACGAATACCTATAGAGGTAAATCATTATTGGCTGAATCGTAATTAATTCATATTTAATTTACAGTAAATTTACAAAAGAAATCAAATAATTTAATAAAACTTGTAGGTATTTTTAAATATAGGCCCTACTATAAATATTTTTTACTTTACAACCATGTTAAATTTTGACAAGGTCAATAATTCTTATCGACAATGAGGTGACATAACATAATTAAAAAATAAAATAAATTTTAAAAAATAGCTTTAGCTATGGAAACTTGGTCAAAAAGTTGAATTTTAATATTTGCAAAACTGAGATGTTGATTACAAAATGAATGTTTAACAAAACAGTTCTTAAAACTATTCAGCAGAAATTTGCAAAGCAAAATAAATTTCTCACAATTCAATAAGTGTATGATCGAAAGGTTTGCCTTCTCAAATCTGGCAAGGCAGTACAGCATGAAGTAACATTTGTCAGCAGTGTTGATGACGTGTGATTCCATCCGTTCAGGCGGGTGAACTGGCTGGCGAACGACTAACCAATCAAGGCGGAAAACAATTTAATGGTCTCCCACTTTCATTGGGAAAAGTATGCTACGTTTTTTCTATCTGTTAAGCAAAGACTATTGAATTTTAATACCGCTGAATGGTTAGTTACTGTTATTGCTTTAGGTGTGAGTTATAACGATGTATGTAATATGCAAATAATTTTATTTTCAATCAAAATATGTCAATAGTACTTTAATTGTTAATATTTATAATTAGCATTAGCACGGATTTTGTTTAGATTAAGTAGAGAGAGCATTCAACATGAAAACAATATTCATGATTTATATTAACTTATGATAATATTTAATAAAGATTGACTTATCTTCTTATTTTCTTATGAAAATTTATTTAGCTGTCTTTTTATTGCAAATACGTACATAAAATAATATTTTTGTAAGATAAATTAAGGGAAACTTACAAAAATTCAATATTAGATGAAATGCGGTTCAGATTGAAATAGAAAATAAATAATAAAATTAGTTTAAACCCCTGTAATGGGTTTTATTTTATCGCTGTAAAGATATAACTTATAAGTCGTTACTTTATCAGATGTTTTGATGCTGTCTGAAGTTTCCAAGATTGAGGATTTGTCGAATTAAGGGCTTATTGGGCGGGTGGCAAACTTTGCTAGGGAAGAAGCTTAAAGAGGGTTTCATGAACGAGAAAGAACTTAAAAGAAAGATCAAACTATTCTTAGATACGGAGGTTACTCAATTTAAAACCAAATGATTGTCTATGAAAAGATCAGGCCTATGGAAGAGATGGTTATTTATTATTTCTCTCTAAAATGAGCTTTTAATAGGTTTATAATCTAATAAAAATTAATTTGATAATGTTCAATCAATTATGTTGAAATTAATTTCTTACTTGACTTTCTTATTTGAACCGATGCTCACCTATAAAAACGTATTGTAAATACTCGTTCATACTCAAAACTTTAATCATCGATAATTTATAGTAAACAATTAAATCAGTATGAGATTATTGATTATTCATTTCACGTCTATGTTAATCTATTAATTGTACTGAATTTGTAAATCCAGTGTTGAAAATATGAACCTCTTATTCTTGGAAAGAATCTTTGTAAATATAAATACTTGTGTATAAAAATAATTGTGCTGTAGCAAATAATTACGAAAAGCGTAAACATAGTTTCGAATGGATATTTGACCAGTTTCTATTTGTTTTCCTTTACAACTCAGATTTTTTTTGAATGACTATCTTCAAAGATGTTTTGTTTTCAACTATAGTAAATTATAATTGAATATAATGGTAGGAAGAAATAAGTAAACTTATACTGTAATCCCAAAACTTGAAAAATATTCTTATGATATCGTATACAGGGTGTTTATAAAAAATATCACAAACTTCGAGTGCTGACAGTACTCGTCAATTTGAACGAAAAGTGACTTCTTGATATATAATATGTCGAAAAATCCTTCGTCTATAACCGGTAGCGGCCATTTTTACACTCAATAATCCTTATTTCTGTAACGGATCATCATGAATTTCATATTTTGGCATGAACCTTTATCATACTAATTTTCATTTTAAGGTAAAATGTTTTTTTCATATGTGTATTTTCAAAATGGCACCCATTTAAAAGTTTTACACTCCAATATCTCAAAACTTTAAATTTTACTGAAATTTTACATTGGACAAAAAGTTTCATATTAAATTAAATGACCAATAATTTTTAAAATGTAAGGATCTGACGACAAATAATGAAGTTATTGAGATTTTCCTATAAAATTAATTTATTTCCATTCATTATAATGAAAAATCAATGTTTTTACTAATGAAAATCTCAATAACTTAATTATTTGTCGTCAGATCCTTTCAAATTTGGGATAATTGGTTAGTTTGTTTTGTTTATAAATTTGTTGTTTGTTAAAAAATTTTTTTTATTTATCGTTTTAGAGTTATTGGATTTTGAGAATTTAAAATTTCTACCATATTGAAAATACACATACTAAAAATATATTGTTCCTGAAAATGAACTTTAGGGAGATATTCATACCAAATAAGAACTTAATAATGATCCGTTGCGGAAAAAAAATTGTTTCGTGTAAAAAGAGAAATTACCGCTAGCGGCTGAACGAAGAATTTTTCGAGATATGTCAAGAGGTTATTTTTCGTTCAAACAGCCCGAGTACAATCAGCTTTTTGACATTTAGTGACATCGTAGTTTGTGACATTATTTATAAAAACCCATATTAAATTATACTTTCTTTAATATTTTAGTGTCATGATGTCAATTACGACCACTAAGCAATAGGCTATACACATGAATTTAGCATAAAAGACGCCAACTAGATTTCTGATTGTTTTACTGTCACGCCGATTGAATTTTCAATAAAAATTGCTCTGAACAGTTTTCTTCTTTCTTTATTATCAATGTACAGTACACATTATAGCTCTCATATTAAATTTAAAAAAGTTAGAATGTTAGAACATTTAACCTTTTTAAAGTACATTCAGAAGAGAAATACTAATTTTAAAAGTATGTTAGGTTTATAAATGTTTGAATGTATTTTTATCAATGTTTACATAGATAGATTTAATAAAAATATATTGTATTATCTCAAAATGAGCTGCCAAGTGAAGTAGCCTCACATTCCGTGCTGAGGTCCAATCCTAGGCCATCTTTTCTGAATTAAGTAGGATCCTTAGTCCACAAAAGTAGCATTCATTAATTGATTTTCTCTGTTGCGAATATTACTGATAATGATTAATCATTATTCAATCATTACTAGAGTTCACTCTGTTAAGTGAAATAAATTACTAATCGTGATAAAGGGTTGCCATTTAAGATTGATCATTTATTTGGGACGGAGATGAATCGAGTCTTATCTGACGTCAGTTTCCTTTCCTCTTTCTTTTTGCGGGAAAATTAATTGCTACAAGTCATGCCCCTATGTCTCTTTTAATTTGTAACTCCCAAATAAACAGTAATACCTACAATAATAGTTTAATAGTTGTCAGACAAGTAAAAACGCAATTAGTTGACGAAGGATTTGGAATTCTTCTACTTTTAAAAATGTATATTTAAATACAGCTGTCAATAATGATATAAATTTATTGTAAAATAGTTTCTTTTAAGAACAATTTTTTGAGCTTAAATATAATTTTATTTTTTGCTGTAAAATTCTTGCAAAACAAAATTGATATGCATGTTAATTTCCTATAATTTGAAGACGTACAATTTAATCTGTTGATGTGGAAAAGGAAATATCATAAAAACATATAAAAGAAGAAGGCTCTTACGAAGAAGAGATCCAAAAATAGCGGAAAAATAGCGGAAAGTTACATATATATATTTTTTCTCCTTTCAACCGATTTGTACTTGTAACCTTTTTCATAAGTATTTGCTCATTGATGGCAGGGTTACATTCACAACCCTTTTTACACGTGATTTGGTAGGGTGAGCTAAGATTAAGTTAGTATAAGCAATCTAAGCTATTCTTTGGTCTGTTGTCTTCGTTATTGCTTGATTTTCAAAAATGTTGTTCAAAGTAAGTCAGTCAATCATTGTCACTCTTGCTCTACGACACCAGATATAATATGGTGTGCGTGATCAATTAACAACCACCGTATTTTTAAGACGAGTGAACGAAAATAACGGAAAATAACGCTTATCGATAGTAGCCTGCCCCTTTTACAAACCAAACCAACGACACACACTCCCTCTCATTGCCGACATTGCAGCATCCCAGACTCTGTTTTAAAAGATGCATTAACTTAAAAACTAATGCATAATATGTAAACAAATTAGTTTTTTATGTAATGTTTTCATAGTACAATATTTGGGTTGCTCTGTTAATACATCCCATCCAAACATTGCCAATACACAAACAATTTCTGTTATATTTTTTAATAATATATTTTATTTGTGTTAGAATTTTCTTAACTTATGGAAAATTATACGTATATTTACAAATTCACAAAAATTTATACCGTCGAAAAAGTTCAACCTTTATTCTATCCTATTGAAATTAAATTATAAAAAAATGTGTAGACTATATTAAAATTTAATTAAAATCAATTTAAATATGATTCCTAATGCGGTGGCGCCCCTAACAATGTCTGTTTGTGAGTCAAAGGTTCCCAGTGTAAAATGGCTGGATGGTGTATGGTAATGTACTCGTCGCTGCCATGGCGTTCTCTGTGAATACGATAATGCCTAGAGAGGGATCCGCCAAACTGGCGTAGTCTTAACCTAATCATAAATACCTCTAACTTTATACCTTATATTCAAGTAGTTCTTACTACATGTGTTCAGGTAAGTTTTTTACCCGTTTTTGTAAAATTGTTCTTTTCGCTTGTTTAGATGTAAACGAGTTATTATAATTTCCCCTAATATTTTTTTACTTTTACAAGTTGGTCTACAAATAAATGTATATTTTTTTCATAAATAGTACAATATATTGTTTTGTTATATATTATTGAAGTGATTACTACACCAGTAAAAAGCTCGGTATTTTTTTATTATTTGATCGGGTTTGTGTGATCATTTAATTTGAGATTTCTATGCAACTTCATTTATTTTTATTTTAGTTTAATCGTTCAATAACATTTTATCGCTAATATGAATATTTCTTACAACAAGGAAGTTCATTTAAGAGTTCTGTTTAAAGCATAAAAGCACCTTTCACTAAGGATTCAACTTTCATTAAAAGTTTCTCCTACAGCATAATTAACATTACAGTCGCTCTTCTGATTTTTGGAAGTTTTTGCTAATTTATGAGAATAGTTTTCGATGGTCCTTCTACAGAGAACCTAAATAAGAGTCTGTATTAAGGCCTTAAAATGACTTCTTGAGAACATTTCTTAAATTAAAACATGCCTGTTAAATTGGTTTCATATTGTGTTAATATACCGTAATGATTCTGTGGATAACAGGCATATACAAATATTGAACTCAATGAGATGTTTTAGGATTAAATAATATAGGTAATTTTTTTCAAAGTAATATAAGAACCAGCTGTCTATAGATTTTATTAATAAGTGCGGTCCAAATATAAACTTTCGATTACTTTTTAAGATACAAAAGCATTATCGATGAAATTATTACAACAAAATACCTACATAAAACCAAATAAATAAGATGTTTTACACACCTTAAAATTATATGTTATTACATTGTTCTATTAAAAATCTTATCTATTTTTTAAGTTACTAATGTCTTCCCCGTTTTTCGTACGGGATGTGTGTTATTATTTAAATAGAAGTATGTCCCTGTATATTCATGTGCAAATTGTAATTGTGTCATGTAATTAAAAATGAAAATCGAAAATGTGTCATTTAAATTCCTGTAAATCTATCCAAAAAAATACAAGAACCAGCTGTCTACAGATTTAAGGCAATTAATAGTTGACTTGAATAAATAGCTTCAGTTGGTTTTCTACTATATCTAAATAGTTTTATAATAAGTGGTAATTAAATAACAACAGAATATCATATCAACGAGAGTGATTCTAATATGAATATTTGATAACAACTTAGATACCTTTAATACCTTTAATACCTTTATTGAAATGGCGACCTAACTCAATAGGTAGTTTAAAGCCAAGTATGAATGAGGGATGAGTGTAGGATGATTGTGGCGCGATCTTGTAGTCTTGTTACTGACTAAGGCCGACATTCTCCTTAGACAGGACTGTTAATTCATAGCCCAACAGCCAATGGTATCTAGGGACCTACAGTTTAACGTGGGATCCGAACCACAATTTCAACCTCCCATATACGAATTGGTCTAATTATGAGGATGGTACTTATGGATGAACTAGTATTCACTAGTGCGGACGTTAATCGCCACCAGGGAATATCGCATCCACAAGCCATCGCTCATAACTATCCACAATTCGTGACCTCCAAGTAGCTGGATTACAGGACGTCGCCACCGTCCCACGATTTAAAAAAAGTCTTAGTAAAACAGCACTAGACGGGGTTTAAACGTTTAATTTTTTTTTATATATGTTTATCGAATGTTTTATAATGTGCCTTAGTTTCATGTGGAGTATCGATTGAACAGTTCAATTGAGTGTAGGACATCCTATTGGACACATGATTGGACACCAGCTGCGACGTCAGCAACTGGTGTAGAGCGGAAATGAAAACTAACACGACTGTGTAGTTCCAATAGCAGCTTTTTGTTTTAACTACTCAAGCCAATAGAATTAGCATTAAATATAACTCTACAAACCAATATTTTAAACAAGTATGCACCTCATTGTATTGATGAATGCATTATACTATTCCATATATAACTCTGAGTTAAGTCTATTACAAAATTATCTCGACGAGTGTTCTCAAAACAAAGACAAAGAGGGGTGACAAACACTGTGTTATACATCAAAAAGAATAATTCTCCTTCACATCTTATATTGTCACGTCCGTTTGACCTTTTTTGAGAAAAGAAATATTAAGAGTTCAAATATACCAGTTCTTGTTTTCATTTCAGGAACTCTACAAATCTTGAGCATTTAGCACATTTAGCTCACGTAATTCAGCAGAGGAATGTGATGTTGTATATGTATCCATACATGTTTAATATGCAGTACTTTAAATTACAGCAAGGAATATTTATATTAAAACATAACTATAAGATATGACGAATGTATAGACTAGTTTCTAAAAACGTGTAAATCCAATAGAAATTCGTGGTAAAGTGGCACAAAAAATGGAATTATTATTTTTAAGTACAAGAAATACGCCCTTATTTTGATAAAACAGTTCTCATAGTTTTTTTAAACAAACATCTACTAAGAAAAACTTAATAAAATTAATCATTATTTGAAAATATAAAATGATGAATGAATAGTGCCGTAAAATCAAAATTAAAACTATGATATTTTTAATTGAATTTGACATTGGGTTATAAAATACTTCTTATTATTTATTTATTTATTCATTCATTCCAACGGTTTCCCATTACATAATTGATACAATTTGTTTGAACATATTGAAAATAGTTACCTACTTAACATACATAAAAGTGAAAAATTTGGTGCACTGCATGTGATGAAACAAGTTCTTAAACTGTTACCTTTATTAAAAAACTAGCTGTTGCCGGTCACGGCTTCGCCCGTGATTGAATTTATTTTATAGGTAATACAATCGTTTTGAAGAGCAACGAAATCTACTTTCTTGAGCATGACATTGGAACAATGAAGTAGTGTGAGTGGAGCTCTGAAGGAATTTCGCAAAACCTGTTCTTAGAGAGAAAAGGTTTTTTAAATAGAAAAGGCCCTAACCTATGAGCAAATAGGAACGACCATGTCAAATTTCAACCCCGTAGGCTCTACAGTCATATTGAAGACATGTGGGTCGGAGCCCTAAAGAACATTAAACAGTACTTTTGCAAAACTGTTTCTTAGTGAACACCTATTAGCAAACCGGAACCTTTACGTTAAATTTCAACCCGTAGGATCTATAGTAGATTTGAAAATTTTTGGGGAGGAGCCCTAAAAAAAATTTGCAAAATTGTTTCTTATTGATCATCTATGAACAAAAATGTCCATGTCAAATTTAAAACACATTGGCCCTTGATTAATTTTGAAGTCAGGTGAGGTGGAGCCCTAAAGAACTACAAAAACTATATTTACAAAACCATTTCGTAGTGAGCACCTGATAGCAAAACGGAACATCCACGTTAAATTTATACCCCCTAGAATCCATGATAATCTTGAGGTTCTATGGGGTAGAGCCCTAAACGAAATTTTTCAAAATTATTTCTTAGTAAGTAACTATGAGCAAAGAGGAACGTCCGATTCAAATTTAAACCCCGGAGGCCCAACAGTAATTTTGAAGTCCTGTGGGGCGGAGCCCTAAAGAACTTGGAAAACTGTATTTGAAAAACTGTTTCTTAGTGAGCGAGCACCCGTGAGCAAAGAGAAACGTCCATGTTAAATATCGACCCCGGAGGCCCAAAAGTAATTTTGAAGTCCTGTGGGGCGGAGCCCTAAAGAACTTCGAAAACTGTGTTTGCAAAACCGTTTTCTTAGCACCCATGAGCAAAGAGAAACGTCCATGTCAAATAACGACCCCGGAAGCCCTAAAGTAATTTAAAGTCCTGTAGGGCGGAGTCCTAAAGAACTTCGAAAACTGTATTTGAAAACCGTTTTTTAGTGAGCACCCATGAGCAAAGAGAAACGTCCATGTCAAATATCGACCGCAGAGGCCCTAAAGTAATTCTGAAGTCCTGTGGGGCGGAGCCCTAAAAGGGATGCTTAAAGCTTTTTTGAGCACCTAAGAAAAAAGAGATCACTCCAAATTTCAACCATGCAGGTTTCCTAATTCGTATTTAAAATTGGCCATGCGGATAGCGTTATATTAAAATTTCGAAGGCCTTTGGGGCGGAGCCCTGAAGGAATTTTGTTAAATCATTTCTTATTGAGCACCTAAGAGGCAAGACGAACCTGTGTTTAATGTTTCAAGTAAATACGTTTGATAGTTCCTGAGGTTTCATGAGTCATCCTGTCAGTAATCACTCCCCGTCAGGCTTAGCTTGGTTGCTAAGCTCACTCGCCGCAACTACCAATCTCCCCTCAATAATTTGAATCAGAACAGCTGTTTACAAAATTAATATTCCTTAATGTAATCATATGTTCCAATACAAAAATGTTGCTTCCATAAGAATAACATGGTAACTTTGAAGACGTGTGGGGCGGAGCCCTGAAGGAATTTTCAAAAACCGTTTCTTGGTGGATGCCTACACTCTAAAAGGAACGTCCATACAAAATTTCAAGGTTCTAGGTCTAGTAGTTTAGGCTGTGCGTTGATACGTGAGTCAGTGGTATTTGACAAATATATAGTAGATGAAACTGTTAACACCGAGGGTACCGTAACGTGTCAAGTGCGGCGGCGGCGGCGGCGGAGTCGTTCGCCACAACCGTGTATCTGCCACTAATGGCCGTTGTGGCCTACACCATGTGATAAATAACTTGTTCTCTGACAAACCACAACTCTGGCTGTGGACAGTTAAACTATCCCCCGCTTTGTTTCTACTCTTTTGCCTCAGTGAAACTCGACGTACACAATGGCTGAAACAAATTGTAAAGCTTTTATAGTAGTTATGTATCTTCATTTGTAAAATGATTGATTGATTCATAATATTCCCTGAAAGCTTACAAAACCCCTAAAAAATCAACAGTCATCAACAGTATAAAAACATGTTTAGGGATACAAAGTGAGTATTCTAAAATAATTTTAATTCAATCCGTTAATATTCTTTAATCTAATTCAATCATGTAAAAAAAATAACTACAAAATAGGTAGAAGTTTGAAGCTCAATAAGTTGAAAGTGAAACAATTTGGAATCGTAGAAATAAAACGGTAACATTTTAAAAATCAATTTGTAACAAATAAAGTAAACAAATATATAAATTTATGTGAGCCGTGACGTTTTGCCCACCATGTGTGATGTCACGTCTCATTTGTTATAGTGTTGTTTTTTTTTCTGGCCAGTGTTTTCTGTATGCTGTCATTCTGGAATATTCGGTGTTGTTTTCTTCTTTTCACCAGCTGTGACGCAACGTCCTGAAAAAGATCATAGGTGCCGTTGGTGAACGTAACCGCAAGACGTACAATTTTGTCGCACTGTCTCTCAAAAGAAATTTTATCAATTTAGACCTTTTCTACCAGTGATTTTTGTGCTGTAATGCGGTGATTTAAACCTCCCAACGCATCATTTTGGGGTCCAGCTGGGGACTTGGTCCCACCGACAATGCCATGCAGATGATGGTTCCGGCCTGGTCCCGTCCGCCTGCCCACCTAGGGGACATACATGGCCTTGGTCCCCACTTGCCGGAGCTGCAGGCCGACGCTCTTCTTTCCAGTGCCATGACGCCATAAACGAACTACTGTGATATGCCACTCCACCAATGAACTGTGATATTTTTGCTATTTATGTGTGACAGTATTTATTTATTTATTTGTAGTCTCTATGTTAGGTTAGTATCCCATTAGGAGCCCGCCCTGCGCCACAGGTCTCCGGGTGGAATTATTTTTGTCAACCTCAAAATTCGGCACGCCAATTCTTTTGTGTATTTTGTGTTTGTAAATTGTTATGTTTATTTATTGAAATTTATTTGTTGTTATTTATTTATTTATTTAATTTATCAATGCCAATTTTAAGGTTAAAGTTTCAGAAGGGGGAATTTTTTTAACTACCGTTGTTTTTGAATTTTGAATATCGATATTCTGGTTGGCCAACCTTGGTGACATTGACTTCTGGTAAAATCTTTTGTTATCAAATTTATCACTGTGGACCTTTGATGTACCCGATTTTGCTCTGTTTTTGCTGTTGTTAATTTTGCTGTTAACTTTGGGTTAAATTAAATTGCTGGTTCCACAAGTTTTTTTTTTGTTCTGAACTCCTGAGAGCGTTGGTGAGCCCCTCCCGTGGAGCGCCTTGGGCAAGCACGTTTCCAAAGGTCGGGTGCGCTTCCGCGGGGGTGCGGTTCAGATGGTAGCAGAGCGTGGTTGGTTCTGAAGTGTAGTCTCGGAGGAGTTGTGTTAGTTGGTGTGTGTGAGTGTATGTATGTGTGTGTGCGTGGTTCTTCAATTTGGTGGAGTGTGTGTGTGGCGAGTGGGATAGCGTCTTCTGTTGGACCCCAGAATGGTTGCGTAGGAATTTTCGCCCAGACACCTTAGGAGGTTAAGGATTTTGTGCAATTGTGTTGTGTTGCTGTGTTCTTTGTGTGGCAGCTGGCTGAGGACACGATGTCGGGAATTGTCCCGGAACACCTGCGGAAGGGTGAGCTGATTTTTGAGGTTCTGTCACGTGGGGAGGCCCCTGCTCCAGATGTGAGAAGTCTGCGAAGTCAGGTCCGAGGCATTCTTGGACAGGCTCAAAGTTGGCCTGTTGGCCTCAAGTCGGAGGATGAGTTGGAAGTGTGTAGGGAGCGGGTGGAGGAGTTGAGTGGTGAGCTTGAGGGCTGGAGTGAGTTGCCCTCGGGCAGGTCAAAAGTCTCGCTCCTCACTCAGCTGCTCCACTGGCAAACCAGGTTGAGTCTGTTGGCCGGGGTCCCGAATCTTGAGCCGACGGATAAGACCTGGGTGGAGGGTAGGTGTGCTGAATTTGAACAAGTCATTGACCGCCTGCGGTCTGCTGGTGTTGTGAAGAGTGCCGTGGAAGCTCTCGAGCGCGCTGCGGCGGGGTCTGCTGGGGGGGAGACTGGTGTTGTGGGGGCTGGACCGGTCGGGGGATCCGTGGCCTCCGTTCCTCCTGCGGCTGCCCAGGAGGTGGTCCACGGGATGGATGGAGTGTTGCGGGTGCCTGCCCTGTTCCTCGCTCCCGCGGCGTCTGTCGCCACCCCGGTGGCTTCCGTTGCGGATGCGTCGCAAAAGGGTTTTTGCGGTGCCTTTGCGAAATTGCCTCATCCTCTCTCCTCCGCCTTGCAGGACCTTCGACCAGTTGACGGACTGGATGTGGAGGCACTGATCAAGTTCCTGGAAAAGGTTTTGAGAATTAAGGAACATCCTGGCATCTCCGATATCATGCTGTTGGAGCTTCTTGCTCCGCTTTGCAGGAAGCCGTTGAGCGACAGATTGGTAGACTGCCTCAAGCGCCAAACGAGCTTTGATTTCTTTCATGCTGATGTGTTGAATTTCTTTGTCCCTTTCCAAGTCATGGAAAGACTGAAGGTTGAGAAAGTTTTCCGCCCGCAGGCACCCAACGAGTCCCTAGCCAGTTTGCCAATGACATCCGCATGGTGGGGCGAGTGTTGCGGTTGGACCTTACCGAGACTCAGCTGGTGGACATCATTCTCGTGGGTCTCAATGCTGGGGAGAGATCCCGGCTGGTTTTCGCTCCAAGACCATCTTCCTTCGCGGACCTGGATAGGTTGTCCATCCTTTCACGCACTGTCCAGGCCGCTGATTCTCAAAGGGCCCAGTCCCTGGGGCATCTTCCCCGGAGAGGACCCGGTGTCGCGGCGGCTTCTGTCGGGGTATCCCACGTGTCTCCCACCAATGAGCAGCAGAGGCGTGTTCCTACCTGTTGGGGATGCGGTGGTATTGGTCACGTCAGGCGTGACTGTCAACAAGGAAGAAGGAATGCTAACCTTCCAAAAAACTTGTGAGGACCCGGGGGTTCTTGTCACGGGAGTCCTCGGGGAATAAAGTAAAAGATGATGTTAAGATTTTTTCTAAGACTTCTAGTGGAATGCTGCAAAAGGGGTCCAAAGAGGTAGTTAGTTCTGATTTTGCTGAGAAGGAGCCTCTGTTGCGGGGGTTGCGTGGGGTTGCCTCGATGGGGGTCAAAGCGGCACGCTCAGTCTGCCCTCGCCTGAACATCTTAGCTGGAGACACGGTGCAGAAGGCCCTTGTGGATTCTGGAGCCACCCGTTGTCTAATCTCCCTTGCGTTTTATGAAGAATTATTTTCTGCAGGTTTCATCAGGCAGACTGAGCCAAACTCTTCTATATGCTGGACTGCTTCTAAATCACCTCTTGTCATCAATTGCGAAGCTCAAATCAAAATAAAGATTGAGCATTTTTCCTGGGTGTGGAGCTTTCTTGTGGCTAAGGACCTTTGCTTTCCAATCATCCTGGGAGCGGACTTCATCAAACACACTGGCCTAATTTTGGATTTAGGTCGAGGTCAGTGTTACATTCGGTTTTCCAGACGAGTGTCCATTCCTTTTGCCGATGAGGTCTTGAGTGCCGCTGCTGCTGTAGAGCCTGAGACAGAGAATGGTACCAAGACCGATCCTTTAGGGCATCTAGCTCCGACGGAGGCTGAGGCTATCAGGGATCTTTGCAAGCTTTTCCCTGAGGTGCTTACGCCAAGGTTGGGGGCTACCAATCTGCTGGAATATGAAATTCGTCTCACGGACACTCGTCCTGTACGTTCTCATCCGTACAAGTTAGCTCCACCCAAAATGGAATCTCTCAGAGGCATCATTGATGACCTGCTCAAAAATGGGGTCATCGAACCCTCCAATTCCAGCTATGCCAGTCCAGCATTTCTTGTCCCGAAACCAAATGGAAAGTCTCGTATGGTCATTGATTATCGCAAGCTTAACGCCAAGATTGAAATCGACTCCGTCCCTCTCCCCGACCTGCATTCTGCTTTCGACTGGTTCGGTAAGGCCAAGTATTTCTCTGTTTTTGATCTCAATCAGGCTTATCACCAAATTCTATTGAAAGTGGAGTCCCGACCTCTCACTGCCTTCTGTGTTCCGTGGAACTTGTATCAGTTCACACGAGTCCCCATGGGCTTAGCTGTGGGAGCTCAAACCCTCACCCGACTTCTTGATTCCATTTTTCACGATGTGAAGTTCAAGTTTGTGTTCAATTACTTGGACGACCTTCTTGTTTACAGTGAGAGTTTTGAGGACCACCTTGTTCATCTGGAGGAAGTTATGACTCGTTTGCGTAGGGCTGGCCTTACCGTGAACCCGGACAAAGTTAGTTTCGCTCAAGCCGAAATTTCTTTCTTGGGCCATCTGGTCTCCTCCAAGGGCGTCCGCATAGATCCCGCTAGGACTCAAGCCATCCGGGAGTTTCCTCCGCCCAAGGACGCCAAAGGCATTGCTAGGTTTGTTGGCATGGTGAATTTCTATCGACGCTTCATCCCCAATGTTGCGGAGTTGGCCGCACCTTTGAATGCGCTCAGGAAGAAAGGCGCCAAGTTTGAGTGGGGTGAAGCGCAGCGGACGTCCTTTGAGCTCTTGAAGGAGGCGGTGATGCAACCTCCTGTGTTGGCGATGCCGGATTTCAGTCGTAGGTTCATTTTGCAGACGGATGCCTCCTCACAAGCCATTGCGGCCGTGTTATCCCAAGAAGTAGATGGTGTTAGGCAGCCTATCGCTTTCGCCTCTCGAACTTTGACATCTTGCGAGAAGAAAAGTTCTTCTGTATACGAGCTGGAGTGTCTGGCTGTTGTCTTTGGTGTAAACAAGTTCCGAAGGTTCCTTGAACATAAGGAATTTTTGCTGGAGACCGACAACCAGGCACTCTCATGGCTTCTCGCGCACCCTCGCCAGCTCGGGAAAATTGGTCGTTGGGTGGTGCAAATTTCGTCCCTTAAGTTTACCGTCCAACACGTACGAGGCACTCAGAATGTCATTGCAGACACCCTTTCTAGGATGTATCATTCCCCCGACGACCATCTTTCTGATCCGGAGCAGACGGAATGTGCCGTGCTTCTGGAATTTCCTCTGGCCTTTTCTGATATCATTCCCCACCAGTTAAACGATCCTGAGCTGGCTAAAATCATTGGTGAGCTCCAGAATGGGGGAGCCCACCCCCCTTATTTTCTGTCCCAGGGGGCCCTCTGCTGTCGAGCTCGGCAACAGGGTAAACCTAAAATTGTGCTGCCAAGTCTTCTTATTCCGATGGTCTTTGAGTATTTTCATTCTTCCCCTGTGGGTGGGCATTTAGGGATCCACAAGACCATCTCTAAGATTAGGGAACTGTTCATCTGGAAGGGTATGGACCGGGACATTGCGGGGCGGGTGCGTTCTTGCCAAACGTGCTCGCTCAGTAAGCCCGCTCAGAATACCAAGTTATGGTTGTTGTCATCTGAGGTGGCGGAGAGACCTCTGGAGAAGGTTTTCATCGACTATGTTGGGCCTCTCCCACGTAGCAAGTCGGGAAACAATTTCCTGCTTGTTTGTGTGGATGCCTTCTCCAAGTTCTGCTGGCTTTTTCCCTTAAGGAATGCCACTGCACAGCTCACCGTTCAGGTACTTCGAACCCAACTGTTCCAACACTGGGATTCCCGCCACCATAGTTTCCGATAACGGAACCCAATTTGTTTCGCATCTTTTCAAAAGAATGTGCTTTGGGCACGGTATCCGCCATGTGACCACATCCCCTTACTACCCACAGCCTTCTCATGCTGAGAGGTTCAACCGAAATCTTCGTTCCGCTCTCATCGCTTTCCATGCTGAACGACAGACAACCTGGGATCAAGAGCTCCCTTGGATCCAATTCGCTTTCAACACTGCTACCCATGAGAGTCACAAGGCGGTTCCTTTCGAGTTGATGTTTGGCTTCAAACCAAACAACCCCTTGGCAAATGTTTGGAGGATTGACGACCTTCTGCCACCACCTGGTACGCCCGATGTCAAGGAAACTTGGCAAGCGGCCAGGCGTAATCTCATTAGGGCTAGAGAACTTGTGAGGAGGAAATACAACCGAGGTAGAGTTGACAACCCCTTCCAGGTGGGGGATCTGGTTTTCTGCAAGGCTCATCCAGCCAGTTCGGCTGTTGACAAGAGAGCCGCCAAGCTGTGTTACAGGTGGACAGGTCCCCACCGCATCTTGGAGTTCCTCACTCCTGTGACGGCCCGGCTGGGAGATCCCCAGACCGGAAAGGTTTTGCGGAAAGTGCACATTAGTCATCTTAAGCCTTACCGCGGAAATCCTTAAGTAGCTCGGAAGTCTGTGCGGGAAGTGTGCAGGGCCAGGAAGCCTGATCACCTTTCTGTCCCCTTCACTCTGTTCGGGTTTTTCCCTGTTTCTCTTTTTGCAGGCCTGCACAAAAAAAAACTTTGGGTGAGTAGTCCCCTGGTTTTGGGAAAGCTTGACGCCCCCGCTTTCAGACTGTCCTGAGCGTTCCTGGTGTGAGTGTTCTTCTAGTTTTGGGGAGAGGTTGTTTGCCTTGTTTTGCCGGGAGGTTCCCTTTTTGGAGGGGGAGGTTGAGCCGTGACGTTTTGCCCACCATGTGTGATGTCACGTCTCATTTGTTATAGTGTTGTTTTTTTTCTGGCCAGTGTTTTCTGTATGCTGTCATTCTGGAATATTCGGTGTTGTTTTCTTCTTTTCACCAGCTGTGACGCAACGTCCTGAAAAAGATCATAGGTGTCGTTGGTGAACGTAACCGCAAGACGTACAATTTTGTCGCACTGTCTCTCAAAAGAAATTTTATCAATTTAGACCTTTTCTACCAGTGATTTTTGTGCTGTAATGCGGTGATTTAAACCTCCCAACGCATCATTTTGGGGTCCAGCTGGGGACTTGGTCCCACCGACAATGCCATGCAGATGATGGTTCCGGCCTGGTCCGTCCGCCTGCCCACCTAGGGGACATACATGGCCTTGGTCCCCACTTGCCGGAGCTGCAGGCCGACGCTCTTCTTTCCAGTGCCATGACGCCATAAACGAACTACTGTGATATGCCACTCCACCAATGAACTGTGATATTTTTGCTATTTATGTGTGACAGTATTTATTTATTTATTTGTAGTCTCTATGTTAGGTTAGTATCCCATTAGGAGCCCGCCCTGCGCCACAGGTCTCCGGGTGGAATTATTTTTGTCAACCTCAAAATTCGGCACGCCAATTCTTTTGTGTATTTTGTGTTTGTAAATTGTTATGTTTATTTATTGAAATTTATTTGTTGTTATTTATTTATTTATTTAATTTATCAATGCCAATTTTAAGGTTAAAGTTTCAGAAGGGGGAATTTTTTAATTACCGTTGTTTTTGAATTTTGAATATCGATATTCTGGTTGGCCAACCTTGGTGACATTGACTTCTGGTAAAATCTTTTGTTATCAAATTTATCACTGTGGACCTTTGATGTACCCGATTTTGCTCTGTTTTTGCTGTTGTTAATTTTGCTGTTAACTTTGGGTTAAATTAAATTGCTGGTTCCACAAGTTTTTTTTTTGTTCTGAACTCCTGAGAGCGTTGGTGAGCCCCTCCCGTGGAGCGCCTTGGGCAAGCACGTTTCCAAAGGTCGGGTGCGCTTCCGCGGGGGTGCGGTTCATATGTTTTGATACTTGATTTAGGTTATTATGTTGTGATACTTTTGTAAATATGTCTTTTTAGAAGTTATGTTTTTTTTGTTTTTTTTTAATTGATAAAAATATTTTCTAAGGAACGGGTATTTCGTTTAGTTTGATAAGCTGCACAATCTTCTTTGTTAATATTACCAAATAAGATTGAAATCAAGGCTATTACATAAGACTTGAAAAATGGACAATGGCAATTTACACAAATATTTTTAGTATTTTAAGATTCTTTAACAATAGAAGAAACAAAGCTTACATTTAAGGGAGCCATAACTTTAAGTATTATAAATGTCAGTAATAAATTACTCTGTCGGATGGATATTAATTTCAATTGTGAAGGAACATTTACTTAATCAAAGCAATTAAATGATTGTCTGGAGTCAAACGATCCATCAGCCAACAACGATCCCGCAGATTTTATTATTGCCACGGTCATTTGCAATCAGTTCATTGCGAATATCCGTCATATTTTAAAGTCATAACAACTAAGAGAGATATTTTTCGTTGTTAAGTAAAATTCTGTTAATCTTTTCACTCGAGTAAAACTTGTAGGCCTATATTGATCAATGAAATAGGTTAGAAACTAAAAAAAAGATTTGTGATTGTCTTTTTTTATTTGTGGTTTACCCAGAGTATATTACTGAATATGAAAGTATATCCAGTAATTAGTTCGTTTTCCCCTTTCGTTTTGTTAGTTGAAGTTTTGGCCCACATTCAAAATATTTTAAAGAAACCATCATACATAATATATTAATACAGTTCTTTTAACTCCACATATTTCATTTACAAGTGACCACGAATCACAAACTCATTGGTCTCAATTAACTAACGCATAGGAAAGTATTTTATAAACATTTAAAGTTTACTAAAAATATTCGTTTAAAATTTCTAAAGTGAAGTCAAAATACTTAAATTTTGTTTGAATATCGCCGTGTGTTTATGTAAAACTAGAGTACGTGAAATCAAGCAATTTATTTTGATACAAAACAAATGTTACATTTAGTTCAAAATCAGTGAAATCCGACCAATCCAACAGCCTATTATGAATATCAGTAATCAATCACCAAATTTCATTGGCTGATGTTTAAAATACTCAACCCCATCCCAATGTTATACTAATGGGAAATTTTCAAATTTAATTTGTGGATAGCACCCTATTTTTAGTCCGATTCTCATCAACTTTTGGTGGAAAAAACTACAGACCAAAATTATACAAAGATTCAGCGACACCAAAACCTTAAAAATCGGTTAGAACTGTAGGAAGAGTTCTCAACACAAAAAGCCTTAGCGTATAAAATAAGTAGGCCTATATATAAGAGCATTCAAGGTTACTAGACGATTGGTAGGAAGAACTAAGCACACTAATCAAATGAACATTTGATTAATGAAAAGAATGAAATGTCCAAGTTAAAAGAAAAGAGATTAAAAAGCTTATCCCAAAAACTCCTTTGTTCAAACAGAAATAATTAGCCATATGTTGGCGATTATAATTATTTGAATTCATTTTTAAATGAATTTACTACCCATACAGTATTTAACTAGTAATAATAATACCGAACCAAAATTAAATTATTTAAGAAGCCATCCGTAAAAGACTTTATAATGCGTCCATTCCGTTGGATTTTGGCCAACAAAATTCGTTTCAGTAACTTTCAGCTTTAATTAAAAGTTCCCTCTTACTGTCTCATTAAATGCTTAGGCATCCTCTCAGCTTCAGCTACAAGTTTCCACTAATTTAGGCGAATAGTTCCTGTTCGACCTTTCTATGAAACATTCTTAATCCACCTTACTTATTATTTTACTTAAATAGTTGCATTTGACAGGTTTGTTTATGTGAATGAAAGAAACTATGTGTTGTTTTCTGGAATATAAAAATAAAACTCAAATTTTTTTTTAATTTTGTTAAACTTCGATGTTGAAAGAAAATATTGTGTATTATTTTGTAAACTTCATAAAAAATTTAAGTTACTATATATTTTTTTCTTTAGACCAAAATAAATAAGCAACCTAACAAAAAATAAATAAACAATTGCCCATAGACGTTCTTCGATCTTCAATACACGAGTATATGTATTTTATATAAAACATTGGCTCCTTATTTATAAACCGAATTTCTGGACTCAAAACAGTTTGTATGTAACCAAAAAAATGTTTTAGTGTAAATATAATTAAATGAATACCTATCTCGGTTTTACACATTCCCAGCATTTTTCTTTGTTGCAGATTTAAATGTGAATTACTATCGCTCCAATCTTTCCATTAGGCCTTTTGGTTTTTATTTTTAGTAAAGTTTTTTTCCGTACTATTATTATTACTAATTACTATTATATATTAATTATTATTATTATTATTATAGGAACTAATATATTAGCTCAATTTATATTATATATTGGCGATAATATTTCAGGAGTACTTTATCTTTGGGATAAATTATTTAGGAAAATATTTCAATATTAAATATAATCCATATTATTTTCATTATATTTTCCATATTATAAAATTAGCCTAACTTTATAAAATATTATTGACAAATGCATTAACAAATGTATTGAGCTCTAGCAAGTTTGCGCTTGCCAATGCCAAATAAATGCTGGAAACAAATCTTATTGCGTTGAGGAAAACCTAATAAGATACATAAACAAAGCACTTGTAAGACAGCCAAATAAATACTGAAAGAGAACGGAATCTTCACTTAGGATCGGATTCCGATTGAAGGCTGGAAGCAGTAATTTGTCACGTGGGAGGCATCTTCCACTCCCCCTTCACCCCTTTCCACCACCCCCAACCACCACCAACACGGCAACAACATGCTTGAGGGAGCGGTGGCTAGAATGTCTAGTACATCACTACAACGCTGTAGGGCTTTAAATTGCAATTTCTCATAACCATCTTTTGGTATTTTCACCATCAATTTATCCAGTTTTATACATAAAGTTATAATTAAAAAAAAAACTATTATTAAAAAGGAACTCTTCTATGACTATTAAGACTAACATTACTATTGACTATGATGTGTAGTGTTTTTTTTTTGGGTTGAATTGTTCATTATTGCTTTTACCTTAGCGAAATTTTGCATGGCACCAACATAATGACCACGTCAAATTTATTTACAAAACAAAATGTTACAGACTTAAATACTCTTTCACTTTTATTATAAAAAGTACAGGCCTAAATACTAACAGACTGTATTGTACTTTGAGGTATTTTATTTATTAATACAAATAATGATCTCAAAACATATACTGCACATATTCGTGGTCTGAAGTGTAATTATAAGTCATATTCCATTTTAATCAGAATAATAATGGTAATATAAAAATGATAATGCAGTTTAACTACATTTTTAATCATGTTAGCTAAATTTTCTTTTACAAAGTCAGATATAACCTAAATCGAGTACAGATTACATTACATACACTCCTTGTCCACATTCTGACACAAATATACTGACAAAGAGATACATGTCGTAAGTGTGGGAATCGAGTTTCGGACGTTCCGGCATTTGGGGTTATCTAAAACCAAAAAATTATGTAAGTGAGTATTGGGATCCTTTATATTGAATTCTTTGTACAAACTATGTATATGCTTCATGGACCTTAATTTTATTGAACTAGCTTTACCTATAACATAACTCTCGACGGTCAGTTTAATTTTAATTCTACGATAACTGTAGAAAACAAGTAATCTTTCATTAGGTGTTAAAAATTCCAAAATATCCAGGGTAATGTTACTTGCCAGTTCCCTTGATCTTGATTCTGTAGCAGCGCACTTATTTTAAATATCTCAAACCGTAAACGACGATGTTGTAAATTTAGCTGACATCAAAGGAATACAAGATGTGGTTGGTACCTACATATTGCTTCAGAACCTGTCTTTGCAAAATTAATTTCTCATATTTCGAGAAAAGTTATTGATAATAATTTACGGATCAAGATTATTCGGTCTTTTAAATTATTGTTGTGACCTCCATGATGATGATGTATAATGTTTAAATAATTTTTAAACAATGTGAAATGTGTAAATAATAATTGTATACCTGGTGTCCCATAAAAGTCCCCCCCTGGTTAATTTTTGAACGACAGTATATTTTCAAACTAACTTTAATACACGTTACTAGGGTAATGTAAAGTACTGTATGGTGGTATTTTTTTAATTCACCCCCCCCCCCCTTCACCATCAAATAGGGGTTGCTGGGGGTAACACCAAAATTTTAAAAACGAACCCCCAATTTCTATGTTATTTTTTTATTCTACTTAGCCAGATTTCCACAAAATTTATATACAGTTCCCCAATTAAATTATGAGGCCTACTTTATATTTTATGAAAGGATTTACAAGGAGTAAGAATGAGCCTATGAAGGCTATTTTAGATGAGCTCAATATTTAGTGCGGTAGGTCATTTTATTCTTTTTCAGTTCTAAAACCCTTTAGTTTATGAAATTTACTTATTTATTTTCCCAAGAATTTAAAGGTCTTGCAACTTTGCATTTGAATAAAATTGACTTGACACCACGATATATACACGTTCTTGGGGGTGGGGGAGGGTAAGGACGGCCGTAGTTAGCGACCAGGATGTCCCGATGTCCCGCCGATGAAGGGGCGATGGGTCGTGTCGGCTCCGGTCTCGAAGCTTCCTTCGTCTTGCCCCTGGGTCTCTCATTCCGCTCTTCTTATGTCTGTCGTGTCTTGGTTCTGGATTTCAGTGTTTTGGTGGTCCTAGCTAGACTGGATGTATTGGGATCTATTCTATCCAGCCCAGCTCTTCTCTTTCCTCATCCTCACTGTTCTCCTCACTTCCAAAATCTTCCCTGATGGCTTCTCTCTCCAAATTTGGGTTTTCAGTTTTCACGGCCCTCGGCCAATCGTTAAAGCTCCTCGTTGTTTTCCGTCCCACTATTGGCCGGCTTAATGATCAGCAGTCCATGATTGGTGATCGTTGTTCACCTGTTTACTTTTACTCATACATTTATTTACAAATCGTGAATGTTATTTACAATGACCGCTAATAACCTCGGGTTCATTCCATCGACATTAGGTGCTAATAAGCAATTTGTTTTCTTATTCGGTCTACAAGGGTTCAATGAATTTGAAACTTTTAAATTTGTATTATTTTCTCAAATCAATATGAATTATCTATTTTGCTTTTTATTTTGTGGCTGTATGTTTTATTGGTTTAAGGTATGTAGTAAACAAATAAATACATATTAAAATTTAATCAATCTTACAATACAGTTTTACATATATCATATATTATTAAGCCAACATATGTGAATAGACAAAATGAGCACTTTTAGATGAGAAGTAAAAATAGTGTTTTCTTTCAATTTCATTTAAAAAGTATTTAAAATAATAAACGCCTTGAATTGTTTTTTATTAATATTAATTAATTAATTTATTTATTTATTTTTCGAAGTTAAAACCAGCTTTTTTCTTACATATAGTTGATAGTTTCAATCAACTGCAATTTTTTTGTAGTTATGCTACACAAAACTTATCAAACAGTTACTTATTGCATGAGTAATTCAAGAGAACGTGTTATTTTGCCTAAACACAAATTACCAATAACTTTGTCCTGAATTCTTGCTTTATAATACACACGATGACGATACAAGATAAACATTTATGACGATAAATCTACGAGTACAACTTTTCTTCGATCCGGGTTTATAGCATTCGAGTCTCAAATTAATCTATCTCTACTACGATTCCTGTAAACGGTAATTTTGGGGATATCTCGCAGTACCCGATCAGCCGGATTTTTTCTAGATTGTAGAGACGTCTTAACTCGGATATTGGCTTTAATTACCTAAACATATATTAGAGGTTATATATATATATATATATATATATATTAGTATTATATATATTTATATATATATTATATATTATATTTTATATATATATATATATATATATATATATATATTAGTATTTACTACTAGCATATATCACATATTTGTTATGACCACCCCCAAACAAATATATATTTTAACAGCTCCGTGGTGTTCAAAACTCTGCAACTCACAGGTGGCGGACTGCAACATGTGGTACTCCGATCCAACTCAAGACTCTACTTTAAAATTGCAACATTGAGGGGTGAAAATAAACAGGCAAAGTTCCTAAGTCTCAATCCAAGTATGGTATCTCCAACTTTCTGAATACTTTAGGACCAAATTCTAAGGTAAGCCACCTTTTTACTGCTTAGGAAAGTGTCTTAAACTTTTTAATACAATAATATTAATAATATTAATACTATTATTATCAATAATAATATTTTTAACCATAACCTTTTTATTGTGTTGCTATTTTCACTTTAGTATAACAATTCTTTGCGCTAGAAAGCAACATGTATACCCCAAAGTCTTGCTATTTAACGGTATAAACATGCCTAGACTTAAGCCCAGATTAGTTGGGAGCAATTGGATACTATTTTTTCCATAGCTAATCGATCGAAACCTTAAAACGTGCCATAAGAATTAGATGGATATACAAAGCTGTGTATAAAAATGCGTATTGCAATGTTAATGCTGATTTAACAGTTGAGCCAAAGTATAGAATGATTTATAGATAGGATTCCCATTCAGTGGTTAACCCTCGGGCTATGTTTCTGCTCCCGATGTTTCTATTGTCAAAAGACCAAGAGGAACTTCATAATACAGTGTCATCCGCAGAAGCAGACATGCTATTATATAAGCTGCAGAAGTCTTAAGACATTGTCATGACCCTCATTCTAATTTAAAAACTGTGCTTTAAATTTCTTGAATAGTATTACATTTTATTATAATATAAACATCCTCATATTACAAAGCACATATTTAATATCATAATATAAGCACAGATTTATTACTTAATATGTTTACAGGCATTTATTTTATGAACTAACTTATCGCTGAAATAAATATATAGTATTATTTACACGTGGGTTGGATCTGTAATATTCTTATTTTATGTTTTCTTTGGTATTTCATTTTAGATGGAAACATTTTAAATTTAAATTCATATATTACCACTTTTTTGTAAAGGATTTCTTATTATTTGTTTAAAAATCACTGTTAGTTCGGTTACTCATGTTGTTTAAAAAGTTTTTAATACAAAATTTCCCATTTCTGATTATTTTATGAAAAAAATTCATCAATTTGGTTAAAAGTCAAATTATTAAAGCATTTTATGGGGTCTTTATTTTTTTCTTGGTATTTTTACAGTACGGTCATGTTTTATTGCTAAGTAATGGAACTTTATACAATCTCAAATTTGTTTAAATTTTAATCAGTTTATTTGCCATTAAATAAAATGTTTATTTACCATTTAATACACGTATTTGCATTTTATTTACCATTTAAATAAACTTATTTATTATATTTTTAGGTCTTATTTAGAGTACCCATATTAACTAACCGCTTACTTTGATCACCTGCCACAATCTATTATTTAAATTGGAATATATTTTTAAAAGAAATACTTTTTATAAGGGATAAACATCCATACACTGATGTAATTTTATATGCAATTATTCAAGTTTGATGCAATATGAAATAATATTATCAAAGAAATAATTGAGATCGGAAACCTATCGATGTGTTCAACATTTTATCAAGGTTAAGTTAATATCTAGTATTAAAAATCTACAGCTTCTTAAATAAGACTATTAGGCAAGAAGTCTTTATATGCACTTCCACCTTCAAACCTTATTACATCTGTTCGACTCACGATATTTAAAATTGTTGCAGATTTAATGATGTTACTATTACTAATGAACATTTACATATTGTTTGTACAGTGCGGAAGACATTTATGTACATTTGATACATTGACTTTACCAAACACCTATTATCTACTGAATCTAAGATTAAAATATTTATATGTTCATATCTTTACCAGATCATACTGTTACACTTGTACGGTACTTTTCTAAAATAAATAATAAGTATTGTAATATAAATACTTATGCTTTCCAAGATCAATTTTTTTTTTTAAATATTTAATTTGTATTCAAATTTAAAACTTTTTTATATAATATGTCCAATAATATTTCACTAAAAAATAACACAAAAGTAAACAAAAGTAAGAATGGTGTACACTTTACTACGTTAACCAAACACTGAAAAGATATAAAGTTATAAAACATTTATAAAGCTTTTTAATACTACCACCATAATTGCTCGTACATATCTAGAGCAGTTTTATATTGAATTAGAGTAAAATTAAGCTCTTCAGAAATAATATTAAAAAACTTAATCTACTGGTTGTAGAAGGTCATGAAAGAGAACATAGCACAACAAATGAATACAAAAACGAAATATCTAAAAGGCTCTAGGAATCCAAAGAACTCTTTAAAAAAATTTATTTACTCATAAGTAATATTAAGTGGCAAAATTATATTGATTCAATTTTATAACAACTCAAAACAATGGAACACGAAAAAATTAAAGTAATTTGTAAACTGAAATTTACTAAACCAACAAATTATTTCTTATGTTTATTAAACAAGCAAAATGTAATAAGGCTTATACCTAAAAAGCTTTAATGCTATACTTTCAAAGCATCTTCTCTTGTAAACTTTTAACTAAACCGATAAGGGAGTGAAGCGCAACCTGTTATGGACGAAACTTTAGATTGAAGTCTGCAGTTATAGCACCTCGATAAAACTTGAAAGTTCTGATATTATATGACAGATTTCACTAAATAATCGGCACTTATGGGTATTTTGGTGTTGACTTAATTATAACAAAATATTATTCCAAAACATTTCAATAACTAACATTTCGAAAATTTTAGAAATACTACACTACATTTTGAAAAAGTATTGGCAAAGTTTTCATTATTCAGATAATGAGGCAACATTTTATCTGACTTTTTCTATATTCTATGAATCATCTAATTATTGTTGAATCAAAACTCGCACAAATAAAAATTATTGTTGATCATTTTTACGAATTAACAGCTAGTAAAAGTGAAATTAAAGTCATTACATATTAAGTAATTAACAAATAACATTAATTAGTTAAGTTTGCGTAAATAGGTTCCTTCCATTATTAAAAAGTCACTAGAGTAAAATTTAATTGTAGACATAAAGGTCAAAAGTAAAGATACCACTTTCATAAGTAGATTTTACAAAATTAGTCAGCTAATTATTTCATAGCATACACAAAGTTCAAAAGAATACCATAATAGTTAAATAGGTTTAAATAAGTTATTTAATTAAAACTATTACACTAGAACTGTATTTAAAAGTCTTGTTCTAAAACAAAAAAATTATTGGATGTTTGCAAACAATATTTTATCATCATTAAGAAATAGTTAAACTAAATTTTAAGGAAAAATTCAGTGTTTAATTCTATAATTTAACACGAACACAAATATGTTAGTAAGAGAAGTCAACAGAAAACCTAGATAGATGCTTAAGAACATTGATTTTATAGGCGTTGTAGCATTATATACCTTGCGAATGATAATTCCTTCCTAAGGATGTGAGAACATGGATTTGGACATAAAAGCTTTGTCTTGTTCACTGAATCCGGATTAGGACTCCAATGGCTCAGTCTGGATGGATATAAAAGGTCTTTGCTGTTAAGAATTCTAAGTAAAAAATGGACGATTCAATAAGCGTGCGCTGCTGTTTTTATTTTATAAATCTACATACATTATCTTTATCACTTAACAGTTTAAACGTTTTATGAAATTTTCAATAATAGGGTAAAATACTAAACAAGAAACTCTTCGTGGATTGAATTAAACCTAAGACAAGAGAAATTGTTATTTAATCAGTGAACGGGAATACAATATTTAGCTCTTTACTATTATTACAAAACGGATAAACTACAATTCAGTGATAAATGTTATACATTAGAAAGAATTAGATCAAAGATAAACCATAAAAAATATCAAATTTAGATATAATATATATATTTATTATTTTGATATATATATAAAATACAATGAAATGCCAGGAATACTTTTCAGATGTTCTATAAAAGTTTTATCAAATTTTACTAACTTTTAACGATATCTATTGATTTTAGACAAAAAAGAATCAGTATGAAAATGCAGTTAGCATTTTTCACTACATGTTTTTAAATTATTCATTTAAGTTTTGAAATTTTTTAAAATTTTAATAGAATATTAGATACCCTTAGAAAATTTTTTACTAATAGATAATGTTATAAAATTCAATTTATTTTTTTCTAATTTGTGAATATTTTTCAAACTTCCAAATTTTATACTATAAAATTTATTAAGTTTTATAGACTTATAACAATATGCAATCTAATATAAAACACAAGAAAAACTCAAAAATAAAATAAAATGCCTCTTATATGTACTTTACCTAACTACTTGATGTTTGGGTCAAAATATCTTTTAAAGTATTACTTCTCGCAAAACAATACATTTAGCGGGCAGTTGTTTTCAGATCGTTAGTTACACAGATTAAACAGATTAAATAAACAACTTTGCCATTCAATTTGATTAATTTTTTCCCCATTATGTAAATGGTTGTTTTCTAAGTAGGATCAGTTAACAGAATTATCAATCAAGTAAAGACTTTTTGACGACATTAATTTAATGTTACAAAGAAAATCATAAAAAGCGGCTGGAGAGTATTAATATTTCAAGCTGGTGATGCAAGGTACTGCCCACACGGAGAGATTTTCTGTCCCAAGTAGGCTGATTAACAAGGGGATTAACGGGGGGGGGGATGCTGAGAGACGATCAGAGTAATTAGAGCGGAAAAATGGATATTTTTAGACATAACTGCAGTAAGAGGGTTTTTTGGGTAGCAAAATTTTACCTTTATTCTTATCACTTAATTAATTACTTAATTTGGTTTTATAATTAAATTTTACTACATTTAAGATGTAGTTATCTCATTTGTTTCTGTTGAATATGGCAAGCTAGTAATATAAAACAAATTTTACACACAATTTGTTTCATCGATTTATATAATTGGATGGAACATTCAAAAAAATCTGTCGACTCTGATAAGAAGCCATAAATTTTTTGTTCAAGAATTTATGTCTCAATAGAAGTAAAGTTGCATTCTTTAAATTAATTTATTCCGTGAAGATAGCAGGGCTATCTTATAAATTATAAAAACATTTATAATTTATGCTGTGTAAAGGAACTACCCTAAGCAGATAACAGCCCTTCATATATCCTTGCATAATTATGTTTTTGTATTTAAGTTGCATATTGCCCATATTCATAATAAGAAATAAAGGGAATACGAGAGGAATAACTGTAAAAATGGTATAATGTTTAACAATTCAATAAAAAAACAAAAACAATGAAATTGCCTTGCTTGGTTTTATTAGATATATTCTATTTTGTCGGACAAAATATAAACATGTGAAGCAATATTTAATTGGATTGAATGAAAAAGGATTTTCACAACTTGCCAAGAGGTACTGAAGTTCAAAGCAACAGAATAACTAGGTAAATTAAATAATGGTAAAATATGGATTATTATCAAGCATTTTAAAAACCAGCGGTGCGGCTTTAAGATGAAGAATCAGGTGAACTGGGTTGGAATAACAGCTTAGAGTGGTCGGCGCGACTGAACGGCGCGGAACGGTTGACCGGACTCAAAACTGGTAAATATTTTATTTTTATTTTTTTTGGTGAGTAGTTTTATATTTTATATAAAAAAATTTTTTACACATATGGTAAAGGATGCGGTAAACGCTATGCACTATTTAATTATCAGCGGATTTACCTATTTTTACTGCTTGAAGTTACAAGAAACCAGATGATAAACGATCAGTTTCAAACTATATATAAATCTAAAATCTATACATACTTATATTAATAGGCAAGCATATACTTTTCCTCCTTTTTTTCTCAGCTTGGGCGCATCGTAGAAAAAATACGCGCACACTGTTAGAAAGGTACTGTAGATGAGCAGGAAAAAATAGAAAAAATAGGGAACCCATTATAATTTACATCACTCCCCAGGGCTACACCCTACAGGCTTTAAAAGTTTCAATGTTGATCTTATTGAGAAAGATAATTAATTAATCATTACACAGCTAGCTGATAACAAATTATAGCAAAACGGGAAAAACAGATGTTACAGTTAACAACATTTTTAATCTAATAGACTCAATATTTAACTTAATAATCCGTAAGAATATTAGGGAGTGTGGTAGTGGAGGGTAGCCGTTCTTTTATTTTTAACTTAGAGGCATGTTCAAATAGAATGGTAAGAGGAAAATGTAACAAAAATATGTTTATAATTAACTTACAAATCCCTATTTTTTCCTATTTCCATAACATTGGACATTAAAGAACTTTTCCAGCATTTAAATCAAAATTGTATGTTCTCACGTACAATAATTTACTTTTGCATAAAATTTACACTCACAATACAATGCCAAATAAAAGATATTTTAATTTCATATACATTTACGAAAAACCCCATAATCGAAAACCATGTGAGAGATTACTAAGCCTACTTAAAATTAGTAATAGCCTAATTGGACGCAATTACGGCAGCAGCACAAGAGCAATTGCTACATGTACTGATCACCAATAATACCAATCATTCAATATTCGACAACCTCATCGACATTAATCGTGTGAATCGTATTATTGATTTCGACAACTGACGCAGTGAGAGGGCTGCGTTGAATTGAACTTTTTATTTTTGCAGTTATTTTTAAACTCGATTGCACACATACATCGATTGCAGCATGCACATAAATTGTCTAAAGTTTTTATGATTTTTCTGTTTATATGCAAATGTTACCAAGTTACTTGATTACTTATTTTACTGTTAAAAAAAATTTAAATTAAAAAGAATTTAAAATTTAAATTTAAAAGAATTTAAAATTTAAATTTAAAAGAAATTTAAAGTTAAATTTTATACTTAAATGATCACTCATTAGAACATGAATGATTTTTTGATAATAGGTTGATCATTTCCATAAATAATTACTTAGCTTTTTGTGTTTTTAATTCAAAATATGTTTCAAATCATGCGTCATGCAAAATTTGCTAATTAAGTATGTTTTCAAAAAAAAAAATTAGTCTTACATTTAAAAACTTAAATTTTTTATTAAATTTTAAAAAAACTTAAAAAAACAAATTTTAACTATGGACATGATTATAGTAGGAAATAAACGAATATAAATAATAAATTCATGTGGTGGGAAATTTTATTTAAATAAATAAAACTAATATTTATAACTAAAGACTCGCCGTGGAAAACTAAGTGTGCTTAACACAATTAGTGTTAAAAGTGTGCCGTGGAAATTAAGTGTGCTTACGCTAAATAATCTAAATTTCCCCAGTTTCGATCAATTTCATTTTTGTTTATCGTTTTTAAAAACGTTCCCCTTGAATAAAATTGATTTTTATTTGCAGGAAATCTTCATAAAAGTAAAGAAACTGTAGATATGCAAGGGATTTTTGAAAGAAATCTAATTAAATTTTCAAATTATCAAACAATCTATATTTGATCACTTTGATAAAATTATGTAAAATTAGTTAAAACTTTATGATTCTAGCTAACCATGAACCATATTGCATCTAAAATAACTTAAAACCACTGTATTCATTTTTTTTAATTGCTGTGCAGAAGAAAATATATGAAGGCCTCCATTTACATTATATCAGGGAAAGTCTACTCTTATCTCTTAATTATTTTTGTACCAATTACCATTTGGCTCCGGACCAATCCAATTGTAACCACGGTATTGTTAATGTACACTAGATAAGGTCTGCTTTCAAATTAAACGGATAAAGTAAAATACAAAGTTAAAGTATAAAAAAGAGTTGTATAGACACGTTTACAAAAGATTGAGTAGTATAAAAACATCTTATATATTTTTTTTATTAAAAGCAAATTCCTTCTATTTTCCTACTTTTGTGTACATTTGAAATTTTTTCAATTGTATAAAATATCAATACAAATAATAATTCGTTTACGAACTTATCGAATGCAAAATTAATTTGAACCAGCACTTCAACGCATGTAGGCCCTACCTTAAACCTTTTTACTACGGTAAATATATATTTATCAAATCTTACTACACATAATTTATATGATTTAACTCTAAAATGTTATTTATATCCATAAGATTGTTTTAATTTCTTTTTTGTTTAGTTTTAAGTGAATTAAGATGTAAGTTACGTCATTTGGCATTAAGAAGTTTTAAATTTATAATATAGGGTACTCTAAGAAAAGTAAGTCGCTTTTTGAGCGGAGTTCCTATACTACACTCTGGCTTTTTATTTACACGTACTCCTCCTGAATGGCTGGATTGAAGTAGTGCAAAAGTAAGGCTGCTGGCTCACTTCAAGGTCACCTGAGCGATGACGTCATCGAGGTCAATGACCCCACCGATGACGTCATCGATGACGTCATCGATGACGCAATCGATGACGTCATCACCAATGACGTCACATCCATGACGTCACACCCATGACGTTGCAGAAATGACGTGGCGATGACGTCATCACCCCTTACATCACCAAAATGACGTCATCGATGTCACAAAGGTCAAGGTCACGCCGAAACCTAAAATTTTTCGGCACTTTTGCGGTTTCTCGCACTACGCTCCGAGTTTTAGTCCGGTTCCCATGACCTTGACGACTTGGAGCGAATTTGCGATGAGAAACAGCAAAAGTGCCGAGGAAACTTGAAGTTTGCAACGTGACTCTGCCTAAACCGTCATGTGACACCGCTCGGGTGACCTTGAACTAGCCCAGCTGCCTTACTTTAGACCAGTACTACAACCGCGATGTGCACCCTACGACAGACACCGAGCGACTGACTGTCCGGCCCCGCGCACTCTAGGTATATGGGAAGTGGTGGGGGAAATTGTGATAACCTTGGGAAACTTGAAAATGTCAAGCCGGGTAGCACCGTTTCGGTGCTACCTTAAAGTTACATGCTAAAGTGTGATGACCTTGAGTTAAAACATAGAAATACTACAAGTTGATACCTTCCCAGAGTTAAAGTGTGATGACCTTGAGTCAAAACACAGAAATAATACAAGTTGATGCAGTCTCAGAGTTAAAGTGTGGTGACCTTGAGCTAAAATACTGAAGTACTACAAGTCGATATTGCCCCAGAGTTAAAGTGTGATGACCTTGAGTCAAAACATAGAAATACTACAAGTTGATACCATCCCAGAGTTTAAGTGAGATGACCTTGAGTCAAAACACAGAAATAATACAAGTTGATGCAGTCCCAGAGTTAAAGTGTGATGACCTTGAAGTTGTAGAAGTGTGGTGACTTTGAACTACCCCAAATTGTCAGGAATTGGAGTAGCAACCGCGATGTGCACCCTACGACGGACACCGAGCGACTGACTGTCCAGCCCTGCGCACTCTAGGTATATGGGAAGTGGTGGGGGAAATCTCAAGGTCATCCAAATTGGGTTTTAAAAAAATAAGAAACTCTAAACCTCATGCTCCTCTTCTTCCCTTTCCACCTCATTTGTAGTATATATGGTTGACGATGGTAAATTTGACAAATACTCCAGTGATTGTTGATCGTCTTGCTGCAGTATAACTTCAGACCAATCATAATCTAAAGTGACCTTGAGCTTTATTCCCGGGTTGTCGAGGAGAATAGACTTCATCCAATCGCAGATGGTTTCTAAATAATGCACGTTGTCGATTGTCAATTTCCAATTCGTATTGGGTACATCTTCGGTGGAAGACATGGTTGTTGGAGGAGGAATGATGCTTGGTGCAGCGAACAATGCTGGTATTACAGAGTAGTGGGGGAAATTCCAAGGTCATCCAAATGGAGTTTTTTAAAAAAAGGAAACTTTTTCTATTTACTTATAACATAACCACCTAAAACTAAAAGGATTGGGATCAACAGTACGTTTAATCACCATATTCGTTATATTCTTCCTGTTTCTCAGTTTTCACCTCCGCCCGGATAGTACCTCCACTCTTTAGCTCCTTTTCGGCTTCTTCTAGTTGCTGGGTAATCGCCATCTGACATTGAAGTTCAAAATCATCACGCGGCACAGATCCGCAAATATCCATCTGAGCCAACCAGAGCTGCCTGAGGTTCTTTTCCTTTTCCTCGACAGCTTCGACGGCTGCATGTAATTCCTTTTCTGTAATAGAGGAGTCCCACAATTGTTGATCATCGGTTTTGTTGACAACCTCCTTTTCAGACTCCTTGTACAAATTGTTCAGCTCCTGCTGAGTCTTAATGGTTACCTCCTCGTAACTAGCACAACTTACATTGAGAGACATCTTGATGTTGTACGGTTGACCGTTGGAGTTGAAATGAGGCTGAGGCACAGCGCTTGGGGGTACTATGAAAAAGTGGTGGGGGAAGTTTCAAGGTCATCCAAATTGTGTTTTAAAAAATCCTATCTTGTTACTGAGCACATATGTCAGTAACAAGATAGGTGTTTTTTTCTCTTTTACATCTTTAATATAACAAATAAATAAACATATTCTACAATGGTAAGAAGAAGGAAGACAACTGCTAGTCAGCTGAAATAATCCAAAGTCTGGCTCGCTTCAGTCTTCATGGACGCCGGTGATGAAGTCGCTGGAGAAGAGTAATGTTCAGACTCTTCTTTTGGGTGTCGGAGATTGCGTATATTGCAAGCGTAGACTTGCACATTTATACGGTAGCCTCGCGCCACCATCAGCTGCAACTCCTTGTACAAGTCGTTCAGCTCCTGCTGAGTCTTAATGGTTACCTCCTCGTAACTAGCACAACTTACATTGAGAGACATCTTGATGTTGTACGGTTGACCGTCGGAGTTGAAATGAAGCTGAGGCACAGCGCTTGGGGGTACTATAAAAAGTGGTGGGGGTGTTTGCATCGAAGCAGGTTTAACCTTTAGCTTGGTGGTGGGGGTAACTGTGAAATGCAAAGGTCAAAGGTCAAGGTCACCCGCGAAGTTTAAAAAAAAATGCAACATATCAATATGTGACAAACTTCACATATTGATATGTTGCATTTTTTGTCTTTTATGGTTTATTTATTTATAAAACATTACAATAACATATGTACAACAGTAAAATTAAAATCTAACACTGCTGCTTGTCGGCGATGTGGATGGTCAACTCGGTGGAATTGCTACCCGTGCAACCGTGGGAAACCAGGTAGAGACAGCCGGGTTGGATGGAGCGCAGATCCTCGTTCTGGAGGAGATGGACGAACCGTTTCGGCAGGTAGACTTGGAACTTGGGCTCATCCCCCGGAGTGAACGGTGCCTCGCTAAGACTGCAGCAAATGGCCTCTCCAACTGAAGTCTCCATCTTCTTCATGGCGTGGATAATGTAGTGCTTCTCGTCTTTAAGTTCGGAACACTTCTTGACGGGTAGTATGGTAGATTTGGAGTGAGCATTGAACTGCTCAACCAAAGTTTGCAGGAACTGGTGAGATGCCATGGTTGAGTTAAAGATTGTCTTCTTCTTCGTCTTCTTGCTGGGAGATGTTGTCGTCTCGGAATCTCGAGTAATACTCATGCCAGGTCCCGGTCTGCTCCTCACTTATATAACCCCCGTCACCCCCACCACTCCCCACTTCCCCACTTTGAAGGTAAGATGCGAGTTTATAGGCGTTTTTTAAAGCGCAATGTCTATCTTTTTCATGTTCTGGACTTTTAGTACAAATACAAACATTTTCCATCGTATACTTGTAGTTTTTATCCAAGTCCACATCATTAACCGGAACATGAGTAAATTCTTCGATCCATCTCTTCTTTTCCAGTCCTTTTGTATAAATATTGGTAAACCTGTTTGAAAACTGATGCATGATGTTATATAAGTCCGTGTAACTTGCAAAACCATCATACCAATCGATATGATGGAAATATTTTGAAATCCACCTGTTGGTAGTAGCGGCTTTGCTAGTTAATGATGAATAAGAACATGGTGGTTTGAACAAAAATGTATATGGAACACTTGTATTGATATCGAAAAACACAAGTTCTTTTATGATAAATCTATCATCATTACCCCGAAACGCTTGGAACTCAATTATACCAGGTTTGGACTTTACTTGTTCTTCTTCCTTGTCCATTGCGAAGATCACTCGTCTGCTCATGACGAAGTCCAAAGGTCAACTGATTTCCACACCACGGTAGGTACGACTTTTATACCTGGCCGTACAGTTGTTGGCGCGTTGGTGTATATTTAACGTGGGCACCGTCCCCGGTAGGCCTAACCCCACAAAGTGTTTGATATTGTTTTAAAAACCAACCATTGTCATCTAAGTTTCCATCTTTACATTCTCCTTGTTTTCATTTTCATCACTAACACTTGATTCTTCTCCTCCTTCTTCCTCTTCTTCCTGTTTTACTGATTTCTTATGTAGTTGAGCGTATTTTTCCAACTGTCTCCACATTTGTACTTCATGAGGAACCCTATTAAATATAGAAGTATCCACAGGTCCGTACAATATAGGTGCGTCCGGTTGTTTGTCCAAAGTGTCTTCCAAATAATCTTTAATAATAGAACTTGAAAACACTAGTTGTCTCAAGTATCTTGTTATTGGTTCAGTTGCACAGGTTAGAATAAAAAACTCTTCTCGATTAAGTTGAATCTTGTTATCATGTCTTGTTGTGTCTCTAAACCGCAATTGATGGTCACCACGATTCTTTATAATATCAATTTCCACATTTGAATCCAAAAGTCCTACTCTTGTCTTTCTTCCATACATGTTACTAGTTAAATAGCATTCTAGCAGATGCAAGTGCTTCATAAAAGATTCCCAAGCACTATCGGTGAACAAAATCATTTTGGGTCCATGAGTCAAAATTACAGTAGGTGAATAATCCGTCGATTTCATAACACCGATTAAAACACTTTTGTCCAAACTGGATGAGATTGGATAAAATATTCGCAAGAATACCTCACTCAATATGTTAGGAGAAATATTATCTTCAGTATCCCTTTTCTTCTTCTGTGCATTCTTTCTTCTTTTACCTTTTTCCTCAACATTATTACTGCCGTGGAGTTGTCCGCAAGCGTTGTGTTCATCTCCCTCCGGTTGACCTTGAAGATCTAAAAAGTCGGATATCTCCTTCTCAATATCTACTACATTTTCTTGTGTACCACTAGGAGAAGCCATATTGAATAAGATGCTACCCATACAAGAACAGGCAACAAACTGATGAGGAGCGACCTGAACACTCTGCTTTTATACTCGCGGAATGCATTGGAATGTAACAAAACCGGTTTTTTACAATACATTTTTAACAATTCCAGTTAAAGGTGTGTATGTTACGATTTTATCATGTAGAATTAAACAGTATGCAGTTGTATTAGCCGATATATGCGCGTTGAATTCCATTTCTATTTTTATATCTACACTTGATGATTTTACCGATTCATTTTGTTTAGAACAATCGATTACAACTATAGGGTAACCATCTAAGTATTTTTCTGGTGATAGTAAAGGTGCATTCGTTTTACCATAATATGAACTTTGGAATCTTGCATACATATCGTACAATATGCTGTACTTTTTATTAGCGAATGACACATTTAAATTATCGTATGGAAAAAATTGTGAATTTAAATAAACTTTAATATTTTTCAAGTTGCAATGATCAAATTGGCCTGCATGTTTGGTGATGGTGTCTCTTCTGCCTGTTTGTAAACCAAATATAATATACCTGGCTCGTTCCACATAATTAGATGTTTTAACTGTCCAAGTGTGTCGATCCGTAGTTGGCAAGCTGGGATGTTCATGAAATTCCCAACTTCTAAAAGGAATTACAATATCACGATCAGCCTTTAACTTTCTTAATAGTAGCATTCTATGCTCGTCAGCTAATTTTACATGTGGAACTCTCCATACAATTTTGTCTAATGTTAATTTCCATTCTAAAGTTGCATCTGTTGTACCGTCTGGAGCTTTAATAATATCTTTATCGTTTGAAGATCTCAACAAAACTAATTCTTGTTTAACGTTTAATATTATTTTCCTATAATCTTCAGCAAAACCAAGCAACAAACGTAACGGAATATGAAAATCAAAATTTCCATTTGTATCTGGAGTGATTGTGTCTTTTGCAGGTAAAACCCATCCTGCAGGTTGTATTAAATTGGTTTCATTAGGTGATATAGATGTTAATCCCTTTAAAGTTGTTGCAATACCTACTTTTTTAGTAGAATCAACTGTTACACCTGATATTTCATATCTAATTTCATCAAACAGGAAAGCCATGGGATTATTTATAAATGGAACTGTTGTACCAGTAGTAGTACCGTCCTTTTTAGTAACTTTTCCTTCAATATACAAGTAACTTTCACATGGTAGTGTGTAAATGTCTTGATTTTGTATGGGAATACGAATTTCATCGTTATTGTTTAATTTTGATGAAGTGTAAGGGTTGTGGGTGTGATATTCTTTTTCCCATAGGGTTTCGTCGAATGTTGGACCCTGAGCTATATCCAGTATATCCATTATCGGTTACTTTTAATCCAATTCTCTCTAAGAAACGAATGTTCTCGCGTGTTAACTCCTCCACAGCTGAAGAGCTACTAATGCGGATTCCCGTAGGTTGTTCGCTTTTAAATGTTAAACCCATGGTTTTGTATTAAAGTGTTGATTTTAAATGTAATCTAACCGTAATAGGCTCTTCTCGGAAATCTATCAAGTTACCGTCTTGATCCAATACGTTCAACACGATGTCTGAAATGAAAGTGGTGTTCAAAGGTAGATATACCAGGTTTTGCGGCTTTTCAACAATTTTAAATCCAGGTGGTACACTGGGGTAAAAAGTATGTATTATATGAGTATTTGCTCCATCTCTGTAAGCTCCTTGTATAATATTACAAGTTATGTCTATACTATTGACTTTTAATATTGTTACAGTTTGTTTACCGGAATGTGTTTTATTTGGTTCTAAAATCGCTCCATCTTTGGGAAATCCTAATAAATCACCAATTGAGTCTGACTTACTGAAATCTATATAATATTTTGAAGTAAGCTCAGCTTTCATTGTATTGTTATTACCTTTTAGCGTTATATTGTCTTTTCCCATTTTATTTTGCAAAAATTCATTAATATGATCAATTTCATAAGAACCTGTGGGTAGAGTGCAAACTTCCAAGTCTGTAAACTTCCCACTGGCATCTTTTCCTTTATAATAATGTAATAAGTTATTTTTACCTTCCGTAACATTGGGAATAGAGTTGTAAGTTGTAAAATCCAACAGTGCTGCCTCCCAAAATCTTCCTTTTTGCAAGCGTAACGCTGGAAAAAGGATACTTCGTAAAGTGGACGATTTTCCTGTTAATGATACCGTATAGGAAGACATCTCAATAGTGACTGATACTTTTAGCTAGGAATTCCAAACATAAATGGCCGCATATTGAAGTATTATCAGGTTGTTCTCTTTTATAGTTGTAATATATGTTTTTAGCAGATTTAAAGTAATGTTCAAGTTCTTTAGGTGGTGGCAAATTTCCAAAACTATCAAAATAATATACATTACTATTTAGTTTCTTATAACACACCCAATGGGTGCCGGACCCTTCAGTATTATCCAAATTTACGATTCCAGTCTCATTTTTCCATATTTTCTTTGGTAAACTGTCTTTCATAAATACTCCGCGGAAAAATGGTATTTTTAAACAGGAAATATATTTAAATAATTCAACATTAGTCAACGCTTTATGTGGTATAACCAATTGATTTCTTTTATTTAATATGCACGATACGGTCTTAGGTATAGACCAGCCCCGTTTTTTACCATTGACCATATTGTCGGTTTTTTATTATTTTTCCTCGGAGAACGTCTTTTTAGTCTAATATTACCACCATGTTTTCTCTTGGTTGATCCTTTTTTATTCTTACCCCTCCTTTTTCCACCTCCTACCGCTGTTTTAGCCTTCATACCTGCTGTTACCGCTAAAGCTGCTGCTTTTTCCGCAATACTAGCGTCACTAGACTTTACTCGTTGCCAAGCTATATTCGCTAGCTTTTTATCAGCGATTGACCTATTTTTTGAATCGGTAAACGTGGAATATGCGATATCGTGTTCTTTACAAGCCTGATCTAACTTATTTATGCCTGGATCACCTCTTTCCAGTCGTTTTTTCAATTTAGTTCCTGGTCCGCAATACTGATAACCTCCCGGTATGTGAAATTCGTATGGTAAAGCGTCTATTGCTCTGTTTACGATAGATCCTACTGGAATATGATTTAAAGCTTTACTTAACAGAGAAACCGCTGTGGACGTGATACCGCCTCCTTTCCGTATAGTGTCTCGATATGGACTGGTGTAATGAAACGCCATGATTGTCTTTTATATTCGAAAAGCGTAACCCATGTGTTACCTCTATGACAGGTTGCACATAAATGATGTAATATATGGTGTTATTTAATTAAATATCAAAATCACCCCAATCTGATGATCTAAACTTTTGTGTGTTATGATTAAAAAAATATTTATAAAGAATTTCTTGTTTAATCCATGTATTTCTCATTTTTTCGTCAATAGGTTTATGTTGTCCTGCTGCAATATAATTATGCATATCAAATAATAAATTACCTATTACTTTAACAAGAAAATTAACAGTTACAGCGTTATTGGCATAATCAGGGTCTGCAACATTTGTTAATCGTTTGTTATCACAATTCCACCATTTTTTTCCAGTTGGCTCTAATTGTATTATCTGTTCATAAGTAACAGCATCACCAGGCTTTTCACCAATACCTAAATTTGTCAATAACTTTCCTTTACCATCCCAAACATAATTGTTTTCTTCAAGCAAAGTAAACTTTTTATTTCCTTGTACAAATACATCTCCTTGACGTGTTACTACTTGGTTTTGTTTCACAAAACCGGAGGTTTCTTGTTTTAAAGTTTCCTTCATTTGACCCACCGTTGCACCATCTGATGGTGCAAAACCATCTTTTACATTCGCTAAACAATTACCAAGACAGTCAATAACTCCTACATCACGTGTAATACAATGATCTTTGATGTATTTTAAATTTACAGCATCATTTTCATTTTTTGGATAACCTATATCGTTAATAACAAATTTATAAAAAGAAAACCCATCTTTTGTCTTTTCAGGTATTATAGAATGTAAATAGCGTCTATTTATGCTGTCTTTTTCATCTACAGGGTCTGCTACGTTAGATATACGTCGATTTTCAGCATTATACGTTTTTCCATCGAATTTTAACGTATTTTTCAATTCCGATGATAAATAACCTCTGTTTATTGCATCAGCGTTTTGATTTGGCTTACCGACGTTGGAAATTCTATGATTACCCGCGTTATATGTGTTTTTGTCTAGTTTCAGTGTTGGTAATATCTCTTTTTTTAATACTTTTAAATTTATTGCATCATTTTCATCTGTGGGATCATTAATGTTTTTTAACCGTTTATTACTAATATCATAATCTCCATCAGGTGTTTGTGGTAAGCCAGCACCTCTTTTTAAAGTATTAAAGTAATATAATCCATCCGAGGAATATCGTCCGAACTTGTCAACACTCATGGTGCAACTGAATAACATTCTAGAGTGTAACCCATTTTTATAATATTAGTCTCGATTTCTAACCCATATCAGTTTTTATACAAATTCTTAGTCTTTATCAGTTACATTTTCATCGCTCCCGGGACATTTAAAATATTTAAAATTTCCACTAACTAATGCTCCGTCTGATTCATTTCGAAACACATGATTTTTATGAATAAATTGTTCACCAGACAATTTTCTAAATCCGCTAAATGAATTTGGATCTGCAATTAATATATTTTGATAATCATTTACATCCATTAATTTAAATCTTTGCTTATTATAAATAAACTCTTTATTTGCACTGTCATATTGTAATGTTTGTCCTACAGTTGCAGCATCATTTGGATCTCTTCCATTATGCAAGTTTTTTATTACTTTATTTTTACATGTAAAAAATCTAAAAGAATGATCTGGATCTAGATGTACGGTTTGTGATAAAGCAGCTGCATCATGTTTTTCATAACCCCATCCCATATTTGATAACCCTTTACCCATGCAATCCCAAGCATTATTTTTGTATGTTAATAAATTAAATTTTTCATTACCTTGAACAAATTCATCCCCTTGCTTTGATACTACTTGATCTTGTTTTACAAAAGAGGTTGTTTCTTGTTTTAAGGTTTCCATCATTTGACCCACTGTTGCACCATCTGATGGTGCCGAACCATCTTTAACATTCGCTAAACAATTACCTAGACAATCAATAACTCCTACATCACGTGTAATACAATGATCTTTTATATATTTTAAATTTACAGCATCATTTTCATTTTTCGGATAACCTATATCGTTAATAACAAATTTATAAAAAGAAAAACCATCTTTTGTCTTTTCAGGTATTAATGAATGTAAATAGCGTCTATTTACGCTGTCTTTTGCATCTTTAGGATCATCTACGTTGGATATACGTTTATTTTCAGCAGTATACGTTTTTCCATTGAATTTTAGCGTATTTTTTAATTCTGATGATAAATAACCTTTGTTTATTGCATCAGCGTTTTGATTTGGCTTACCAACATTGACAATTCTATGATTACCTGCGTCATATGTGTTTTTCTGTAGTCTTAATGTTGGTGATATATTTTCTTTTAATACTTTTAAATTTATTGCATCGTTTTCATCTGTGGGATCTTTTATGTTTTTTAACCTTTTATTAGTTATATCATAATCTCCATCAGGTGTTTGTGGTAAACCAGCACCTCTTTTTAAATTATTTGCGTAATATAACCCATCCGAGGAGTAACGTCCGAACTTGTCGACACTCATGGTGCAACTGAATAGTAATCTAGGGAGTAACGCATTTTTATGAGATTACCCCACGGTTTCGGAGTTCATCCACTAAAGCCACCCATTCGTTTTCCAATCCAGTATGACCCGCTTCTTTAGCTTCATGTATTAGTTTCATTCTATCCACCAATTTATTGATATTATTGTAATAAATCACATTTGTGTTATATAGTTTCTTCATTAAACCTGTACCTGTAACAGATTTGTTTCTTTTTCTTGGTTCTGGAGCACTTATATCCAAAGTGGATGACACAAACCTTCGTTTTACAGGTTTTCTTGGCATTATCGGCATTGGTTGTCTTCTCGTTGTTGGTATTAACTTGGATACAAATACTCTATATTTTAAAGACCTAGATCTAAAAACTGGCTGGTCAGCTAAATACTTCCTCCTGTATGCATTGGTGTGTTCCAAAATCTGTTTATATGCTTCCATATCTTCTTCTTTAACTAACAATTCTAAAGGCTTTTTTTCAAATAATAATTCAAATAATCCTCTTGTGCCCTTATATCTTTGATTACCAACAATAATATTATCATCTTCATCAATGTTTACCGGGCTATTACCAACCATTAAACCTTCTTCTGTTAATCTTACTCCATAACTATGGTAGTTTTTATTAGGATTTATTCCAGCTAACATTTTTATCATGTATTTCCTTCCTAAAGGTCCTTTGTTATGAATGTTTTCACCCAACAAGCTTATGTTTGACGGACCTTCCCTTGCTTCTTCTTCTTTTTCCTCTTCACTAGCAGTTGATACATCTTCATGTCCTCTTTTAGCTTTTACTTCATATAATTCTCTTATACCACTATAGTCTGGTGATTCTAGCTCTCTTTCAGGTTCTTCACCGGTAAAACCACTATATGTAGAGGATTCCAGGTCTTCATCACTAAAATCTTCTGATTTTATATTTTCTCTTTCAAACTTTGTAATAGGTGCAATTGCATCTCCTTCCAAAACGGGTTTAGCAAATTTTTTGTTTAATTGTTTCAAGGGTTCAGTAATAGGTTTAAAAGTAGATTCAAGAAATTTCTCCCTTTCGCTAATACCTAATTTTAATGCTCTGTTTTTATCCCGAATAGAATCACTAAGTGATTTTATTTCCTTTATTAACTTTTCTTGGTTAACCATGTTTGTAGCAAGACGTGTTGTACAACAATGAATGTTTTACATCATGATCAGTGTATTAGTATAAATTTATCAAATCCTATCCTGTATCGACCATTGTTTAGCGGTTGTTCCTTTATAATTGTTAAAAACCCATACTTTTCAGCCCAAGCCTTTCCACACAACTCTTTAAATCGTTCGAATGGCATATCCGCACTTACATGGTCATAATATATGTGTTTTAGGTTGGTTTCATCCTGTTTAAATACAATTAACATGTTTGCATTGTCTCTAATGAGCTGTTTCGGTATTTTGCTGTAAGTTTGACCAATATAAATGCTATCTATGTTGTTATGTCGACCCATGGCGAAGTAATTCCTTATTGTATTTTGATTTTCACAAGATACATCGTCAAATATGAATACTGAGAATGGTTTAGCCTCTTGCGGTTGCATGACACTCTCGCTCGCGTTAAATTTAAAATATTTAACTTCAGGTACATTATTGAGTATTTGTTCCAATAACTGATATTTCGGTTGTTGTAGTGACTTTGAAAATACATATAAATTATTAAAACGTAAGCCTTTAGGGTTTGTAATCAAATTGAATACTACATTTGTTTTTCCACAATTGGAAGGACCGGTAACCAGACAACGCACCGTGTTTGGTAACAAAACACCGTGTTTCCCAGTATTGAATTGAGAACCATCCACTGTGAGTTCATCTATATTATTAATAGTAAAATTGTCTTTTTGCGGTATTATCTCCATCCTTTGTAATGGTTCAACCCAAAATGATGCTCTATCATTATATTAGATCCTTTTTAGGTATCCAAGAATCTTCCGTCTTATTAAATCCTAACCATCTTACTTTAACCTTATCTTTTTTGCGTTGCAACACCTTTTCTACTAGATATACATCACCTACTGTTGATTTTAACATTTCATGTCCATAAAAACCTCCTTCAAGCAATTGTCCTTTATTATCTTTTAAAATGTAAGTTTCTGGTACTGTAGGTTGCACCTTAAGGGGAGTCGGATGGTTGATGGGGTAAAAAAAATCATTTTTCTGTTTTATGCATATTTTTATTTTTTATACTTTCCTGAACAATTTGACATATAAATTATAGAATTCTGTTGAGTAGTTTTAAAAATATATGGGATTATATGGTAGCGTTCATAAAGTTTTTCGTGCTGTTGCTGGGCAACATTTTATCGATAGTATTATTATCAATATGTTATATAGTGCAATAGTTTCATATTTTTTTAAACTTACTCTTTGTGTTGTTGTCAGCACTGGCAAAACAGACAACTGTGAAGTTTTAATTTTACTGTTATTGTTATTACTGTTGTTGAAAGTTGAAAACAGGTTATGTTTGTGTTGCGCTTTTAGTTTTCGATCGTTTACCGAAAGTTGCGTTTTTTTATGTTTAGGTACATTTTTCTCAGGAGCCATAAGAGATATCAGCTTAATTTTTGTTGTGTTTTGTAGCTATAGTGTTGAGCTTTAAATTGAATGATTACTTCTAAATAATTCCTAAAACAAAATTTTTTTTCATAAAAAATTAAAAAAAAATTGCAAAATTTTAACGTTTTTATATATTTTTATTGACTTAATAAGTAAAAGTGTTAATTTCTAATAAATCGTTGAATTTAAAGTGCTCAATCACAGCTACAAAATAAAACCAAATTTATTAAAATATCTTTTTTAGTTCCTGAGAAAAATGTACCTAAAGTTTTATAAAATAACATGCGTAAGATACAACCATCCGACTCCCCTTAAATACGGTAAATACCTCATTTGTCCAGTTCGGAAGATATCTTTTACTGAATACACCTTTGTATTTGCTTATTCGCACTTTATCACCAACATTAAACCTTTTAGGCTTTAGTTTTTCAACTTTTGGTTTAGTATTCATTTTAAACGTTTTAATACAAGTTTTTCATTTTTATTAGTCACCTGGCTTGGTTTCGTACCGATAGTTCTATGAAACTTGTTATTGTAATCGCTTATAAGTTTTGGTAACACATCAATCCATACGTGTGATCCTCTGTTGGAAAACATCTTATACATCGCACCTTTTAAAGTTCTGTTAAATCTTTCAATTATTGATGCTTTTACCTCTGAATTGGTTGAGTAATGGTTAATGTTGTGTTTTTTCATTAAATTTGCAAATTCCTTATTAAAATATTCTTTTCCATCATCAGTTTGTAAATGTTTTATAGTATGTTTGTCTCTTTGTATAGCTGTTTCCATTGCTTTTGTAACACTTTTGCCACTTTTATCTTTTAGTGGTAAAGCATCTGCCATTTTTGAAAAACAATTAATAATAGTCAATATGTATTTAAATCCTCTATTTTGTTTACTATAAGGAATCATTTCGATTAAATCCGCTTGATATAAATCATTTATTCCTTTTATCACTGTATTTCTTCGTGGAAACTTTCTTCTTGCAGGTTTATGAAGCTCGTTGACAATTTCTTGCTTCAAGTTCTTCATATTGCAGGTTTGAATGTTTCATGTATCACATGTATAATAACAATGAATGTTGTCTTAAATATTAACATCATTTATATAGGTCAAGGTCATCCAAACTTGTGTAAAAAAATGGGGAACACGGCGTTTGACTTGCCGTGTTCCCCATTTTTTTACGGAAGGAGAAAGGAATAAGGTCGAAGTTGTAGAGGGGCGAAGAAT